>VZTD01001488.1:1876649-1951054 GCA_013397725.1 Rhagologus leucostigma | reverse complement strand
CCAGCCCCGTCCCCAGCCCTGTGCCCAGCCCTGTCCCTGTCCCCAGCCCTGTCCCTGTCCCCAGCCCTGTCCCCAGCCCCGTCCCCAGCCCTCTCCCTGTCCCCAGCCCCGTCCCCAGCCCTGTCCCCAGCCCTGTCCCCGTCCCCAGCCCCGTCCCGGGCGGAGCGCGGCTCGCAGCCCGCCGGGGGCACTGCCGAAAGCGCTCGGCCAGCAGCCGCCTCCACCGCCCCCCACTGCCCGCAGAGGCAGAAACGACAGCTCCAGGGGATCTAGGAGCCCGGAAAATAGGCTGGATTTGTGGGAAGAGTATCGGTCTCTAATGGAGCCGAGGATGCTGTAAAGGATATTTTAGAAGATCTGCCTGTTGCTACACCCCTGAAGAGTGCATTTAGTGCTAACTCACATACCTTTTTAAACCCTGTGAAGCTGCAGAGCTAATGATGAAACCCAGAGTGAATACAGTATTTATGAATAAAACCTCATCACCGGGTGGAAAAGGCTGGGGCAGCACTTTGGCTGGAAAGTGAGCACTGCAGGCAGTGATGGACAGCCTGGGGTACACGAACCTTCCCTGTCCCGGGCACGGGGAAGGGGCAAAGCGCGAGGAGGAGCTCAGACTGCCCCGAGCTGCCCCGGCTGATGCATCAGAGGCCACCTTTTAGTCCGGTTATTGTTCTGTATTTCTCAGGACTGAAAGCAAACCCGCTTGTTTTTAAATGCAAATCCTCTTTTAAAAGCCATAATGTTAACAGGAGACATCTGAAATTCCGAGCCACCGAGACACGTTCACAGCAGCAGGATAATGAATGTCAGTGTTTGTACAGTATCTCTCACTCACAGCATCCCAGGGGGACTTCACAGATAATGCCCTGCCGAAGCTTTTGGAGCTGAAACAAAATAACAGCTGGTCCAGGACACTTTAAAAATGCCATTTTAATTCCAGATCTGCTCTCCCTTAAAGCCACCGGTCTGATTTGCCTCCCAGAGTTGAACTAAGCCCTTTGTTTACTTTTGGTCCTTTGAAAAGGAAAGAGAAATGAATTATGATAGTTCTGTTCAGCACCTCTTGTGGAGACCAAGTTCAGACCTGCCCAGGTATCTGCCTGGCACACAGGGAACGTGGCTGGGCTTCCAGATGACACACAGCCTGATCACAAATACTGTTCCAGGGTTCTGTGGGACATCTGGAAACTCCAGATAAGTGTTACAGGGCTTCAAAACCTTGACAAGGCCTCATCATCTGAGTAAACCTGAATAGATTTGGTAACCTGATGAGTGGCAGTAGAGGACAACCCCCTGTCCACCCTCTGTTCACAGAGCCCCAGAAACAGGAATGTTGATAGAAGTTGGTTTCTCCCCAAAGGTGTGAAGTGCTCAAACCTCAGGTATTTGACAACACTTGGATGCTTTCTTGGAAGCTGCAAGCTGAGCCTCCCAGTCAGGGGATGCAAACAGCTTTTTTGGATAACACAAAGGTAGAAGAACACAAAGTTGTGTCAAAACTCTCTCAGGTCTTTGAGGGGAGCTTGCCTGTTGCTCTGTGCTGCCAGTCACGACGTGAAAGGAGATGGAGGATAAGAGGGAGAGAGTTGTCTAGGAAGGGATGGGAGGGGGAATAAAGGAAGCTTGATTGTGAGAAACAGGACAGGATAGGAATTATGTAAGCAGAACAGGCAGAAAATGAAAATAATGAAGAAAAGGCTTGCAAATCTTCCTAGCTGCAAAGTTTCTCTGTATGTGTACTTTTACTGCAGGTGATTTACAGAAGGCACAGTTAAGGTGGATGTAAATCCCCTCATCCTGCCTGAAGGATTCACAGCTATGAAAAACAACAAACAAATCCAGCAGCACCTGGCTGCTCCCGCAGAGCCTGTCCCATGGACACCAGAGTGACCCCTCTGCTTCCAAAGGCATTTTCCATCATGTGGATGGACAGCAGAGCCAGCTGGGGCTGACAGCGTGTGGCTTTCAGTGACACCATCCCCATCATCTCCAGAATTGTTCAGATTGCTGTTAGTACCTCAAGCAGCGATGCTCTATCCCTACAGACAGCAAACCGAATGAATTTGGCTTTTCTGGCCGTTCTCCCTCCCTGGCTCATTTTTAATGTGCTCGAGGCCATTCACGGAATGTGCTGAGGGCAAGAGCAGCTTCAATCGCGGCGCCTGTGCTGCTGCTGCCTCTGAGCCAATATAAAAGTCATCTTCCTCGTGTCCTTTTACATCTTGTAGCTTGTGAATCTCCACAGCCCTGCTTTAGAGAACAGCATATTCTTTGCCTTTGTGTTGTCAATGCTGAGACGCCTCGTTCTGCTTCAGGGGGTTTTGCCAGGGGCCTCTCCAGGGAGGTATTTCCACCCTTGTTCCTGCAAACCACACCAGCAACAGCTGGAGAATGAAAGCCTGAACTCAGAGGGAGGACCACAGCAGCAGCAAAATATAACTTATCCCAGTTCCTAGTGGTATCACCTAAAGGATTAAACTTTGCTTAATTCTGCTAAAATCCTGCTGGTTACCAAAAGACTGTGGTGATATTTGGTCTCAGGTTGGATCCAGTGCTCCCGGGCAGGGGCATGGATCTGCTGGCAAACATGGGCAGGGCACAGCTCGGGGAGGGCACAGGGCCAGAGAACTGCTTCCCAAAGATTCTCTTACATCCCAAGTATTAACTGTGCTGTCAAATTTGAGGGAAAGAGGCCCATGAGCTACATTTGGGTTTGTTTTGTCATTTTTAATCCTTTTTTTCTCTTACGCTTGTCCTTATCCACCTTCTATGAAGGTCCTAAAATAGCACCTATGCCCTGAGCTGGTACAACTGTGAGGAATATGGAAGAGCAACATCTTGGAAGGCTTAAAGTGAATGTCCATGTGATAATGTTGTCCTGCTTCTAATTACAACACGGTGTAGCTGCACACTTAGCTGTGTTCTGAAGCGTTCTGCCACCAGACCTGTGCCTGCTGAGCAGGGCTGATTTAAAGGTATTTACTTAAGCAAGTTACTTGTTTGCTAGCACACTTTGGGGGATAGTTACTCACAGGGCTTTCAAAGGACTCTAAAGGCTGCAATCACTTGAATCCTGTTGAAATTCAGTAGCTGTTGGGTCCTTCTGTGTTTGAATTCAAATAAAGCTTGAACTTGTCTTTACGTTTTATCTCCCTTTCTGTTTAAAATGTACCAGCTGCATTGTGGATCATAAACTCTCCTGGGCCGATGTGAATCCGCGGCACGTCCATTACTGCCCCGGAATCTGCTGTTGTTTGCTGGAATTTGGGAGGTTTGTATCCAGGAATATTTTAATCTCTTCCTCCGAAGAACCCTCTTCCTCCCCCAGGGACACCATTTGTTTGGGGTTTTACATTATCTGGCCTACGTGACGCTGCTGGGAGAGCTGGAGCGTCAGCGCGCGGCGAATTTCCTCCCGAACGTGCTGCTTCGGCCCAGCTTCGCCCCAAACTGTCCTCAGGTGCTGTGCCTGTCACACTCCCGCAGCCGGGTGAGCAGCAATTTTCCGTAGCTGAGTACGGCAAAGACAGGGAATTTTCTCCGGCTCCACGGCAGCGATTAGCAGCCACAGCTCTCAGTGCTTAGATGGTTTTGGACTCCTTGCACCTCTCCCCTTGCAAACACCATTACAGCAGGTTCTTCCCAAGTGGAAAACCCAAATACTCCCAGCCTGTTTCCCTAATGTCTTCCCAAATACTCTTGTTGTTCTGCCTTTGTCCAGCACACCAGCTCTCCTCTGCCTCTCACAAGTTTAATTAAAGATTAGGATTGTAAAGAACTCCAAGTCTTACAGGAGCCATCTGCAAAGTGCAGAGCAGGGAGCTTTGGGGAGCACAGGGCTGAGCTGGAGCTCCGTCTGGAGCTGTCCACGGTCTGATGTATTAATTAATGGAACCAGCAGGAAAATGGTCCTCATGTTAAGCTTTACTATGCACACATGAGCTGTGATTGTACAGGAAACTGCACAGGTGAGAGGGGCAACCTGGGTGACTTTTCTGCTGAAACCGCCAGGGACTGAGACCATCAGTGTGGGACGTGTCGAGCTGCTTGCCAGCCTGAGCACCAGGAGTTTCATTCGAAGACACTTGGAGTGCATGAAAAAGCTTTTACAGATGACAATGAGATTTGGGCAAAGTGTTTATATCCAAGGATGCATGAAATACTGCTGAGATAAAAACAACCCTTGGCTGTTTCTGACTTGAGCCCCGTTTCACGCAGAGCTGCAGGGAGCAGTCTGGAGTCCCACCCATCCCCTGAGCCCTGCTTCCCTTGCCCAGTTTAAAGTCTCAGCCTGTGTTCCATGCAGGCTGACTATTGGAGCCACAGCTCAATTTAATTATAGATACTCAGTTACATAACTCTCCCCTCTTGAAGGACTTACTCTTTCTGTGTTAACGAGTTTATAAGCAGAGACTGTGACCCTGAGGGCTGGGAAGTGCACGTATGGCCAGGGGAAAACAGCCTGAAAGCTTGTTCTGCAGAGATGAGTCTCCGAGAGACTGGAGTGAAGTGATGGCCTTTATGCATCTTGCATGCAGACATTTCATGCAGGAGCATGGAGCCATTATCCCTTCCCCGGGAGATTCTGTTTGCTTCAACTACGACACTGAACTGTAAATTTAATTTTTAAAATACAAGGTTCTTTCACCTTGATATTAAAAATCAAATCCCCACTCTGCTGCAATTACAGGAGCAACAGTGCTGGGGAGGCTGCTAGAAAAAGCAGATGTGTCTATCTGGGAACCAGGAATCTGCTTCTGCTGATGACGTCCATGCAGCAAACCCGGTGGGTACCATCAAGGGAATTTTCTTTCCCCTTCTTGGAAGGTGAAGAACATGACCGGTTCCTTTATCTACTGGAGGTTTCCTGCCTCAAGAAAAAAATAATTGAGATTTTTACTTTTTTTTTGCTGTGAAAAGACTTAACTATTTAATAAAAAGGCTTTCATGACTAGAAAGAGGAACTTAGCTCGGGGTTATCTTCCTTTTTTCCTGCGCCTTTGGACCCAGCAGTGCAGGGTTAATGTCACCAGGGGCAGGACCTGTGCCGTGCTCTCCTGCACACCAGCGGGGGACAGCCCCCAGCACACGATGGGGCACCCTTCACACTGTCCGCAGCTCCTGCAGCCAGATCCTGCCCTTCCCAGGGCTTAGAATCACAGAAAACTACAAACATTTAGGAAATTCTAAAAGACAAACCCTGTCCCTCTACGGAAGCAAATCCCATACGTTCGAGCTTAGGAAGTGCTGCTAGAAATTCTGAAGAAAATGCCTGTTTTTAATTCCTCAGCATTTAAATACAACCTGATAGGGGCATGAGGAGTAAGAACTGTCAAATCCAGGTTCTCCTGTCACCTGTATTACTCAGCTCTGTTCATGTCTCTTTATGGAATGCTTGGATGGTCCAGAGCTCTCTCAGTAGCAACAGTTTATTTGTTTCATTCCTGTGTGTCAAAGAAATGAATAAATACATCTCACACGTAACCATCCAAACCTCCTGTTCTAGGGGCATTTTAATCTTCATGGTGTGCAGATGTGTGGTTAGAAAACAACAGCAATGTTCTCCTCCCAACGTGTGATTTTCCAAAGAGACCTGAGCGTGAAAGGAAAAGAAATGTTAATTATTAAATTATTTTTCATTTTAGTTATTTCAGTAAATTATCCAGTTATTTCAGTCACCATTTCTACTCCGTGTAATTCAGACCCAGATGGGAAATAAGCAGTTCACGTTCAACTGCAGCTGGTGGCAGATCCTTTGCAAGAGCAGGATCAGGTTTTGATGAGAAGAGGCTTTTTGCATGCAAATGTTTGTCTTCCACAAAACTCTGGAGCCCAGTAACTGGGCAGGTCCTCAGCACAAACAGAGCTGTTGGCAGCACATCCTGACACGCTCACAGGTACCAGGCTCTGAGAAATGGTGAAATTACTGCATTTGCTGCAGACAGCTCAGGATTTATCGATTGATTTATTTATTGCTTTGCCACTGTACTGCCGGTGATCATTGCCCGTTCTCGTCCAAGGGGAGGTGAACGGGGATTTGAAATAAACCTGGGAAGCAATAACAGCGATATCCTTTCTCCAGGACTATTCTTTCTTGAGTCAGTAGGGGATAGAAGACATCCCACCTCACCCGCAGGTCACTGTGCTCAGTCTGCTCCCCGTCAGCGCTGACCAGGCACCGCCATCCAGCTGCTCCTCGGCAGCACACGCGAAGTAACGACGGAGATCATTCCTGGGATCCCTGGAAGACATTTTCTGTGCTAGAGCAGTTGCTGTCACAGTTGTCACCAATTAACTCTTACTGGCAGGCTCAGAACTGGGAAAAAATGACCTGGCCCCGAAAATGAAGTGTGTGTTCAGCACCGAGTCCCTTGGAGTGAGCCCCGAGCCTCACTCACAGCTCTGCCCTCGAGGGCTGTGCTGTGCATGAATCCAAAAGCAAATGCTTCTTCCCCAGCAGAGTATGCAGAAGTAACTGCTCTTCCACAAATATTTTAATGACTTTTGTACTAATTAGGAGTTCCTAATCTTTAGATTTCTCAGTGCTGTAACAACTCTTGGCTTTGATAACCTTTTGACTTTGGATAATACAGCTCAAAATTGTTCTGTGCAGAGGAATTACATGTTATCCATTAACAAATCAGAGTTCTTACAGCATTTTTTTTTTTTTTTTTAATTTTCGGGCTCACAAGAAAAATTGCCTTTTTTTTTTTTTTTTTTTAAATCTACGGCTCCCAGTTTCAGCCAAGGTCTGTCATCCCAACAAACCACCGGGTTTAATTACCTCAGTGCCTTGTGTTCGCCCTCCCTGCCGCACCTGTGCTGCACCTGCCCCTCCCTCGGGCCGGCCCTGCTCCGTGCGATTGTCCTCAGCTGTGCCGGGCAGCCCAGGCTGGGATAAAACCCGGCCCCAGCCCCTGCTGCCCCCGTCCTGGAGAGCTCTTCCTGCTTTCCTGGCAGGGGCTGGAGCTCCGGCCTGCCCTTCGCCTGTCCTTCCCCTGTCCCGGGGCGGCCGAAGCCCGAGCGTGGAGGAGCCGAGCGGAGCCAGGTGGGAGCCGCGGGGTCACGCTGAGCTCCGGGGGAGGGGGCTGTGGGTGCTGGGCACTCAGAGCCCCTGGGGATGGCCCCAGTGTGTGGTGAGCGGCTGGGGAGGGCTCGGGTGCCCCCTTACCCTGTACGGGGTGCTGGCCAAAGGGTGGACGTGGTGATGCACTGGCACGGAGTTTGCCCCACCCATGGGTTTTGCCCTGGGTAATGAATTTTTCCAGGCAGTGTTGTCCTGCAGAGTAATAAATTCATATCTGCAAGAGCCAGAGCAGTCAGAGTACTTCCTAAATTAACTGTAGGACTTCTGGAGGATTTCTGGAAACTAAGGGCAACTTGGGGTCTCTTGTAACACCCAGAGGAACAAGGAAGGCAGATCTCTCTCCAGGTTAAATTCTGTAAGAAGGAATCAATCATTTGGAAGTTTAATTTCTGCTTCCACCTAGAAAATGAGAGGACAAAGGCAAGTTGCTCTGTGATGTGAATGAAGACCTTAGCAAGCAGCAATTTTTTCCTGCTGTTATCCTGGCCTGTAGAAGAGCCTCAGAAAAAGATCAAGAATTGGGAAAGAGTCTTAGATATCAGAGTTCTCATTCCCAGTGCTTGAAAGGCCCCAGGGAGAAGTAATTGGAAAATACTTAAGATCATATTGTTGTAAGACAGCCACATTTTGCTTTAAAATTGTAGTGCAATAATCTTCTTTACTGATGGGAAGAAGTTTGGTGAATTTAAAGAATACTGATAGAGAGCAGCTGGGAAGGGCTCTGTTTTCAGCGGAAATGATGATGTAGCTGTTGCTTGTAATCAGTATGGAATATCCCAGTGTGCTGCTGTGGTATTCCAGCCTGCTGGAAAAACCTTGCAGGTTAACAGTCAGGGTGCTGAAGGAGCTGTAACAAATCCCAGATTTTTCCCTGCAGGGGGAAAGGGTGGGTGGCAGCGTGGCTGGGACTGGGACGGGACTCGGTGCTGCCTCGAGCTGATGTGAGCAAACAAACTCCCTGAGGCGGAGTCTGCTTGGAGAATAAAAAGCGTCCCCCTTGTGACCTCTGTCGCGACTGAGGAGGGATGGGGAGGAATTGAAGCGGTCTCTTCTTTCCTGCTGGGTGTTGTGCCTCGGTGCCCAGCAGGAATTGTTTGGCTGTGGTGCCAGGAGGGCTCCGGGACCCAGCGGTCGCTGTGTAGGGAAGGAGCGCTGGGTTTGGGGTGTCCTGAGGGTCCTCCTGCCGTGTTCAGCATCTGCCCCACACGGCTCCAGCGCTGGGTGCTTTCCTCAGGCTCCCTGGGACGGGGTTCGCAGCCTGCAGAGCCCCGGGGATGCTGCAGCCCTGTGGGGAGCAGGGCTGAGCCGAAATCCCTGCGCTGCTCTCAGAGCAGCTGGGGCAGTGCTGCCTCTCCGATCTCCTGAGCTCCCTTTCAGCTTTGTTTCCCTGATTCCATGATGCCACTTGCATATTTTATGGTGTTTCCTTACAAGGGGCTTAAATAATTCTTTACTCTTGCATTTCTATGGCATTTTTGCTAAGTTAGCCTTTCCTCGTGTGTCGTGGTGTGTGGTTGGTGGCACAAGATTTTTCAGGGAAGGTGACAGAGAAAATGTCTTTTTTTATTTTGGCATGCTTTTTGATCTCAGACTCCCAAGAGATTTAAGGAAGGAAAGGGGATAATTATATACCCGGAGTGAGTAGGCTGAGCACAGAAAGGTCATGATTTACACAATGTTTCATGGGAAAGGGAGGGCAAAAGCTGCTCCTACAGTGGAGACAGCGATGTTGCTGTGAAACTTGAGAGACTCTGTGGTGTTCCTCACAGATATTTTGTGTTGTGATGTGAATTCTTGAGACACTGAAGCAAATTAGTTCATTATCAAATTTGATAAATGATGAGAATGCTTACACATGGTTTTTAAATACCTGTGCCACGCGGCTTGGCAAATAACACACATTTGTGAATGCTTCCATGAGCAGCATGTGAATGTCAAAGCAGATATTGCTTCATTTTCCAGCGTTCTGTCTTTAGTCTGTTCACTGTGTTTCATTGCTGCTTCTAGGTCATTAGTGAAGTGACACCCGAGGGGGAAGAGAGAAATCCAATGACAGTGTAGGTGATGTCTGACATTAGCCAAATGTCAGGCTTTGTGATGGAGGCATCAAAATTAATCTGAAAATGTTATACCATTTTAGTCATTTTCCTAAGAGATTGAAAATATGAGAGGCAGGCTGATGACATTTTGATTATAGTCTCAAATTGCAAAGACCTTTTTGAACACACCTTCTCCTCTCGTCTCACGTAATTAAAACCTGCTGTCACCTTGATCTTTATTATATTTTTCCGTGTCCTGGCAGGTCTCTTGAGTTCTGTGTGCTATTGATCCTTGTTGTTTGAGCAAATTCAACATGTCAATATTGCTCATGTGAGCAAATGGCTCTTGCATTTTGTATTTAAGGGTAAAGACGGAGGAAAAACACATGGCAGAAGCAGCATGGTAAGAGTATCGAGTAACAGGTGCAAGAAAGTGATTTCAAGTCGTGGCTCATGAAAAGCTTTAAGCCCTGAGGGTAATTCTGCACAAGGCGATTCCAGAGGGGATCCCTGAAGCGCTCCTTAGGACCAGGAATGCTGTTTGTAGGGGCAGCACACCTCTCTGACAGCCAGAGAGAGGAAGATTATTCCCAATTCAAACCATTTAAAAGCATGTTTAGTTCTGCCATCTGTCATAAGCAGTAAAGCCTCCTGCCCAGGTGTGTTAAAGTGGCATTTTTATGGAGACAGAGAGAATAATGGGCTGAGATGGAGCTGGAGGATGCTGTATTTTACCACAGCTCTGGTGGTACCACTGGGTGGCTGTGGGCGTGATGCAGAGGAAGGGATGGGAACCCCAGGGCCAGCAGGTGAGATGCTTGCAGAGCAGCTCTGTGCAGACCTTTGGGGAGGGGTCCAAAGTGTCATTTCAGAAGGAGATGCTCTGGCCCCTGTTAGTGCTTACCAACCCTTCGGCTCTAGCAAGGTCAGAAGTTGCTGTAGTGGCCCTAAAGATGGGAGCTTTGTAGGGCAAGCGTCCCCTCTGTGTCCCAAAGCTCCTGAGTGACTGTTTGCTGTGCTCTTGCTGGTCCCTGGGCTTTTACCTCTTCTGTCACCTTCTGACATACACAGAGGCTGTAACAGCTTTTCTGAGGTTTTGGTTTAACCTCAGAATCTGGGAGTTGCTGCTGCTGTTACTGAGGGTGTTTGCAGTGTTGGAGGGACAGGGAAGGTTAACTCTTGGTGGTGGCTGCTCCTGGCACTGAAGTGCTGCCTGGGTGGAAGCTGTGAGTGCCACCAGGCTGGTGCAGTCCAGCTGCTCTCGAGTCAGACCTTCTGTTGTTTCAGATGTGCTGCCCTACTTCATCTGCTGCTCATCCTTCCTCCTCTGGCACTCTGACGCCAAATAAACTTCACTGAAGCCTGGCAGGGCTCAGTCCTGCCACTGCACTGCATTTGTGGAGTCTGACGTCACCAGCTCTGGCAAGGGACATTCTTGGAAAGGGAATGTTTTGTTATTGGATCCTCCACCAAAACCCCAATTAGCTGTACTGCTGCAGAGCTGAAATACTACAAAATACTGCGAGCCCGTGGATGAAAAATTACACAAACTTGTTGTGAGGGCTTGGGCTTTGTTTGAGATCTGCAGGGAATATTTTCCCATCTTTCATCCTTTGCTGTGTAACTCCCATCCCTCAGTGGGAACAGCTTCCCCTTTCCCACAGTTTTCTTGGCAGTGTCAGAGCTGAACTCCACGGGGTGAGTTCTGCCACAAGGATCCTTTTAGGGAAAGAGGCGATGCCTCTTCCCCCTCATCCCAGCTGCTGTGTGTGGGTGCTCGTGGCTCACCCGATGTTCCTGGAAAGCCCTGGCTGTGTCAGGAGAGCTCTGCCCGTGTTCCACCCGGGTCTGGCTGCACCTGGGCAGGGTTACCTGCACCAGGGCTGTGGGTCAGGGCCCATCACTGGGGGACAGAAGGGAATTCTGCCTTGTAGGGTTTGGTCCTTGCCAGCACCGAAGTGACCCCCGGGCATCTCGGTGGGTTGGATGTGTCTGCTTCAGGCCCAGGACAGTCCCTGTGCCCCAGGAGCTCTGCCAAATCCCCACTGAGTTATCAGGACTGTTCTGGGCAGGTGTGCCCGTGGAAACTGGGATAGATGCAGTGGAGGACTGTTAGGGGGACTGTGAGAATGCAGAGCCTTTTGTCTGTGGGAGGACTAGAACTTTACTGGAAAACGTTGTCCTTCTGGCTTTTGGGAGTGGGACTATATCCCAGTTAATTGGGGCACAGAATTTCTGGCACCACAGATGGGGGATTGTCCACATAGCTTGAGTTAAAAAGATGAGTAACTTGATTAAAGTCAAGATCAAGCGCAGCTGAAGTGACCACAGTGGGAGAGCAGCTTCCCCTGGCCCAGCCAGGAGCTGGGGTTTGTGCTGGGCTTCAGGCTGAGCCTGGCAGTGGGAACGGGCTGCAGCTGGCAGGTCCTCAGTGCCCATCATCTCCTGAGGCCCATGAAAGATCTCCTGTGAACTGACATCACGAAGAGTTTTGTAGCTGGGTTTTTTGCTTTAAGTGATTGGCAGGGCATGAAAGCCAAGTGTGCGTAGTGTAGGAGTATTTAAAAATAGTAGATTGATTGATTGACTATTGGCTGCAAACCTGATTTTTGGCAGTAAATTCTTCCTTTACAGGGGAGACAAGGGAGACTGTCCCGAGAGGTTTTTCTGGACTGCCTTATCCCAAAGATTTGCACAGGGTTTTCTGTCAATAGCTTTTATTTTCTGGTGTTTCTCCTGATAAATGCCTTCTGAAAAGTAAGTGGTCTTTAATTCAGCTGTGCTCAAATTTTCATTCCCTTAATGCAAAACAGATGCTCTGATATCACCAGTGGCAAGGAGATAAGCTCAGTCCAGAGTTTTCTCAAGGAAATTAAAATGTTATGGAAGATAAATGCCCAGACAGGAAAAATCCCACAACAGCCCTAAAGCAATCAGGGAAAAAATTATGTGGATATTTGGACTTTACATTTTAATGAGACTCTTTGGAAACCTTAAATCCATTTGCTTTTCCTTTCCTAGGCTTACAGAAGGGACGAGACAATGACTGTAAAAAGAAAATTTGGCATTAATATCAGTGAAGAAAAGGGTTATGTTCAGTATTAAATTCCTTTGCAGATACCTTCAGCATATAGTGAATAAGTAGAAATAGATTTAAGAAACACTGTAAAATTAAACTTTATAAGATTACTTTTTTATGGAATATGCAGTAGCTGCCACATAGAATAAACGTATGTTTTTCATTATATTTTTATTATGCATTTAAAGCACATTAAGGACCAAACAACCATCAAAGAAAAAGAAACTTATTAGATTTAGCAAGTAATCATATCAGCTTTATGTATGGTTATATTTTGTGAAAGCAGGGAAAGATGCATGTCAGGTGTCCTTTCAGGCTATTCAGTGAGCCATTTTTCTTTGGGAGAACAATATTAATGGCTGTTTGGCTCTGTTCCTGCTGTATTGCATGAGCATTTTGTCTTTTTTATTACAGTTTCTTATAAGTGTGCCATTACAGCTGGAGCAACCAGTAGAGCATCTGGAAAAATGTATTGCTTTGATTTTGGTCTCTAAACGGGCCTTGGTTTGTGTGTGAGCTTCTGGAGTGTTTAAACATTGGGGGAAACATTTGTGGGTTTGTGAGCGGTGTTGAGGAGCTGTTGCACTTTGCCCTCCAGGACTGAAATCTGTGCTGTGATGGGAGGAACCTGGGGATAAACGCTGTCCTGGAGTAATTAGTGGTCCAAGGTTGGATTTGTCTGTCGGTTGCTCTTTGGTGGATAATGCCATTTGTCACCCACTCTTCATCAGCGTTAAATCTGCCTCAGCTCTCGGTCACTCTCGGACCAACCTCTGCTGATCTCTTTCCTCCCTGTCCCCCAGCTGGTTCTGCCTCGGCTCCGTGGCTTCAGGACATCCCCCTGCCTTGCCTGGGGTTACTGGGGCTTTGGAAATGGTGTGGGTGTTGTGCAGGGATCGTGCCCGAGCCTGTGCTTGCTTTCCCAGCGCTTTTCAGGGCCTTTCTGTGCTGGCTGGGCACTGCACTTGTGTGAGTTTGTGTCAGTGCTAGGAGGAATCTGGGATTTTCTGGCTCGGATAAAATCCCCCTTGGCTGGCGTCGGTAATGCCACTGCAGTAAAGTTAATGTGGGTAATGAATGGGCACTTTGGTGGAGCTGCTGAAAGCCAAAAGGGCAATGCTTGTTTTCATGCTGAATCACTCCAGTAAATTTAGCAATGAGACTTGACATTCTCTGCCTAATAAGAGCAATTTTTATGCTCAAATTGTGACTCTCTTTATATAAAAGGAAAATAACATTAAGCAGTACTGTATAGCTTTAGCAGTGTCACAGTTTCTATAAATGTCAAAGTACTTATTCATTTAGTTGACAAATGTCACTTCAGAAGCAAATTATTTTTCTTAGTGGCAACCTGATTTGTGTGTGTAACACAGTCCATTTTCTGAAAAAGTGGATTTATTTTCAAGAACTATTAATTAATTTAAGATTCATTTCACTGAGTATTTTGAGGATTTCATATTTTCATAACACTTATTAGTGCAACATGTCTGAATTTATTTTTTGTGGAAGCATCTTATACACAACTTTTCTGTTGTGTGTTAAACATAGGTTTATTAATCCCTACATTATTGCTGGAGAATTGACTATTCAGCAGTAGGGATCTGGGGGGCCCTAGAGGAGATGAAGCCCTGGTGCTCCAGGCAATGATGCAGCTGAAAATCGCATTTTAAGCTGGGAGGAGGAGCAGGTGAAGGATGTGGTACCATGGCTGGCTGCTGATAGTTTTGCTTAGAACTCTGTGTTGGGTACCCCTGTGAAAGCCAGCTCAGGTTTTTATTGGGATGATGCAGAAATCCTTGTGCATCTCAAACTATCTGAGTTGAACTACAAGGTTACACAGCTTTTATGGCCCCTTGCTTGCTTTGTGTAGCGTTTAATGTGCTGTGAGCCCAAATTCATTAACAGTAAAGCATCTGCAGCACTGAAGCACTAAGTTACGAACGCTTTCAAAACTTGAAGGATGGCCCCAAAAGCTACAAGAAAAAAGAGTAAAAAAATGTTAATGACTACAGAATTTCTTCCTAAAGCACCAGTAAGGAATTTTACTTTTTGCATTTGCTTGGAAAAACATCACCCAACTGCTGCTTCTCCAGCAGGGCAAGGAATGGACACTTGCTACAGCTGCAGCCACCTTCAGAATTACTCATTTTGCTGAAGATTCAGCTGAATTCTTTCCTGAGACAGGTGAGCCTGGCTTGAGGCAGTGATGTTTCATATGATTTTGTAGTGATGAAAAATTGGAAAAATGTTTTTTCTGGATTCTCTGTGGTTCACATAGAATAACAAAGGCTTGTGTTTTATTTCCAAGTCGATGTGATCCTCCCATAGACACTGTTTATTTAAGCATAATTTCACCTTAAACACAGCCATTCTTTGGGAGGTCTCAGCCATCAAATAGAGGCAGAAAATGTGATCCAGGTTTATATACCAAATAACTGGGGTTTATTTTCTGTCCTGGAGGGGGGATAGTGCAGGTGTGTGCCTTTGTAGAAATACTAAAAGATTTAGTGAGTAATGGCTTTAAAATTTAATCTGTGCAGTCTGCTTCCTGAAAATAAACTTCCTGCTGCTGTGGAAGGGATCCTGTTTCCTTGTCCCTGCTCAGGGATGAGCGTTTGCCGTGTGGGATAGTTCTGATGCTGGAGGTGTGACAGTGGCACCTGGCCATGTCAGTGGCTGACTGACAGCCCCCAGAGGTGCCTGCCCAACGTGTACAGGTTGTTTCTCTTCTCTCTGGTTTGGGATTCCTGTCAGTATTTTCTCATACTAAGCATCTGTATTTTTAAATATAATTTTCTTGAATAATTTGAATTAATGTTCAGGCAATTACCAGGCTCTTCATGTACTTAAGGTACATATGTAATTGTGTCATTTGGACAGTTAATTGCACTGTTTAATGGTGTTACATCAATTTCCTTATTAAGCATAATGAATCACATGCAACTGCCATGCACATGGGGTTTTGAAGGAGCAGTCTCTCAGATGGTGGCTTTCACAGCAGGAAGAAACCTGACAGAAAATGCTTGAACTGCATTGCAAGGTGCTTTCAAACTGGCTTTGATCAAAGATGTAAACTGGGTTTTGAAAGAGAAAAGAGTCTTTCATCTCAGAATTTTTGGGTTCAGCATCATTTTAAACCTTTAGCACTAAGGGAAGACCAGATAGATGACCTGTATAAACAAGAAAATGGCAGTTCCTGCAGGGAAGCTCCTTCCAGCAGTCCCTGCTCCCTGTCCTGGGAGCTGCTGTTACGGGACACTGCTGTGTCTGAGGGAAACTGGCTTTTGGGGTGGTGTCCCAGGGTGATGACAAATTCCACACAAGGGCCATCCCTTCTGAGCTGGGGGAGTGTGAGGTGCTGGGGCTGCCGGAGACTGACAGCTCAGCCAGGGACTGGTTTGGTTTTGGTGCTGTTGCCTGGGGCTGTGGCAGAACTGTGGCTGGCTTTGGGTGAGTGGGTAATGGCTCTGTTCCCTAAGCTGTGGTGGGGAATATTTCAGGAATTTAAAGACTCCCAACATGTGTGAGCAAGGAGAAGAAACACGAGAGCCATGACTGAGAACTGGGAGCTGGGACACTGTACAGAAACCAGGGGAAGCTGAGACACTGAGGAGGGAGTGAGCAGTAATGTTAAAAACAATGGGAAAGCGAGAGGGAGAAGCTGGAGAAGTCAGGCACAGAAACTTCAAGGAAAGGAATGTTTCTTTATTATTGCCTTAAGTTTATTAGCTGTAACATTTCCAAAAGGTTAAGCTGAATTGTGGAAATGAAGAGTAACGGTGTTTGTGGTAGACTTGAAAAATGAACTGCCTTGATGAAGAATTCATGTCCCATTTTCCTTGGTTTGGTGTTTTTACATTGATGATGTATCATTGTAACACTTACTAATGCCAAAATACTTTGATTCTGTCATACCTGGTGAGAACTTCCTGTGTTGGAGGGATGCTAGTGTTAGTTGTTTCCCCAAATCCTTCCCAGAACGAATTTTTGCTCAGTTATGGTGGTTTAGGGATGCACATTAAAGTGGCCTGGTGTGACACCTGCTTGGAAACCACCAGGGCCACATCAGTTGCTGCGGGGAGAGCCCCTCTGGGCAGGGGCAGCACAGAACTCGGTCTTGCCTGCAGGTGTTGTTTCTGGTCCTTGTAACGCAGTGTGCCGACTGTCCGGAGCTGACGCCGATCCCGGGAAGGTGGGGGATGTTCAGCCTCAGCCCCTCTGCGGAGGAGCCCCTTCCCCAGCAGCGGGGTGGGACAGCTGCAGCCCTTCAGAGAGGGTGCTGTGGCTCCCTGCTGCTGCCTCCCCTGCGGGTGCGGGGGGTAAAGCCAGGAGCCTGTTCCAGTGCTGGTCCCCTCGGGCTGCCGGGGCATCACCCCGTTCCCCGGCTCTGGGATGGGGCTGTGGGGGCTCTTGGACAGAGCAGGGTGCTCCGCTGCTGAACCCAGTGTGCAGATGGCCCTGGGGCAGACACCTTTCCCGAGCCCCTGTCCCCCAGGGAAGGGAAGGGGCTTGTCCTGGCCCTGCTGGGCAAAGGCCCCTTTTGCTCGGCGGGAACCACTCAGGCCTGGATGGGTGGAAGACGTTGATCGAACTCAGTCTCGTTTGGATGCTATTTTAAACTCTCTTCTCTAAGGCTGAGTCAAAGGTTTCATTTTCAGTCATTTGCTTATTCACACGAACTGGGGGTGTTATCTGGTGCCCTGCAGCCCCTGAGAGGGGGCCCCGGGTGTGCCTGGCTGTGCACAGACAGGGTGGGAGTAGCGCTTGGCTCCAGAGCCAGCCTGCAATTTGATGGCAGCGATGGATGTGGGGTAGGTGGGAGGAATACAGCACGTCAGCAGGATGAATAATGCACAGTCAAAATTATCTCACTGTCTTCAGGCGCTTGGAATCACAGAATTAACCATATGTGCCTGAAAGCCGTGCGTGGGGTGAGCGCTGCTCCAAACTGGGCTGAGCAATGCCCTCCCTGCTCTGGGGAACGGCACCTCCAGGCACAGGGACAGTTCAAAGGCTGTGATTTTTTTTTTTGGTTTTGGTTTGCCAGAGCATGTTTGAGAGTTACCATTGTGTGAATGCTGGGCAGGAGTCTCGTCTTCAAAAATCACTTTGAATTAGTGGCTCCCAAGTGTTAGGGGGGTTATAAACGTGTTGTGTGATTGAGATGATGTAGCCAATCCTGTCAGCTATGCTAAGCTTTTGTTCCAGACCTGCTGTGTGCTCTAAACCAGCCCGTTCTCTTGGGTTTTGAGGTGGAAAAGCTTGAAATTATTCATCTAAAGATGGAGCCTACAGACACCCCCCACGCACCTGGCTCCCTATGCACAGAATATTGAAGGATTTTGGTGCTGTTTTATGATCTCTGATGAAGACAACAAAGCAGAAGGAAAAGGGAGAATTTTGTGATGCTTTTTGAAGGCAAAATATGAATGAATTTTCTTCTGTCTTAGGATCAGCGTGCAAAGTAGTTACCAGAGACTTCCATGCAATATTATAGACACAAGCAGATTTGACAGGGTTTTCTTTTCCCTGTGGAATTTCTAGTAAATAGAGATAAATTATCTCATCTGTTTTCTGTTTATTAACTGGGACTGTATCAAATTAAGTGCCTCCAGTATTGCTGTGAGATGGAGAAATAATCACTACCCTCTATTTAATCATTTCTCTGCCAACATGAGCTCACAAGCAGTGGGACTTGAGGAATTTGCTGGCCCTGTGTTTGGCCACGTGTGTGTGCATGTGCAGAGGTGCTGCTTACAGGGATGGCTTGGAAACACCTGCCAGAAGCTCTTTGATTCTCTCTTGCTTCTTTTATTCCTCCTCCTGGTACTTCTTGTCTCTCACCTACAGCTTTGGTACCACCTGATTGTGACCAGATAAATTTGCTATAACACAGTCACTTACGACCAGTTAAATGTTTTCTGTGCAAAGGACCCTTTTCTGAAACAGAATATGGATTTTTGTGTAAGTGAAGCTTTGTAGCTGTGGCACAGGTTGGAGTGCAGCTCAGAAGACTGACCGGGCCCCACTCGGGCAGGAAAAAACAATTTAAGGTTACACCAGTTTGCTTGGGGCCGCATCCACTTGAGCTTTGAGGGTCTCCAATGCCAGAGATCACAGGGCTCAGGAAAAACTGATGTCAAAGCAGCATTTCTTGTTGGAAGTGTCATCTAGAGAATGAGAACTCCCTGGACAGGTGAGGAATGCACCGCAGTCTCATGTATTATCTTCAGGTTAAATAGCCTCCCCCTGCTGCTGTTGCTGAGACTAAAAGCTGGATGCTTCTGAATGACCTGTTTCAGAAAACAGTCGGCACTTGGAGAGTCCATGTCCTCAACCTGGTTGTTCATTTTTGTCTTGTCTCCAATCGCTGTTATTCTGGAGTAACACACAGGGTTCAAACAGTGCTTTATTGTATGAATGTGGTAGATTGGTGTGGTTTCAGTTAAATGGAATTCTTTGTTCAAACCCCTCCCAAATCACCATTATTACCTTTCCCACTCCACCTTTTCTCAGGCTGCGTTAGCATTTACAGTAGGGCTTTTCATTGCAGGCTTTCCTCTCCTTATCAGCCTTTGCCCAGGAGGGTACTGGGGCACATTTGTTATTGCTTGCCACAGTCTGTTTTGTTAACTTTAATGATATCTCAGCAGCTCTCAGGTCACCTGTCAGAGCAGGGCAGCAGTCCCAGGTACTCGGGAACATCCGTGGGGTGACAACAGTCCTTCACACCCAGAAGTGCTTTTCTCCTCTCAAGAAGATGGAGAGCAGGGATCTTTTCTTTCACCACCTCACACTCCTGGAGCACAAAGCACTTCTAAGAGCTGCATGTCTGAAAGGTTAAAAGCAGCATCTGTCTTATTACAGGCAGAGTTTTGTGTCTTTTGAGAGCCATGTGGTGGTGACAGCAGTGACACCCTCAGACACGTGAGCCTCATCACTGTCGGGTGTGATGTTCCACCGCCAGTCTTTCCAGGACTTAGCCAGCTTTCCTTCGTCTTTGGTAGGGGTGAGTGGTGCAAATCCTGCCCCGATAAGCATTTTGTGATGCCTCTGAATAACTGGGCTGTTCCAGCTGCAGAGAGGGCACTGACTGTGCCTTTCCTGAGTTGCTGTAGTTCCCTCAGAAGTGCAGGTGAGGGTTCAAGTGTTCCTGACTTCTCAGTAAGGAGCTTTTCTTAGCGTGGTATTTTTTTCTCCTTTTCTTTTTGCTTGGTTTATTTAGTATCCCAGACTGGTTTGGATTGGAATGGACCTTAAAGCCCACCCAGTCCCACCCCTGCCATGGCAGGGACACCTTCCACTGTCCCAGGCTGCTCCAAGCCCCGTCCAGCCTGGCCTTGGGCACTGCCAGGGATCCAGGGGCAGCCACAGCTGCTCTGGCCACCCTGTGCCAGGGCCTGCCCGCCCTCCCAGGGAACAATTCCTTCCCAATATCTGTTTGGTGATTTGTTTTTAACTCCCCTGATCACTTTTCTCTTCTTGTAAACCAGCCTTGTCACACCAAATGGAATGTCCTGGCAGCTTGATGATCCTCATTGTGCTAATTATATTTCCTTGCTGGAACATCTTTCTCTACCTTCCACAAGCCATACGTGTTCAGCAACTAAACTAGACAGCAATTTTTGAGTCAACAAATGTAATTCTTTGCAGTATGGGACTCTGGCAGTGAATTTCTTGGGTACCGCAGTGATGATGAGAGTTTGCTGCTAAGCGCCTGCTAGAAACAAGAGAAACCACATTGTTTGTAGAATCAGGGGTCTAAATTAAACCTGATGGTTTAGAGGGAGGCCCCATTCAAGGCGGTGGCATCACTGCAGACGTGTTGGCTATATTATCATAATATCTGGGTTTTTTCTGTGATTCACTGCAGACCTACAGAAAGAAGTGAGTTTAAATGAGGCAGAGGCTGGTCTGGCAGCCCCGTGTGGGGAGCACACACTGTTATGCTCACATTAATCCCCAGGGTTCCTATTGCCTTGAAAGGCTCAGGGAGTTTATACTGCCAGTAAAACATCACACAGCCTGGTCCTTTACAGTTTACAACTGCTATTAAATATTGCACATGCAGCATTTAAATCAGCTTTTCATTGTTTCCTGTGTTTGGGTGCAGATTTGTGTGGCGATAGGGGTGGTAATTAACTATTTGTTCTGTGCCCTGGGAGGAGAACAGAACAAAAGCATCTGCTGCAGGAAGGAGGTTTGTATCTGCTAATAACAAAAACTTCGTAAGTGGGAAGAGAGTTGAATACTGCAATAAATAGTCACTGAATTTTGTAGGATCCCTGTGCCTCCCTCTCCATAGGTTTTTTGGGGGAGAGAACACGTTGTGCTGGCACACCTTCATTGCTGGTTCTGCTTTGTGCCATTGTGATGGACCGGGGAAGTATTTTACACTAATTTTTTATGATCCTATGACAATTTTATGCATATAGGCCCAGCAGAAAGTCTTGTAGGAAGTGACTTGATGTTTGGGTTTTTAATGCCGATCACAGTTAAAAGTATCCAGAGTGATTCTTGTACATGTGCTCTGTTTAAATAAAATGTTTTTATGGTGTTGACCTGTTTTACCTGAATCCATTCAGTATTTGTGTTGTTACTGATACTGGATTTTTTGGTCTGTATGTTTTGTCAGCTTCTGAAATGTGATTTAGAAATCCAATAATACTAATGTGCTGCAGAAATATGGCTTTATTCACTGACCAGGAGTAACCCACCAGAAGTATTGCTTTAATTTTACAGCTGACCTTTTCTGTTATTTAGCAGAAAATCCACAATTGCAAAAGGAAATACCTTTTCTTTTGTGGACAGGATATATTCCTTTAGGCTAGAAAAGACTGAGGGACTGGGCTGCTTTCCCTGTGCTAATCCAACAAGAATAAGGACATTTTTGATTAAACAACTTATGACAGTGCCAACACGGGTCAGAATTGCCATAGAATCATGGAATGGTTTTGGTTGGAAGAGACTTTAAGCCCATCCGGTGCCACCTGGGCAGGGACATCTCCCACTGTCCCAGGCTGCTCCAAGCCCTGTCCAGCCTGGCCTTGGGCACTGCCAGGGATCCAGGGGCACCTGGTGGAGTTGTCTCCCAGCAGCTTTTTCACAAGTGTAGACAGCAATTGACATTAATGCTGGCCCTTGAGACCATGGATTTTTCCTGCCAGTGCTTCCTTTTGAACTGGTTATTCTGGGATTCGGTGCACAGGTTTTAGCTGTTGTATGAAATTGTAAATGCTTCTGATGAAATTTGTGAGGAAAAAAATATGGATCCCTTTCTAAGAGTTTTATAAGAAGAGATGTGCCTCTATTCTCTGTTGTGAAAAAGGCCTTTCAAATCAGGTATAGCTTTATAACCACTGGGCAACTTCTTGAAATCATCCTATAAAGTTTAATAAAAACCCAACATGTCAAGGAAATTATGCAAAAAGATGCAAAGTACTCTAAAAGAGAGGTTCCCTTTTTCTGCTAAATCCTGTATTGAGAACTTCCAAGCTCTCTATAAAAATATGCTGATGTTCTTTTATAAATATCATGTACCACTTTATAAATATTTTATGAAAAATATTAACACTTTGCTTCAGAGGAAAGCTTTTGAGGCTTTTAGGCACATCACAATTGCTTTTCCCAGTCCTCCTACACTGCATCATCTTCCCCACTGGTTTTGTCCATATGCAGAGTGCTCCTGAGGAAACAGAGGTATCTTAAAATTTCTCAGTGAAATCAGCTAAAGCTGGGGACAGAATCACAATTGTTAAGGTTGGAAAAGACCTTTAAGATCATCAGGTCCAACCATCAACCCACCCCCGTGTTCACCACTGAGCCATGTCCCCAGTGCCACAGCCACACGTTTTTTAATGCTCCCCCAGAGATGGTGGCTCCTCCACTGCCCTGAGCAGCCTCTTCCAGTGCTGCAATCAAGAGTTGTAACAACAAAGAAATAACTCTGAATTGCTTTTTTCATCTGGAAAGCTCGAAGCCACTGCTAGTGTGTGAAATGTCCCCAGTTAATTGCTGTACCAGTGTGACCTCGGGGGGATGAGCTGCTCTGGCAGGTGCTTCGTGATCTCTATTTATTGCTGTGTTTGGAACACACTTACTGGGCCCTGTTTTATTGCTGCCTGTTGATGGGGAGGTAAAAGGTCTGTGGTTTTCAGGAGTGGCTGTACTGGTTGGCTTCAGGCACTGAACTGTCAGGCAGTGATGAGCAATAAACGCTGAAAACTTTACATTGCTCTGCAAACCCCTGGTGTATTAATGACAGTGAGATGTTCCTGCAGCAAAGTGTTCTTTGTGATGGTGATGACCACCATGAGGCAGGAGATCTCTGATTCCTTGGATCGATGGGACCGTGAGTCACTGAAGCATTTTGTACCCCCAGATATAAATGTGTTCATGGGTTGGTGGCATTTCTATCCATACAACCCAGCAGCCACTTAAATAGCCTGAGGTTTGCTCTCTCCCCTCTCCCTCCCTCAGCGTGTGCGGTTATCTGTCTGTCTGGTGTGTCAGGAGCAGAGGTGCTGCACAGAACCACCCACGTTCCAGTGCTGAGGAGCCACAGCTGGGCAGCTTTAGTGGCACTGGTATTTATGGGGTTGGGCACACCCTATCCGTGATTCTCGCCTCCCTCATAATTCTCCCCAGAGTTGTGCTTCATGATTCTTCTCCTTTGGATGCCTTGCCCTGCCTAATTTTTATCTTGAGGGTTTTTTTGCCTTCTTTTTTTCTTGGACGAATGATTGAAGGAAGGATGCCTGAGTGTCTGTGATCCCACAGCCCCTATGAAGGAGCTGTGCAGGCACAACACTGAGCTGGGGTTAGTGTCTAACTCTGAGGAATAGGAGGGAAATCGGGTCTCCCATGCAGGATTTATCCTGTGCTGTCACTGTGTGTGCCTACTCCTGCTGGCTCTCGATTACTCCATTGTCTGCTCCCCTGCACATTTCTGCTTGCTGTGAGGTCTGTAAGCTCTAAACATCCTTCAGGGTCAGATGTTCCTCCCCTCAGCTGGGTGCGGGAGAGGATCACCGTCTGACACGGATGTTAGGTGGGTTTGCCCTGCCCTAGAGGATCAGCCACCCCACGGTAAAAGCAGGGCTGTGGCTGAGTGTGGCTGTTCAGCTCTGAAGGTGGAGCCCAGAGAAGAGCTCAGACTGTGGTGCTGCTCACCTGAACCCCCTCTGGCTCGGGGGGTGGTTTGGAGAGACCCCAGGAGCTGCCTCTGGCTCTCGCTGTGGGCACAGCCCCCTCGCAGGGGCAGCTGCTCCCCTTGGTGCCCAGCTAAAGCCGTGGCCATGGTGGGGCTTTGGTGCCCACCCTCCCACGGCCAGGCAGTGTTTGTTCGGGGCGCCTTGCAGAGGGTGCTGGCCGTGAGTCCCCCCGTGAAATGCAGGCACAGGCAGGTCTGTCTCTGTCCCTCTGTCCCTCCTGGGGAAACCCGAACCCGGGGATAACAGGAGTGCCAAACACCCGGTGTGCCTGCCAGCCGGGGCCCCGGGGGCTGCAGGAGCTGCGCCAGGTCCCTGTGCTGCAGGGAGAGCACAGAATAATTGTCTGCAGATAAGAACAGACCTGTCTGGAGACGAGGCAGCGCTATTCAAACAATCATGTCAATAACTTTGTGCTACACACTGATTGCCAGGGGAAAACTGTGGGAGTTCATTTGGCTCTTCGTGACTGTTGGTGTTCTTTTTGGGCTCTGTGAGCAGCAGAAGGAATGCTCTAAATGGCACATTACTCTGTGCCCGTGTATGTATTTGTGCACACATCTATACCCACTAAACATCAATGTTAAGAGCTTAGCCTTTTTTGTTGTAAAGATTGCCAATGTAACCTTGCTAATTTGAACATAAATGGATTTTTTTCGATTCATAAACTTACAGTTTACTTCACTGCGAGTCCCTCATGCACAGCCTCACTGGACATGGTGTTGTCTGCTCTTTCTTTCTCCCCTTGCCCTTTCTTCCCCCTTCCAGCTGTGCCTTCCCACTCCAAAAGGCAAAGCCCAACCACCTCTTCTTCATTTGAGAGTTTCTCATCTCACTGGCTGCTGCTCTGTAGGAGAACTTGTACCTGACACGTTCCTGCTGCTCATAATGAGCTTTCACTCAAGGGGCTGATCAATAGCAGAGCCCAGCAGGTCTGTCTCCATTGCTTGTTTTCTCTATCTTGAATCTGCCAAGACAGATTAGACTATTGCCAAGGTCACTCAATAGGCTGCGAGTGAAGGAAAAGATATCTAGCCGACTTTTTTAGGACAGACTGCAAAAAGGCAAGAATGGAGCTAAAACTGAGTGTACAATGACAGATTAAATCTGCATCAAGGTCACAGAGGGGCTGCTTAAGTGAACTTTTGACGCAAGATACACATCCCCTGTCAGGGGGAGGTTGTTGCACCGCTTGCTGAGGCAAAGTGTCTTGGCAGGACTCGCACGGGAGGAACAAACAGGAGATTCAGGGAGTGCAGGGAGAGGCACTCGGGTGCTGCTGTGCTGATACCAAGAGGAGATGTGCACGTTTTTCTGGTGGCAGAGACGGAGCTGTGGGAGTCACGGGACAGAGAGCAGCTTTGGGCTCGTGGCATCCTCCTGCCGACATGGTGGGACCGTGAGTGCTGCTCAAGGGGCTGAGGTGCTCCAGAAGCCTTGTGTGAACTGGGCTCTTGAGTAGCTGAGGTGCAACTGCTCCTCAGAAATGAAGAATATTTATTAAAAAAAAGCATGAGTCACTTAAAGTTGTTTTGTATTGACAATGGGTGAAATGACAGAGGGAAGGTTTCTAGTAAGAGGCAATATATTTTATGAGTCTGACTGCTGGACCAGGGACAGCAGTCTTTGTGGCTTGTGTGTCTGAGAGCTTGTCCCACTTTTTTTTCCCCCCAGGTTCCAGCAGTTGATCTAATAAAATTCACTGTCTGTATAAATCTTCCAGCCTCAGATCATCATGTCTGCCTCAGAACAGCTAATAAAACAGCAGACAGAGTTCCCTAATATTGTTACCTCATTTAATGGCTTGTCATGGCCACTCCGCACAGAAAAGTGCTGTCCTTAGACTGCACTGCCTGTGAATGCTTAGGGGTCTTCCACAGAAAACTCTGACTTGTGGGTTTACCTGGCTTTGCAAATAAAACTGAAATAATTTCTTCCATAACAACAAAACAAGTTAAAAAACACTTTCCACTCTTTTAATTCAAACTTCTCTTGACTGTGAAGGTATTTGACTGTAAGAGATAAAAGCCCCCTTCCTCTGCACTGGGAGGAGATGTAGCTGTGTCCAAGCTGTAATTAAACCAAATGTAGTTTGGTTTAATTTCAGTCTGGTTATTCCTAAACTTTTAAGTAGCAGTGTGCAGTTAATTGCTGTCTTGGCCTGGAACCAAAGCAGACAGGAAAACTCTGATGGAAGGAGCAGGAGTCGTGGCGATTTTTGAAGGCATTTGGAGATAACGGGATCCTTTTGATTTCCTCTGCTTCCCTGTGCCCACGAGGAGGAGGCCACAGTGTCAGTGATGTTAACAGATGAAGGAAGTTGTGTTAATTACTTGAACTGTGAGAGAGAATCTCATATAATTATCTCTGGGAGAAACCCCAACAGATAATTACAAACTGCCACAACTTCCACCCTGCATTGTTCTCAGTGTGACCTAAAGGCTTCAAAGCCTGCAAGATTTAAATCCTGTTTGAGTAGCCAGACTCCACAGTGACCAAACTATCGGCTGAAACAAGGCAAACAGAAGAGACCCTGGCTTTGAATGTGTCTGTCTGTGTCTTGCTGCTTCATCTGGGTTTCTCATGGAATTTTAAAGATGCTGATCATAGGCTGAGGCTAAAGCTCCAGTCCAGGTGGGAAAGGATCAGTGGGACAGAGCTTGTCTTAGAGCTGCTTTTGGCTTTGAAGCACACGGTGTTCTGCTTCCTGGAGCTGGTCAAGCCGAGGGTTCAGTCTGCCCACCGAACCCACTGAACTGGTGCCTCGGGCTCAGCCCTCAGCTGTCCCAGCGTGTCCCCAAGCTGCAGAAACTGCTTTGTGTGGAGCTCACTGGTGGCTTTCCAGCAGTGCAAGGTCTTGCCCAGCTGTCTCCTCCCTCTCTCCCCACTTTTGTTTCCAAGCCACTGAGCAGTCGGATTTCTAGTTTCAAGCCCAGTTTGGCATGGAGTGAGGGAAATGCCAAAAGGTGGTGGGGTCTTTCTCCTCCCTCATCTGAGAGGCTGCATTTGCTGGGGGCTGTAAGAGCTTCTCCTGGGTCTGCCAGAGGATCTCAACTGAAATCAGTTTAATTTGAGGAGAATCCTTTCTCTTCTCAAAGCACTGTTTCGAGCCAATTCTTTCCTACTGCAGTGTGTGTTTTTTGCAATGTGTGAAGACTTGATACAGGATTGTCCTGTGGGTAAAACCTTGGCCAGAGGCTGGAAGGAAAGGTACTCACAAAGGGCTTTTGTTCGATTTTGGATGTACCTTTAGGTTTTCCTTGTCACTTAACCTCCTGTCTGTGGCATGGGGAATGATTCTACTTGCCTTGGTGGGCTTCTATAAGAACATGTACTTAGAAAGTCATGAGAAATGCAAATTGAGGGGAAATTCCTTGGCCAGGGACACAGATGAGCACTCTGGAACAGTCAGCAGAGATGGAAGTGTTTCCTTCTATGTACAATGATCTTAATTTGCAGGCTGACTACACATCAGGTATGGGCTGGCTATCCTTTGTTTGCTAATTTGTCATGTTGTTTTGCACACCATGAAATCAGTTTAAGATGTGATGGAATGGGATGCACTAAACTTCAGATCTGTTAACATAATATGGCAGCATGTTTGAATGCATTAGGTTCACTTCATGTAACCACAATTGAGTGTGACAGTGGTGGAGCTGCTGTACAGGCTGGGGCAGGGCACCAACACAGATCACTCTGTCAGTGGGTTTTGCTTAAATGGACCTCGGCATCATCCATCATCGTTTTAAAAATAAATCTGAATTTATCTTTTAGAGTGCTCAAGGTGAAAAATTGTGAAGTCCAACTTGAGTATAATTTTTTTCCTATTTTCTCTCTTGAAGCAACAAAAACTGCTGGTTTAATTGAATTTAGATTGCCCAGAGCAGCTGTGGCTGCCCCTGGATCCCTGGCAGTGTCCAAGGCCAGGCTGGATGGGGCTCAGAGCACCCTGGGATAGTGGAAGATGTCTCTGCCCATAGCAGGGGTGGCACTGGATGAGCTTTAACATCCCTTCCAACCCAAACCATTCCATAATTCTATAATTTGATGTACTTTTCTATCACTCCTGTTGAAGCTTTGGGGCAGGAACTAGTTGGGGATGATTTTGGTGCTTCCTACGGTGATTTGTCTGTTTCCTGTTGTCTGTGCTTTGTTTGATGTTCTAAATGTGTTTCAAATGGATATCTCTGCTACAAGGAGAATAAACATTGCCTTAAATGAACCTCTGTCAGTGTTTAGACAGGTGTGCAGCAGTGGTGTGAATCAGCCTGGCTAACTGCACGTGGAATACTGGGGAGTCTGCAGAAAACCCGCTCCTGTTGCGCTTGGGGAGAGAAGAGCAGGAGAAGCGCTGCAGCCTTTGCTGCTCTGCAGAGCTCCTTGGCTGAGGCCGTCCCTGCAGAAGGCCCTGGTGGCCCGTCTGTGACGGGGACACGCTCTGGGTGCCGCGAGGGGCAGGGAGCTGAGCTCTGGTCCCGCTCTGGGGCTGCTCCTGCTCGCACCGTGACCCAACACCGCCAAGGGAGGGCGAGGCTCTGGGAGCCCCTCCAGCCCCCGCAGGGAAGGCTGGTGACACAAACAACTCTGCCTTTCAGCTTCTATTTTTTTCCTTCCCTTTTGCCCAGCTGAGATGTTATTAACTCTGTCAGCTCTCTGGAGATTAATTGGAACTGTAAACACTGAAATAACCTTTGAATTAAGAAAGTGAGGTTATTTAGACCTTGAGGAGGAGAGGGGAGCTGTTTGAATGTTGCTTAGCTTGGTCACAAAAACCTTTGGATCTTTGCAGATGGAAAAAATGGTTTGAGTGAATGGAAAATGTTTGGGTTTTTTCTTATGATTGTATCACTGAGTTGTTGGATTTGGCTTTATTTTAAGTTCTGTGATTCTGTGATCTTGTAGCAGTGAAGATCCTGGACCTGGTTTGGAATTACACTGGGCATATGAAATACTGAGTGGCTGTAGGACTATCTACAATAATCTGTGAGAATTACCTGATTTGGAGATGATTTTTACAGGGCTGTGGTTTTCCATGCCCGATCCTGGGCAAGGAGTGATGCTGAGGTCTCTGTGCCCACACTCGTGTGCCAGCAGCAGCTCGGGGTTACAACCCTCACCAAGCACCCAGCAGCCTTCACTGATGGAATTTGATCTCGGTCTTGTCCTTTGAAATGGATTCTGGAATGAGCTGCTATAAAACAAGCACGTGCTTGGTTTCTAGGAGAATTTTCTACCCCTGAACTTCTTTGGCTGTGTAACTCACTCCGGCTTGTCTTTGCAAACGTGGTATTTTTCTTCTAAAGGGCTTTGCGTGTTTATGGATCTGTAGAAAGATTTAAGTATGTCAGAGTAGGAGTAATCGAATGGAAACACAAATGGAAGCTGAGGCTGGAGGCAAACTGAGAACGTGGACCTGTTGCAGACTTTCAGTAGCTAATTATTGAACTGTTTATTTCATTAGAACAAAACCAATGGTGTTTGAATAATTAAGAATTTGCTTTCTTGGTGGCACACTTTGTCTCCCATTGATCCATTTACTTTAACTTGCCCACGTGCATTTGGGGGTGTCAGACCTGTGCGGTGAGACAGGGGCTTTGTCCTTCCTTTTCCTTCCTGGTGTGTGTTTGTGCCCACTGGCACGTTTCCCTGGGGCTGCTACATTCCAGCCTCCTGAAATCACTGGGAAGGTTTCTCCACCGACAGCAGGCGGATGTGGGATCCTCCGAGGGAGCAGAGCCGAGCGAGGCTGCAGGGATGTCCCTCGTGGAGATGCTCAGCCTCTCTGACTCCTCAGATCAGAATGTGGTGCTCCCCTGTCCGGCCTTATCTTCAGCTCTTTCCAGCCTCTGCCTCTCTGCACAGAAGTTGTTACTGCTCCGGGAATGAGGAATATCTCTCGAGCACACGGTGGGAATCCTGACTGGCAGGAGAAGGAGGGGGACGAGTCAGGGAGCATTAGGTGTGGGTGCAGCCTCCATTCCCCAGCAGTTTGCTAACTGGCAGTGGAACGCTTTTCCTCAGCTCAGCTGGTGCGGGCAGAGTGTGGAGCAGGAAGGGCTGCGTCCCTGTGGACGGGAGGGTTGGAGATCCCACACGGTGACGCTTTGCCAGTGGCTCAGAGCATTCCCACCCGCGCTCCCTGGCCCGGGTTCAACCACAGACATCAGAGGCAGAACATCTGCCCAGCAGGTCCTGTGTGATCCGCTGCATTCCCTGCAGAGAACAACAAAAAGGCTCCCAGTTCCCCCTCACACGTTCGCTTTCTCTCAGGCAGGTCGTGCCTTCCTTTTCCCCGGATGCCCGAGTGTGACAGAGCAGAGGAGCAAAGCAGTGCCGTGCCCGGAGCCTGCCCAGGCTTTGACATCCCTGAGACCTGAACAATCTTGGCCTTTATGTTTTAATATAAAATCATGTCATATAAAACCGGGGAGAATATTTAATAAGAATATAAAGGTTTACAGTAATAGAGGATATATGCATTTTTATTGGGTTTCCTGGTGTTACAATAATAGTCATCATTTTCTTCAATGTGTTTTCTTGTAGTGAGGAGAAATTGTAATGCTGAACCCTGATTTTAGGTGGATGCCTTGCAGCAAGCTGGGAATTCCCAGCCCTTGCCATGGGAAGACGCACCCTTTGCAAACACTCCTGAAAGCTTCGTTCCCTCCTCTGAAGGATGGGTCTGTCCTTGCCCACGGGTGCCCAGGGCTGTGTTCCATCACGAGCGCTGCATCCTCGTTACTGAGCTCACGTTTTCCTGGAATGGGATGTGCATGAGGAGTTTGTTTTAGATCAAAACGAAGCTGCTTGGGAGGATGAGATTATGTAAAGTTAAACACGCATAGGTACGTGCATGATAAATTGGGAAGTGACTTTGTTTCTTGTTTTCACGGCCAGTGAAAAATTGTGAGATGAGAAGAAGGAAATACGGAAGCTGCATCCAAACATTGTGGACCTATATTGTGAAACAGATATTTGGTTTTTTTAGTTGAAAGGAACAGTTTGAAAATCCCTGTCTTTCAAAACAGGTTGCTTGGGAGAAGTGAGGGAAGCACAAAGCTAAACAATTATAAATGGTAACCTTTAAAAACAGAGACATATTTCCTAACAAACAGCTTTGCTTCATTATCAGACACTCATTAACTGAAATATTTATTTGGGATTATGGGATGTTTAAAAATGCAACAGCTGCTCCATTTGCCTTTTGCCTTTCTGAAGATGTGATTTATTCAGTGTTAATGCCTGGTGCCTGTTCAGCAGGAGCAGAAGGCAGCGGAGGGAGGGTGGAGCTGCTCTCCTGGAGTGCCCGTGGCTTCTGGGAGAGCAGGAAAGGTGTGAGCTGTGCTGGGAGTGGGGCCTGAGTGCGTGCCCAGGCCCTGCAGGTCCCTGCTCCTCTGCAGGAACTCTGGGGACAAGCGTGGAAAAAACCCAAGAGGAACCCACCTCTGGGATCAGCTCATTCCAGGTCCATCCCAGTCCTGCTCCTCCACTGTGTGCCGAGGCCGATACGTCCCCAGTACAACCCCAAGTGGCTGCCAGGAAACTGGGATTTCTGCCATAGAAACCACCAGAATGTGTAGAAAATAAGTGACAATTAGTGTCTGTGTTCTCAGGTGCTGCAGTTCCACTTCCACCAGTGAGGCAGAGCTCAGCTGGAATTCAACTCCTTATTTTGTAATTGTAAATACGAGTGGGAACCTGGATTTTTTTCCCATATGATGAGAGGCCTTTTGATCAGGAAGGCAGAAGTTACCTAAAAGCACTTAAAATTTTTGGTGTCTTGGTAGAAGACACGGACTACCTGAAGCTTTTGAAAGATCCTCTTGAATATTAAAAAAGAAATAATAAAAAAGGCAACATGCAATTAATTTCTAAATACTCCAAGTACTTTATGAAATCCAGCTGGTTTTATCATCTTCTTCCACTGACAAAGAGATGACTGTAACTCCTCAAACTACAGGCCTTGGAAGCCCATAGTGAAGAGATGTACTGAACTAGGACAAAGAAAAATTAATGGGATGCCTCCTTAGATGAAGCAGAAGGCGCCTGGCAAAGTGATTGAAAAAGTTCTTGTATAATTACCAGAGAAGGTCTCCCCTGGTTTTGCACGCTCTGCTTGAAGAGAAGCTTCTCCAGCCCAGTGCATCACTGCTGGGCTGTCTCTGCTGCCCCGTTCAGCCTGGAGCTGACAAACACCAATGTCCCCATCAGTGTCACCGGGGCCTGGCCGCCTCCGGGGGTCATTGGTGGGCTGGCATCCGATTTGTCTTGTCTGCACTGAGCCTCCCACTGGGCCCCATCCACAACATTCCAGGACATCAAACCAGCCTCTGGCTGCCTTAGGGACCTTTTTATGTCTCCTGCATGTAGAACAACAAATACTGTTTGCAAGAGGCTGGCTTAGAAAAGGGGTAATTTATTACCTCTGCAGAAGAAATTTAGAGTTTGGTTCGTGCGTGTGACGATACCGAGGAGGGAAAGGAACAAGGTGATCGAGGATATGGGAGAGGGAAGAGCCAGTGATATTTCTTACACAGTGAGTAGCTTTGGAGCTCTCGTCTGAAAGCAGTGTGTGTTTTTTTGCCCTACGCAGGCACGGCAGGTCAAGTGTTAGACCAGGGGATGTGTCTCTGACACAACAGTCTGTTCTTGTGCCTCTGGGCACTGCCCTCTGTTTCTGGTGCTGCTGGGCACTGCTGCTTCAAACCCCGTGACGAATGGCTTAACTGAAAGAAATGCCTTTGTACTTGAAAGCCCTAAATCTGGCTGGTTTTGAGGGGATCTGGGGCCCGGTTTGGCCGTGGCAGAGCCGTGGGTTGGGGCCACGGCAGAGTGGGTGTAGGACAGCACCCGGGCTGGTGCTGCTGCCCGGCCCTGCTGCTCACAGGGCTGGTTCTGGTGGGCAGCAGCTGAGCCACACAGAGCCCGAGCTGCTCCAGAAGGTGGGGCTGGCACAGGAAGCTCAGCTGGGCAGCACCCTGGAGGCTGAGCTGTCAGCAGGGAGTTCCTGTGCTCCCAAGAGCTGCAGTCCTGCTCTGTACCTGTTATGGAACTCAGACTCTGTCTGGCAGCTGTGCTGTCTTTGCTGGAAAACCTTTTGTGACCCTCTGGAGAGCAGCTGCTGCTCCTACAGAAAGGAAGAATCAAGAGAACTGATTTAGGTGAAATTTTCATGGAATCACAGGATGGCTTGGGTTGGAAGGGACTTTAAAGCTCGTTTTGTTCCAACCCCCCCATCAGGGGCAGGGACACCTTCCGCTATCCCAGGTTGCTCCAACCTGGCCTGGAAAACTTCAGGGGTGGGCAGCCACAGCTTCTCTGGGAAACCTCTTTTCAAGGAGTTTTGCAGTAGGTGGCTGGATAAACGAGAGAATGCTGGTAAAAGTTTGATTATCAATCTCCAGTTTAATGTGCACCGATGGTGCACACTGTACAGTATTATTGCTGTGCACAGAGTTAAGTGTTATGTTGAAGAGCATGGCAGGGGATAACTTGCTTTTTGGGCCTGTTATCCACAATATTAAATAGCATTCAGCAAGTATTTTATGCATTTCTATTATGTTTCTATTAAGGCAGAAGAGATAATCTGCAGAAAGGGGAAAATGAAGGGTTTAAAGAAAAACAACCCACACAAAGACCCCAAGGTGGCTGCTCAGTTTGTATTGACAAAGCTTCAGAGAATCGACCACCAGGAATTTATAAACTGTCAAATGTTTGCAGGGGCTTTAGTACCAGAAAGCTCTGTGTTTATAGGAGACATAATTATGGCCACCAGCAGGTTTGTGCACTTGTCTGTCTGGTACTCCATGGAAACACAGAAATAAAATGTTAGAGAAGTTTAGATGGTGTTGGAAGGGCTGCAGAAGTGAAAGATGAACTTCTACGAAGAACACGAGGAAGAGAACTGGAAATGCTGTCATGACCTTGGTGTTGGCCACAGAGAGATGTCTAGACATAAAATAAAATACCTGCTGTGTGCGCAGGGCAGGGGGACCCAGTTCTTCTCCCCGGTGGGTCAGAGCTGCTCTGCTGATGGACACGGTGTGAGACTTGCAGCGGGTGTTCACTGCTCATGAGTGTGTCTGGCTCTCACCCCCCCGGTGCAGAGGCAGAAAACCCCTAATCTGACCCAAATTCAGGCATTTCCCACATCGGCAGTGCAGCTGTACCTGGCCAGACAGGAGATGGGCTCTGTGTTCACCTTCCTGGGGAATTCAGTGTCCTGGGGAGAGGCTGGGGAGCAGGAAGGTGCCTGCACAGGTGCTTCAGTCTGGCTTGTGAGAAACCTGAGGTGTCAGGGCTCCTGACAAGCTATACATCCCCAGCTCTCACATAAGCCGAGCATGAATATTAACCTGTCAAAAACCACCTAGGAAAGAAATTGACCTCATTTGCAGATAGCTAAAAGGAAATTTCTTCTCAGAGTCACAATGTTATGAACATTTTTTGTTCATAGAAGCCATCAAGTGTGACACAAACTTTATAGATGTAGGAAAAAATCACTTCTCTTCATTTTCCTCACGTAATTCTTCCATTTTTGCTACATCAAAATGTGAGTGGGACAGACAAACCCTGCCTGCTTCCCTTCATGGTTGGATCTGGGGTGTTTTGTAGGCTGAGGGGTCTAAATCAGAGTTGCTCTGTTTGGCATTGCCCAGTGGACCCTCGATACCCCACAGTTACCCCTACAGCTGGCACGGAACCCAGGCTGCTTCCCCCAGCTGGCTGATGTTTATATCCACCCTGTCCAAAGCTAGGAAGAGGCTGGAATAACAAAAGCTCTGCTGTGTGTGACATGGAGTCACCTGCCAGTGGTAGGAAGGGGGAGCGTGGCCTGGGTGTCCCTGTGTGCACAGAGGTGGCACCCCCGCCTTTCCCTGGGACACAGGCACTTCGTTCCCTGGAGCATCAGGGGCTCAGGGAGGACAGCAGTTGAGGCTGGGATGGCTCACTGAGGTTAACCTGTTTTCCCATCTGAGGAGATTCTTCCCCCAGACCAGGCACTGGTGTTTGGGATCTCTGGATGCTGCTGCTTCCAGTGTGCCATAAATGAGCCCCAGCAGGTTGGTGCCTGAGGGATCTGTTGCTAAGGTGACACAAACAGGCTTTTGCTTCAGCTGCTGGAGAGGACAGTTCAGCAGGAGGTGTTCAAATGAAGCTGAATTCAAACCTTTTTGCATTCTTTCACCCTGAAGTAAAAACAATCTTGTTTCATGGAGGTTTGGTTTTGGACCCCCTGAGCTGGGGTCATTTATAGTCCAAACAAAAGCATCACTCTGTGCATCTGCAAAAATGTCCCTGTGCTTGAGAGAGGAAAATAAGTCTTTATTTCCCTTGTAATCTGTGTTTTAGTGCTTAATGTGTTGTTGCACATGAAAGCACCGAGGTGGAAGGTTTCTGATGGCTGAGTTTACCATAGATCAGAAGAGCAAAGCTTTGATGATCCCTCTGCGCTGTGTTACTGCTCAGCTCTGCCCTGTTTGCCCATTTGAGCTGGAAATTATTGTTCTTTCAGCACTTGAACGAATAACTAACTACAAAGGTTTGCCAGCAGATCTGCTTTGTTTGTGTCGTCGCACTTGACACTCGCTCAGAAGTCGTGTCCTGTGTTTAGTTTCGCTTCTGTTAGCGCCAGGCAGAACTGCAGGAGAAGGGATCGTCTCCCACTGGAGGGGACAGCAGCTGCCCTCAGGCTCAGGTCTGAGGGACTGTGAGCCTTTTCCTCCAGCTGTCTCAGCAGTGTTGATGCCATCTGTCCTTGCAAGCCTTGCTTCCCTTTCGGTTGTTCCAGAGGCAGTAGCCTGGTCCTTGCGGTTTGTATCCGTGCCTGGGAAGGAACCCAGGCTTTTCGAGGGGCTGCAAGGCTCTGGCCACGCACTGCCAGCTCTGCAGGGCTCATACAGTGAGGCTGGTGCTGCTGGCGGTGAGCCCTCTGCCTGCTGGCCCAGGAACCCCTGGGTGCAGGTTGTTCGTGAATTCCGGGGCTCAAGACACGATCCTGTACCAAAGCTCGCCGTTGCCACTCTGACTCTGCTTCTCCAGAGGACCCTGCACTGGGGTCAGCTGCAGTGGTGCTGCCTCTGAAACTGTTTGAAATATTGCTGTTATATTCCTTCTCTCAATGCCCCAGGGCTCCTGCTGTACAGTACTTAGCTCACGTCTGGCTGGGCTGTGCGCAGGCACCTCGTGTTTTTCTCTTCCCAGAGCCCGGGCAGGCCACGGTGATTCCTGGTGCCACGGCCAAGCAATGCCCTGTTCCTTGCAGTCCATGACCTCCTTCCCTCAGCAGGACCTGCTGTGCTGCTGGGGCCGCACAGCTCCAGGGGCTGTGCTGGCTTTTCCAGAGGGCTTGGAGTGTGGCCAGAAGGAACAAACCTTCCTTACAGACCTGCCCCTTTTCACTGATAAATTATCTCTGTGGTCTGCAGGAGCACCTCGGGCTCACACTGGCTCCACTGTCAGGAGACAAAGTTTGCCTTTATTTATGTCTTGGCTGCGTGACCCAGGCAGTCTGTGAGTTTAGAGTCTGTCACACATAACTCAGAGTAAATAAATCTCCTCATAGTTAATCATACACTGGACACAAATAATTTACAAATTCAAACAGAATGTTCCCTTTTTTTTGAAGGTTTAGGAATGGGGAGATTTAAAACCAGAGTATTTGAGCTGAGTGTCAGGTTTAATTTTCACTTACTAAGAATATTAGTTAGGATGCTATTTACTTAAGAAATTTGCCATTAAGAATTTATTCATAGCAAATGCAAGTACCTCTGAAACCTTTGTTCTCAGTTGAAACAAAATGCTTTGTGGGATTGTTAAATGCTGCTCTGTGAGCTTTGAATTTCAAACAAGAGTTGGGTTCAAAAGTGTCTCAATGGATTGAAGAGGTGGAAGAGACCAACGGGGACCTTGAACGAGTCTCTGCAGTGCTTAACACTTCAACTCGTACCTGGATTTGTGTGATGAGATATTTACACTTACTGACCTTGTCAAAATGGAGCCAGAATTAATTTTTGTTCTCTGCAGCAGGACTTCAGAATGCTTTGTGTCAGCAGCAGCACATAAGATCCTTTCTGCAGTTAGTGTTGTGCCTTGAACACTGAGGTGTCTGGGTTTGATCCTTGGGTCTGCTCTGTTTTCCTGAGTGGCTGTGCAGGATGCCTGATCTCGCCGTATTCCAATGTCCATTTGTGTTGGGGTTTTTTTTCTCTTAATCGCCCCCCTTTCTTATTTCTGGAAGTTGTAGGAATAAGGGCACAATTGTAGGAGGTTGGGCACGATTTGTGAAAGCAAAGTTGTGTTTTTGAATACCTGGGTGTATTCTTGGTGTTGAATCTGTTTCACCTCACAGGTTTGCGCTTCAGTGCACTTCAGACATCTTTATGTTATTACAGCACAATTAGAAATGAATGGAGTTCTCCTCCCTCTGCAGTGTTAGTTAGATTCTCCATATGCTGGTAGGTTAAATGGGTATTGAACTGTTTAACATTAATTAAACAGCCAGGGCTGGGGAGAAGCCAGGAGCGCACTGTCCAATTAAAGCAGTTGCCCGTATGAACAGCTGCCCATAAATCAGCTTCTCTTGTACACATAACAATTGTTAATTGAATAATTGCTTAAAATTCATCTCTTAATTTTTCCTCAGGAAATGCATCATATTTACTTGGAAGCATTGAATTTTTGAGCATGTTTTGATTTACCAAAGCTGCGGTGCAACGTGTGTGTTAGCAGGAACAGAGAGCTCACGCTGAGGCTCAGCAGGAGGGGACAGGAGGGGTTTGGGATGTGTGGAGGAGTGGACAGGAGGGGTTTGGGGCGTGTGGAGGAGTGGACAGGAGGGGTTTGGGGCGTGTGGAGGAGTGGACAGGAGGGTTTGGGGTGTGTGGAGGAGTGTCAGAACCTCTCCGGGAGCCCTTCGGTGTGGCAGTGGTCAGGGCAGTGCTGTGACTCTGGGCTGTGTGGCTCAGAGGCTGGATTTGATTTGGCGAATCAGAAATAGGACGCACTGGAAACTCTGCAAGTCTCCCACTGGTGTCAGAAGTGGCTGTGTCCTGCCACTGACTTGCTGGCTCCACAGGGCAGCCCATGTAGTGCCTGGGTGCTCTGGCAGCCCTGGACACCAGGAAGAGTCTGGGATGTGCCAGTCCTCTCAGGCAGGGCAGCAGAAGCTGCTGCTACTCTGCAGCTCTGTTCAGGGAGCAGCTGCAGTGGCACACCTGGAGCAGTGGCACACCTTGTGTGGAGCACAGCAGAGAGCTCCTGAGCTGAGCCAGGAGCAGCTCTCTGAAGTGCAGACATCGAGATGCTTTCAAGGTGTGATGGAACAGCTCTCACAGAGTGGAATTTGCTCCCAGGATGGGCCTTTTTTCTGGAGCACTATGGTGCCTTTGTAACACAGAACTGCAGCAGTTGATCTGACAGTTCTGTTCCCGGTTCCCTCCTCACACAGGCAGCTCCTTCTCCTTTGGAGTGGGATTTTGGTTCAGTGCCTACACTTCAGATCTTATCTTGCATAGCAACGGAGAATAACAGCTCTTATTTCAATATATTGAAACGTCTGCCACTATTCACCTTTCCTTGGCCAACCCAGGCAAGACTGGACATCAGGCAAGTATTGAGCTTGCACATTTTTCCTCTGTCACTGTTCAAAAATTCTGGGTTCTTTAAGCTCAGATTCCAAACAAGGGCTTACCATGTATTTCAAATTCCTTTATGTGATCTGGGAGAAAAGCATCAACTCGTGTTTGTTCTTGGTGAGCTGGATGTGGCTCCCTTATGTATGTCAGGGAGCCTTTGGCACTGTGAGGAAGAGCACCCCAAGGTTAGTAAAGCTTTTATCTCTCCTATTTGGTTTATAATATGAAAGAAAAATCTGAGTCTGCATCTTTAGCTGCTGTAGGTTTGTGAAATTCCTTTGAAGTTGGCACTCTGGTATGCATACATAAAGAATCAGAATAATTTTAGTGAAAATCTGCTAATACAGATGTTTTCTTCTTTATAACAATAACAATGAATTTTGATCACTACTAAACAAGATCAAAGGCATCAGAATCTCCTCTTTGTTTTAACATTATAATGAAAACACAGTTATGCTTAAAACACTTGAAATGGTTGAAGACACAGTAGCTGAAAGAAACTTCAACTGCCTGAATGATACCTCAATACTGGGCTGTAATAACCTGATTATGTGTGGCTGCTGGGTTTTGCTGAAAGGAGAAGCACAAATGGCTGAGGACAGGCAATTCAGTTGTTCTCTGCAGCACCAAAAGTCACCGATGTGCACTGGTGTATACAGCAAGCAAAGGTTCTTTCTTGAAATCACCCAGCAATGGGAAATAAGAGGAATTTTTCATTTCTGATGGGGGCGCAGTGGCTTCAGGAATGAGATTTTTCTGTGCCTTGTTTTGTTTGGGTGCTGCCGGACAAGGGCAGGGCCCTGTCCTTGGTGTCTCACCTGCTGCAGCCGCTGCCAGCCTCCTGCTTCTGCCATCCCAGCTTTCTTTTCTGAGAGGAAACCAGGGAAAGAATCCCTGCTTTTCAGCTCATTCCAGCAAAACCCACTGGAGGCATGGCTCTGGCTTACCTTCCCTTGAGATGCTGAAGTATTTTGAGTCCTTCCCTCTCCCCCATCCCAATCTTGTTCTGTTCATGGAATCCTGGAACGGTTTGGGTTGGAAGGAACCTTGAAGCTCATCTCATTCCAAACCCTTGCCATGGGCAGGGACACCTTGCCCTGGGGTGGATCTGCAGCAGGGGGCTGAGCCATGGCAGGGGCTTTTGTCACCTTCCCAGGACAGGCAGGACCCCCCGGCCCCAGCTCGGGTGTTTCCCTGCCCGAAGGCTGCCCGTGCCCCAGGAAGGGGCTGGCAGTGAAGCAAACCAGCAGCACTGCTTTGTTCTGCCGTGGCCACCCCTGCTCTGCACGCTGAGGAATCGATCCCACGTTGGCCCAGACAAAGCCACTCTGCCAAACAAAGCTCGTGGTGGCTGGGTGAGGTGGCAGCTGCTGGGCCTCTGAACTATTCCCTCAGGAATTCATTAGGAGGGGTGTCAGGGCACTGTGTTTAATATGGCCACACTGGACTGTGCTGGTAGCAGTGGCCTGGATGTGGCGGAGGAAATGAGCCTGTAACAGCTGCATGCCAAGTGCCCTCTGCAAATGCATCTCTGTCAGAGCCACCAGGCAGCTCTGTCACCCTCCCATCAGCTGGAATTGGATGCCTATGGAGGTGGTAATTACAAATCCCAGCCAGGCTGCACAGGCTCATTTGTCTCTGTTTATCATCAGAGCAAGAATATTGATCATTACTAAACCATTAAATATCTTCGGAGAGGAAGAAGAAAATCAGATTAATAGAGGTTGACATGCATTGTGGAATGTACTTCTCCATGAAAGTCGGGTTTGGGAAGTGCAGAGATGACAAATGGAATCACTCTGCTGAGCTGGGACAGATGGCATCTTGGAGAAAGCCACTTGGGATTTTTATTACTCAGCTCTTTGTACTTCGGAGCCAACGGAGTCGCTTTGTGTTTGACTGTGTGTGTGCAGCTCTGGGATTTGATGGACTCCCTGGAGTGTGGCCCCAGCTGCAGTGGAGTCAGGGGCATGAAGCTGAGTGATGGAGTTGTGATGGAAGTCTGCTGAACAAACCCTGCCCTGGGGCTGGGGCTCCGAGCCTGTTTCAGGAAAAGGCCAGGAAGTGCCTGCCTGGAGCCTGCCAGTGCCAGCCGGGGATCCAGGGGTGGAAGAACTGCAGCCACGGCCTGTTTACACTGGGGTAGGCAAACAGTTGGATCTTTACCCACTGTTCCCATATCAGATGTTACATTTTTATCTCAGGCAGCAGAACCAGGACATTTTCAGCCCAAACTGGTATTTCCCTCGCTGTACTCTTGGAAACAATGAATTTTGGCAGCAGTTTGACCAATACCTTTTGACTAAGAGCATTGTTACCAATTTCCCTCCCAAGCCCCTTTTTATCTAATAACCATTCCGTAGAGAAGTGGCCAAGAATGTGCTGTGCAGGCTTGGTTGTCTCAGGCTGAGTTTCAGGAACTGTGGATATGCAGGGAGCAGTGCTGTAAGAGCACAGTTGTGAGGTGCTGGGAGCTCTGTGTCAGGTAAAGCAGACCCAGAGCCCGGCCAGGTGAGGGCTGATGTCCAGCTGTGGCTGCTGGGGTGTCCGTGCCGCCCAAGGAATGGCCAGAACTGACCATCTCCCAGAGCAGGAGAACCGCTCCACGGATGGAGTTGCTTGCAAATTTCTGTAATCAGCAAAAGCCTTTAATCACAGAGTTTTAGCTCAGTTTAGGTTTTCACGCATGCCAATTAGGAGAACCTTGTTTTCTATAGATACAGTCTTTCCTATTTTGAAAGCTTGACAGTTCTAATGCTCTGAAATTATTGAAGCTGACATGTCTCCTCAAGGACTGTTTAATCTGTCAGATTCTTCCTTCTTCTACCAACTCAATCATCTAATGACTAAAAAAAAAAAAGGAAAAGAAAAACCTCCCAATGAGGTATTTTCTACCTTTCTTTAACTTGCCAATAATTACTGAGACTTTTACTTGTGGTAAATTGCTCTTTAGAAGTAGAGAAGAGCTAATTCAAAACATCCAATATCCTAAATGATGAATTATGTTGAAGTGCAGAGTGGTTTGCAGGTGACAATGTCAGTGTGTGTTGGAACCATGACTTGTCACGCTGGATGCTGAAAGGAAATTCAGCTTTACACAGACCAGATGACCTTTCTGGATTCTTTCATTTTTATATTAGAGTTTTTCTTCACGTTCATACAAGCAAATCTCCCTTTTTTTGCTACATGAATGTTGCGGTGCAGGTGGCAGTGGCCACTTCAGCAGAACCATCGGAGGACTGGTGGCCAGGCCTCCAGGACACAGAGGTATAATTCTCACCCTGCGGTTTTGGCAAGTTCCCAGGTTTCCAATGTGTTATAGTTTGCATGTTTTTAGGTCATTGGTTTAGGAATTCTCCACCCAATTTTATGTATAAGTTCATGTTTATGCATTTCCCCTAATTGCTTGTGTATTAGTTCTCGAAAGTTCGCTTTTCTTCGATGCCCCATTGGTGGGTTCATGTAATTCCCTCCCCTAAGTTATGCCCATTGGTAATTCCCGTTGTCTCCTCCTCCTCAGTTGATCCCCATGGCTTGTTTCCCTTTGTTCCACCTCTCTCTGCCCCCCATATAAAATCCTGTGTTCTCCCTCATTCCTTGCCTTTGTCCCTGGATCTTTCAGCCTGGTCTTTGTCCCTGGACTCTCCACCTGCAATAAACCTTCTGGAACCTATACAAAGACCCCTCTCTCGTCCTTTGCCTCCGCCGGCGCCTTTCCACACCCTGGTTTGGAGCTCGCTCCTCGGGAAGGAGCCGGCGTTGTCTGCTCGCTGCAGCCACACCAAGGACGTCTGCAGCTGGACGCTGTGTGGCCCCGGGCAGCCCCCTACAGCGTCACGTGAATCCTGGTAGTTTTGCTGGGTGAGTTTTTTCAGTTGAGGTCCTGATCAGTTTGTCTGCAGGAAGTGGCAGATTTGGCACAAACTGGCAATCTCCTCTCTGAGGAGAGCCAAAGGTGACGTAGCAGTAAAGTCTTGGATGGGCATCCCTTGAAAATGACCACAAGCTGTGAAGATAATGCCTTGTAACTTCATAGTCGTTGGCAGGGGCTCAAAGCAGGCCTGGAGGAGCAGCCTTAGGGTTTTGTCGTGCTCTGTGTTCCTTCTGTCTGGTTAAGTTGCTGCAGGAGCATTGGCACAGGAGTGGGAAGATGGTAAAATTCCATGTGATCTGCTGAGGTGAAAGAAAAGGCATGAATGGATGATAGCAGCACTATTAGTTTTCTTTCACTCCTTCAGTGAAACCAATTATTGATTGCAGTGGGAGTTTGAATAACGGATGATGGAAAATGGGTGGGAGCAGGAACCCCTGGATTTGAGTTCAGCACGCTCAGATCACCAGCTTTGGTGTACAGGGTGTTCCTCTTGCTTAGTCAGAGCAAGAAGACTGTTTATTACTCTGTGGAGGGGTAGCAACAGGATATTATGCATTAACAGCCTTGGTTCCTAATTAAAAACAAACAAGGGATGCAAACTCTCCCAATCAAAGTGTTTAATTGGTGCAGGTTTCATGTCTTGAAGCTCTTCATGCCCCATGTCTGCATATATAATAGCAGGTGAATCTCCCATTGTGAATGATTGATGGGAAGAAATAAACAAAAGCAACTTTCATATATGACTTAAAATCACTCCAAAGGCATTTTAAAAAAATACCCCTCAACTGCCTCCTGTCACTGCAAAGGCACCAGTGCAGTGAGCCACATTTCACTGGGGTTTGCCCACTCCTCGTAGCCCCAGCCCAGTGTGCTGTGGTCACCTGGGGATTTCATTTGCAATCAAACTGTCCCCTGGATCTTGCCTTGTCTAATCCCAGATGTGTTAGCAAGAGTAATCCTGTCCCAGGCAGCTCCACAATTACTTTTCTACTCTCATGAGCCTTCTACTGAAACTGTGAGTAGTGGATACACACCCCTTAAATACGTGAGAGATTTCACCATTGACTCTGCTGGGCTCTGAGCCACACCCGGGATGAACCATTCCTTGCAGGTTGTCTGCTGGACTGGCAATGCATCTAAATGGGTGTAGCCAGTGGATTTGGCCTTGCAGCACCTGAGGACCAGCCCTGGTTTGTGCTGCAAGCAGCTGCATTCGATGTTTGCTCATTAGAAATAACCAGGAATGTGTACTGTGGGATGAGCTGTAACGGTACTGAGTTTGGAGCGGAATAAACAGATCAGAGCTGCGTGATGAGTGTGTGCTCAGCTGGGAAATGCCAAGTGATAAAGACATTTCTGCTGGGGAGGGAGCCTAATTGCTAAGAGGAGCTGAGCAGAGAGTACAAATAACCAGGCCTTGCCATCTCAGAGCTAATAAAAGCTCCGAGCGTTCCACTGGCACTGGGGGGAGCTGAGGGCAGCACTCACTGCTCTCTGCAGCTCCCAAATGTTCCCCCTGACAACAGGGGCCACAGCCGGTGTCCTTTGGAGTGAGCAGCAGGGTTACGGTCACTTAATGACCCGAGTGGGTCGGGGGAGGGGAGCTCTGTGCTGTTCATCAGCAGGAGCTCCGTGTGGGCACGCAGCTCTCTGTGTGCACACCAGTTGTTCCCCTGCAGCACCGAACAGGGAAAGAGATGCTTGAATATTTTATGAACATGGACATTAGACAATGGAAGTCTATTAAACCAGCAATTCACATCACCTTGCACATCACTTTATTGTGTATCAGGAGTAATTCCAGGTGATGTGCCATCCCCGAGACAAGTGTCCAGAGTCACTGGGCACACTGGGGCTACGAGTGCAGAAAACCGATCTGGGGTAGGATCCAGGAGAAGTGTGCTGGAAATAACCAGCAGGGCAGATAATAATCTGCTGACAGTAGGACGTAGCTCACTGCAGGGTATGGTCTCAGGGCACCAGGAGCCATTGCTCAGTGGATCCCTCTGGTTTTTCCCAACGTGCCGTGTCCATCCCCTGCTGGCACAGCAGCCACACACTGCGGTATTTTTAGGTCGTCTCTGTATTTCATTGGAGAGCAAAGGTCCCGGTGTGTTCTCACCCTACCTCCTGCTGGTGTTATCCCCTTCTCTGCAGTCACTGCAGTGACAGACTGACCACTGCCCTGGTCACTGCTCAGGGACCAACCGGGCCCTCCCTGCCCTGCAGGACAGCTCTCAGCTGAGTGACAGCTTGTGGGTCTGCTTCCTGCCTTTGCTGCCTCCTTTCCCTAATTCCCTCAGCACCTCCTTCCCGAGCTGCAGTGCTGGATGGAGAACATGCTCTAACCCAAAGGGGTTTTTTCTACTCAATCCATCCTCATTTCTTGTCGGATGAGACGCTCCTTGTACTTGTACAGCTGGAGGAAGTGGTGCTTCTGTGGCAGCAATTAATCTGGCAACAATTGGATAAGGGCTGGTTTCTCTTAGCTTGATAGGCCTTGTGATTCAGAGTAACTCAATAGAAAGGAGTAATTTGGTTTGTGTTTGCCAGGCCCGGAGCAGCTGTGCTCAGTGAGGTTGAGCAGGGCTGGCGGTGTGGGCTCGGCTCTGGTCGGGGGCTCCGGGGCATCCCAGCCCCCCGAGCGCTGCCCGCAGGAGCTGTGCAGCACAGCTCTCACTGCCTCTGGCTGTCACTTTATCACAGAGCCTCCGAGTATCTGGCAGTGTTTTTCTCGTACATCTGTGTTTGGCTTTTATCTTGCAAATCTCCTGTGTGCTGGTGGGACCAGCTGCATCTTCCTACAGCTACTGATTCTCAAGAAATCCAGTAGAGGTGTCACCTGTCAGGTGTCTGGAGGGTTTGATCAAGCTGATGCATGGAGCAGTGTCAGCAGGCACAGGGAATGATATTTTAGCTCCTCCGTGGTGTCTGTTTTTCCTTGCCCACTTCAGCCTCCCTTCCCTGGGCTGCTGTGCCTTGGAGAGCTTCTCTCTCTCCTTCCGGCTGTCTCCTTCCTGCTCTCCTGGCTCCCCCTGCACAGGTGACATGGGCTGCTGGCACAGCACTGGTGACAACACCTGGCCATGATGACAAGCGTGTGTTTTAATGAATATCTTAGAAAAAATTACTGTTAATAAAATTTAATTTAGTCTGTTTATTACTGCTTGCCACCAGGAGAGCAGTCAGTCTCTGGAAAGCTCCAGCTTCCTTGGAAGCCTGGGGGGTGTAAAACCACCTGAAATAAGAGGGAAAACATCAGTCTCTGGGTTCCATTGGATACTGGAAGAAGTTAAAACATGCTTGAAGCAACTACTGACAAACTCCATTAATAATAACTCGTGTGACTAAACCCCAAAACTGGTGTGGAGCCCAGGAAGCACCAGAGTGGGAGAATCCAGCAGCAGGGCTCGGTGCCAGGCTCTGGTTTGTAGTGGTGGGATCTCTGCAGCACCTTCTTGGAATGTTCTGCCCTTCCCCTCGCTGTTACCGTGTTTTATCTCCCGAGTGTGAATCCTCGGGGTGCTGTGCTTCAGCCAGCTGCTGGAAATGTGGCACTGAGGAGTTCAGTACAAGCTCAAGAGCAAATGCAGCGGGAAGGTTTGGAATGATGCAGCTGTAAATCGTTTAAGGGAAAAAAAGAATGAGAAGGTCGCCGTGCTTTCCTTAACAGTGACAGGCGGTGGGTTTGCTGCTCTTGTGTTACAGGGAGCGTGTGGCCTGGGGTCTGTCCACGGGGTTTTGTTTGTGTCTCTTTCTCAGAGGTGCCTTTTGGAATAATTTGCTACATTCTGCTCCTGCTATTTGCAAGCGAAGAAAAATGGGATTCTGAGGCTTTCTCTGTGTCTCGTGCCGCAGGGAAAAGGAGCACTAATAGCCCATGAATAATTAGTGTGTTGTTCTAAGCTCATATTCTAGATGGATGCGGTCAGAGCGTGCCTGGGTTATCACAGAGGCTTTAGGGAGCTCTGATAGCTTTGCCTCTCGCTGGGGCTGCCTGACACTGCTCATTACAGGAATACCTGGATCAGAAATATGACTCAGGGACATGTGTTGCGTGCCAAATGTGGGTGTGTATGGTATTTGCAAAATGCCACAATCCTCCCAACCAAGATGTAGTTCCTGTGGAGAGTTTTTCCCCCACAGTCCATCTCTGAGCTTGCACTTCACTGGGAGCTGCTTTGCAGAGTGCCTCAGTGGATGTGGAGGGTTCTTTGCATGAGTGGATATCCCAGACACTCCTGTCAGGCAGCAGCACCAAGGCAGGCACTATAAAAATGTGTTTCAAGCAATTTTTCTGCCTGTTGTTCTGGGTTGCATTGAGCTGCGCTAGGACTGACAGCTCCTCTGGAAGGCAAAGGGGAACGTCAGGTAAAATACAGCCCAGGCACAAGAGAGAATGTGGTGCCCTTTGGGGCTCAGGGCTTTGCTGGTTCGTGGCTCCCTGGAGCTCTGCACCCTGCCCTGGAGCTGCTCCGTGCTCCTCAGGGCCAGGGAAGGCTGATTCCTCTTCATCAGCCGCGATTTCTGCAGCGGCCGCGGTGCCACAGGAGGGGCCGTGCTGGGACGGGCTGAGGGCTGGGCTGCAGCCCCTTGGATCAGCTCCGGGGCCTGGGCTGAGGGCAGTTCATGCCGCCTCTCCTTCCTCCTCGCCCTCGAGCCCCAAGCTCCTGGTTTTGTTCATGACCCTTATTTTAAAAGGCTATAATTGATACCGAGAGCATCTGCCAGTCCCTCACTCAGGGAGGAAGCTGGATGCGCACTGGGACAGTGAATTGATCCATATTTGGTCACACTGATTGCTCCCATCTAATGTATTTGATAATATTGAGCAGTGTAGCTAAAAGCAAGTGAAACTGTCATAATTATGTTGTTATTCTATTTAAGTAGCTGTTGCACAGTGTGGGAAGAGCTGGGAGAAGCCCAGGTTACATCAGGATTGCTGTGCCCTGGCTGGTTCACTGCCCCAGTCCCATCCTGTTGTGCACACTCAGTCACTCCCCGGCTGTGGCTGGGCGAGTGGAACAAACAGTCGTGGTTCTGCACATGAAAAGAAGCTTCGCGGGGTGGGGGGAGAAGACACAGTGATCAGATGTTGAGTGCTGCCTACCCTACAATACCCAGCTCCGACATTCGTCTGCTGGAGCAGAAAAAGCAGCAGTGATTAAATGTAGGTGTAAAGTCAGAGGAGGTTGTGTGGAGGTAAAGGCAGTGGAGTGAACAAGCCCCACAGAAGGGATGGAGACAAGGAGGCAACGCAACGTGTAAAGGCTGATTTATGTCATCCTGCCAGATAAAACCCCAGATCATCTGCAATTTGTTACTTACAGTTCAGCCCTGTGAAATCAATTACCGAGATGCAATTTAATTAAGGCAGGTTAATGCTTGATCTAAGGCACTAAACCCATAAGACGTAATTTCAGTTTACTAATCATTGTAATGCTAATGGCCGTTTGACATCTGCTCGGGCAAATTGGGCCATACGTTTTGGTGCCAATTTACTCAGTGATTTCCCCGTCCCAGAACAGCTCTGGAGATTGGGGAAGGGTTGGGCACCACTCCTGGAGGGGACCTTTCCTTGGTTAATCCTTGCTGCTGCTGTTTCCTGTAGATCTGGCCTGGGGTACAATTCACCTTTTTTTACAAGTTCCCGTTAGTTTTTCTCCCCAGGGAGCTGAGTGCTTTCCCTCGCTGTGCCATTGACCTGTCTGGGGGCTTTTGGCGAGTTTTTGGCTTCAGTTATGCTGCAAAGACTTTCAGCTCGGAAGGCAGCTGTGCCTCTGCTCTTTACAGGATGTTGTCAGTGTGAGGGACCTGCTGGGTGTAGCAGGAGGCTGGGGAAGCTGTTTGCTCCCGGTTCATTGTTGTTCTGTTCCTGTTCCTCGTGGTCCCGAGGTGGCTGTGCTGTCACAGAACAGGAGTGAGGGAGAAGGTGGGGAGTCTACGAACAGCAGTGCTGAGGCTGGGAGAGCTGGAGGGAGGGCAGGCTGTCACCTAAGGGGCACTTTGGGGGAGGGACAGGGTGACTGTCCCCACATTGCTGCGGCAGGTCCATCCCCAGGGCCGCTCTGAGGATGAAGATCTGCAGGAAATGCCCAAAAGGTGCTTGAGTGAGGCCAAGGCTCACCCCAGCTGTGCTTGGGGCACAGCCCCCTGACACCAGTTCCACCAGTCCCACCAGCACAGCTGCTTAGTCAGACACCTACAGACTGGTCTGGGTGGGAAGGGACCTCAAAGATCATCCAGTGCCACCCCTGCCGTGGCAGGGACACCTTCCCCTGTCCCAGGCTGCTCCAAGCCCCGTCCAGCCTGGCCTTGGGCACTGCCAGGGATCCAGGGGCAGCCACAGCTTCTCTGGGCAGCAGTGGATCACACAGCCCCTGCCAGGCTGTGCCTCAGCCTCCCTGCTCCCGTGTGGAAGGGGGAGAGGAGTAACGCCAGCCAGGTGGAGCATTCTGTGTGTCAGAGCTCTGTGGCAGCCAGGAGCACCCTGGAGTGGGTGCTGCCGGAGCCTCCGGACGCTCCCAGAGCCGTGAGCTCCTCAGAGCTCGGACGAGCTCTGACAGCTCCTGCTGCAGCAGTTCTGCCTGTGGCCACGTCTCAGCCCAGAACTGTGCAGAGCACAACTTGTACTGGGCCTACTCCTCCCACTTTGCCACCCCGAGATGAATTTGTGCTGGGACTGGCACAAAGGGACAAGATCAGCGTCATCCAAAGGTGCTTTTATTTCTGTCTTGCTGTTCAGGTAACTTCTTCAAAGCTGGAAAGGTTTTATTGTCTTTCCTCACTACTACAGTGGTTTCATATGTGGGAGAGTGGCTATTCATTCTAACAGAACGCTAATTAAATGTCCCTAAGGTAGAAAAATAACAGATCTTAGATTTGGGAAGAATTTGCCTGCTCTGTGTTCAGTGCAGTCATTTCTCATCAGCAGCACACTCCTCACAGATGTTCTGGTGGGAGTTCCTGCAGAGCTGCCTCTCTGTGTGAGCCACCTGTAACACTCGGGGTTAGCACTTTTTGACTCCCAGGGAAGTCTGATGGGGTGTCAGGGCTTTGTGATTTGTATAGAACAATGATCTTAGGGTCTCAGATTAGACATGAATCCTTTTTAAGCATAATAGTTGGTGTGTGTTTGAGTTTTTTCAGTTAAAAATCCAGCTCCGTCCTGCGCAGGGCCACAGGAGTCAGGCTCAGAGCCTCACTGAGGGCATCCTGTCAACACCTCCCTTCACCAACCCCAGGGCAACCGTTTGTCTTCTCAGACCCAACAGAATTATCTTTTATTCACTTTAATGCAGCCCTCGCTGTTGTCTGGGATGTTTGAGTGGGGGCTTGGATCTCTTCCTAGCTTCAGAAAGTTTTTATACTGTAATTTCCAAACTGGTATTTGTAATTAGTCCATAAAAGAAGGTAATATGTGAAAAGTGTTCAACTGCTCTTGCCAGGATAGAAAATATATATTGTAATGCATTCAGAAAGCATTCCAAGGGTAGAGGATCAAGTTGTATTTGATTTTCTCATTCTCTATAATAATCATCTTTGTTGTCTTGCAAAGCTCCAGCTTTGAAGTGCGACACATAAAGATTCTGCAATACCAGCAACTGTTTCTCTTTAGCTATTTTCCAAGTGATTTGATTTTTTCAATAGCATTAACTATATGGAGGTCTAACAAGTTGTAATTAATGTATTCAGCCATTTTCTTTTGTGACAGGCTGGAATGTGAGTGACAGCATGAAGGGAAGAAGCAGAATAGAATTGGATGCTTGAGAAGATTATCATAACATAAAAACTGACAACTCTCTGGCTCTTGAATAACGTATTGTGTTACTGAAAAGGGAGGAAAAAGCTGTTTCACAAAATAGCCCAATGGGGCTTAGAAATTTTTTGAGGAGGGGAGAGAATTTCAAAAGCATTTTTTAGTGTCGGACAGATTTGAATGCTGAAGTTCACAAACAGTTTCTCTCGTGCTCAAGTGTGTGTGCGGTGGAACTGGTGAGCACATGGTGGGGTGGGCTCTGCTGGAGCCGCTGTGGCTCCTCTGTGTGCCCGTGGCTGCAGGAGCTGGTGGGAACCAGCACCCTTGGAGGGGGAGGCAGGAAAGCAGGCCCAGAGCACGGCTGGGCAGTGGGAAACAGGCTCCCCACTCATGTGTCAGGCTCTCAGAATCTCCTGAGCTGAGAGGAACCCACAAGGGTCACCAGAGTCCGGCTCCCGGCCCTGCACAGGACATGCTGAGAATCCCACCACGTGCTTAAGAGTGCTGTTAAAAGCTGAAGTACCTGCTCAGCTCTTCCCCTGGGGCCGGTCTGCATTTTGGAAGCTGGAATTCTTCCTTGGGAAGATGCCCTGGATGATTAAAGAGCGGGGCTGGCAGCCTTTCCTCCCCTGCTGCCATCCATCCACCACAAGGTCATCTCTGTGCTGGCCCCTTCATGTTTATTTCTGAGCCAATAAAATTCCCATTTGCTCTGGTACATTTTGTAATCCACAGCTTTCAGCCCAGAGATCGATTATCTGTATTCCTAGATAAAATCAAAGTGCAGGACTTTAAACAGATTTCCACTCAGTTGTTTCCCCCAGACAGCGTAAACGGTGTTGTGAAACCCCAGATTAACTCGGGAGTGGCCGAGAGCTTTGTACCTGCGTTCGCCTCCTGGCCTTGCTGCATTTCATTTTTAAGGTAGCTTTACTGCTCTTTCTTTAATTTCCACCCAACGTGGGGGGCAATAATTGTGGCCAGCCTGGAGTCTGGGCATGGCACCGGAGCAGGTGAATTTCAGGCAGTCAGGGGGAGCTCTGGCTTGCAGAACAAACCAAACAGAAACACAATGAGCACAGTTTCATTGCAGGTTGTGGCTTTGGTCTGAGGGGATCCCACCAGGCTCTTCCCATCCCACAGGAAATCCTGGCAAACGAGCCAAGGCCTTGATGGAAAACTGCAGTTCTGAAATGTGCTGGGTGAAAAGTAAAATATGGCTTTGAAACAGAAATAGAGAATTCCTGGCAGGAGCTGTTTCCTCTGCCTGCCCCTCAGTTTGGATCAAGGTTGTGTTCAAGGAGCCTCAGTTCAGCCATTTAAATGTGTGAAAGTGAAATTCCTCAGGAAATCAGGAAATTAAAATTGGAAATTAGGATTGGAGGAGAAGTTGTTAGCACTTATTCTAATATTTCAGTTTGGGAATGGGAGGACATTTTTGCACAAGATTTTTTCTACAGAAATATAAATGTAATCCCAGCACAATTTGAGAAACACATTAATTATGAGCTATACAGCAGATGGGGGCTTTAAAACTGTATTATTTTGCTTGATTTATTGATGGCTTGTTCAGAATTTTTTAATTGCCATTTTCTTCTGAAAACCTTTAGTATCACATTGATAGGTGTAAGATTGAACACTGCCAAGAGAAAAAGATATATATATCTATTTATCCCAGACCAGACATTTGAACTTTTTGATTCATCAGTGTGTTAACATTTATTTTAGTTATGCTTTTAAAATGTTCTTCTTTTAACACTTCTTGGGATGATCAGTGATTCAAAATATCTTTTCCTTATCTGGTTCTACAGGAAAGCAGGGCAACATAAGTGAGTTCTTTGGTTCTGTGCAGACAGTTTTGTAATCCAGAACATTGAGATGCTGGTCAGGGAAAGAGACATTCTCCATCTCTTTCTTGTGATATTGAAGTGTAAATTGAAACTGTGGCAACAAAGTCCAGTGTCGGTGATAAGAAATTGCAGGTGTGTGTAGTATGGGATGGATTTGTGCTCACAAACGGATCACAGGTGGATTAGACAAATAATTGGAAAAGGAACCCGCAGCCAGGCTCTCACTGCAGTCAGTTGCACACAGTTACCCTATAATTCCAGTGAAGTTATTCCAGCTATTCTGATTTATGGGAACCACTGAGATTAGGAGACTACAAAAATGACTATAATGGCATCAAAAGAGCTGCTAAAATACGCGAGTCATGGTGGAGAGCATCCAAAAAGCAGTTATGGCACAGGATGACGACGTGTCTCCTTTGGGGATGTTTTCATCTTGGATTTTGCTCCATTTCCTTTGTTCCTTGGAGTGCTGTAGTGCAGGGTGAAGCACACTCTAAGCAGCAGCATGTGGAATAACTGCAGGATTTTGCAATCTCTGTTAAAGCAGCTGCATCTGTAACTCATTTCATGGAAGTTTTACTGGTTTTTTTTTTCCTTTTACCATATCATACTCGAAGCTCAATAAAGATAAACTTCAAATAATGTCAGTATATCACAGAAGATTCAAAGCCCTGCAGCTGAGCCCGTATTCCTCAAAGTGCCATTTATGAGCTGAGCTGTTTTAATGTAGTGGTAGAAGTAAACCCAAACATTTGGCAGTGTCTATATTTGCACCCTTGGGACAGATGATGGAGGAGTTATTTGCTCCAGCCTTTAATCGCCTTTAGGTAAACAGCACGAGTCGAGTGTACCTTGAGCATCCATATTTTCTAATTGGCTCTCTTAAATGTGAAGGCTCCCATAACTCAGCGGGGAGATTTACAGCAGGGGAGGGGGGCAGCCCAGCTCTCCCCACTTGGTGCCGTGATGAATCTGCTCCAGCAGCGCGAATGGCAGAGCGCAGTCAGGAGCTGCAGCTCCTTGGCAGATCAAAATGCAAACCATGGGCGATTTCCCGGTGCCGTTTGATTCATTGCTCTGCAAATCTGGGGCTGCACCAGCAGCCGAGCTGCACGAGCAGTGCTAATCCTTGATTTAGCACCGCCAGATCTGTTTATTTTACGTGTGCTTAATTCTCTGGGCGCAGTCAGTTTGTGTTATTCATGCAAGGGCTTCTCGTGGGGTTCAGAGAGTTTGATAAATCTGCTTTCTGCACTTGGCTGGTGAAGTGTTTGTGGCTGCATGTGCAGAGAGCCCTTATGGTGAGCTGCAAGACGAGTCAAAGGGGGAGGTGAATCTTATTGTAGGGTTGTGTCCAACATCACCTGGGACGTGGCACGGCTGAGTAGAGGGAAGGCACAAGGGAAGAGTGATGGTGAAAAATGGCTTTGCTTTTTTAATGTATTTGACTTTATTTGGCTTCCCTTGGAGTCTCCTCCTGAGCTTGGTAGTCCCAGACTGACCCAAAGCCCTGTGTCCCTGTGCTAAGCAAGACACGACATCAAGGCCAGGTTGGACGGGGCTTGGAGCAACCTGGGATGGTGGAAGGTGTCCCTGGGGGGGCAGGGGGGAGTGGATGATGTTTAATGTCCCTTCCAGCTCAAACCATTGAATCATTCCATGTGTTTGTTCTCCCAGCCTCGGCCTCACCCCTGGCTCCTGTCTGCCAGGGATCAGTTCTGGTGCTTCAAAACCAAACGCTTTTCTGTTTTCCTGATTTTATACTTTACATGTTTGTGTGAGTCCTGGGGGTGTGGCAGAACTCAGTAACTTCCAGGTGTTCTAGAGTCAGCTTCCTGAAGTGCAACGAGTTGTTCCCAGCTCTGGCACCTGTGACAGCACACACACGGAGCCCTGTTTGAGGCAGCCCCTTAAGAGCAGCATTTTGCACAATGTTCTGCGTTTTCAGCAAGTTGGGACACCCTTTGAGATTCAGACCTTATGCACTGATTACTTCTCCTCTGCTACAGCTTAACTTCTCCTGCATGGCTTAACTTTAAACCCAGGTGAAAGGAAATCCAATAAAGATAAATGAGATGTCTTTAAAGGATACAAAAGGAAATTCAGTAGTGTTAGCAATGAATGTGAAGATACAGTGAGTTGAGGAACTTGAGGATGATGGGTTCTTTATGAGGTTGCATCTGTTCACAAAGGCTTGGAAGTATTTAAGATAATTAATTGCTTTAGGAGCAACACTTCTTCAAATTCTCATGGCTGTGATTCTCTGCGTTCCTGTCTAGCCCCAGAGCTGGGTGCATAATGTAGTGGCTTGAAGCTGATGCCAAGCAGCGTGCAGTAAGCACTGACAAAGAACAGTTCAGCTTCCTGTGGAATTCCTCATGGACAGTGTGTTTCATGTGCTTTTTGAACAAGGAAGTCTGTTTCCCTTCCAGGTCTCCTGGTGCCAGTGGTAACCAGATGTTCCTGAGACAGGTAAGTCACTGAACTATTTATTCAAGATGGGTTCCCGGTGGTGGGATGGGCAGTTGTACAGTACCCAGGAGTGGTCACCCTCAGATGTATTCCCTGTATGTTAAAGGAATTAATTCCTTCCAGAACTTGGCTTATCACTGTCAGATTCAGTTGGACTGCTTAGGGTCCCTCGCACTAAGGGTGTCTATGGGTGAAGAGCCAGAGAGGTGCCCAAATTCCCTGGCAATCAGCTCTTCCAAGCTGTGAGTGCAAGGTCAGCGGGTTTTTGGCTGTTCCCTGATGGCTCTGAGGAAGAGCAGTCCCTGCCCATGAGACACGTGCTCGGAGAGGAGTGTTTTGATTTCCAGGTCAGCTGTGCTCGGTGCAGGCTGTGGCACGTTCCAGGAGCGAGTCCCTCAGGATGTCACCGAGCTTCCCCTCCTGTGGCTCAGCAGCCTGATCCCTGCATGCTGTTTGAGCTCTCTGTCCAAACCCCCTAGGAATGTCCCAAATGCTGGGACCATCCTTTCTTTAGCAGCCTGTTCTGCACTCTCTGGTTAATAAGATCTGTGCTGGAGCTGTCATCCCTGATTACACATTTCCCTGTTTATATTGCTTCTTCCCAGTGGTCACCAGCACAAATGTCTCTGGGAATCTTAATGCATTTCCTTTTCTTCTAATGTATAAATGACTGCAAACAAATCAAAACAACCATCCTACTTTGATTGTGTATTTTATTTCTGCTGAAAGGTTCAAATGTAATGAAAATAAAATGTTCAATGAGCAAACACAGATTTTCCAGAAGAAACAGGCACATTTAACTTGTTTTGAAAGATGGATGAACACTATTAGTTTTGATATATTCTATATATATCTTCTCACTTGACAATTGTTATTTAAAGATTTAGTTCTGGGTTATTGCTGCACTTATGTTGTAGAGTCGTTTTACACCAACGCACGGATCAGTAACTTAATTATAAATAAGTGGGTTTAAGCCAAATGTAATGGAAATAATGTTTTCTTAGTCAGAGTGTGCTTAACCTGAGCTGTGGGGATATCTGGTGGCGTGGGGGGTGTCCCACACTGCTCCAGAATGTCCTGGGGTGCTGAGCTTGGGTGCGGTGGTGGTGCCAGGGCTGTGCTGGGCACGTTCCAGGAGGGGATAACCTGGAGATCCAAAGTATCAAGGAGGGCCACTGTCTTGGGGTGACTCTATCATGTGTATCCCCTATCACGCTCTATGCCCAAATAGTAATATTGTGCCTTTTCTGTGCCTTTAAACTGAGCTTGAGGAAAAAAAACCAGACGAACTTTCCAAAGCAGCTTCTCAAGGACACAGAGATTACACTCCTCAGTGTTGTCTGACTGCGGAAGGCACGAAGGGAGCACCCTGCTTGCTTTTTCTTCAGCCAGCTGGGTTTTTTTTTTTTCCCCTCTTGGCGTGAGACGGAGAGATGAATTTTGTTTCCTGGGACTTTGTTTTTTTTTCCCTTCTTCTCTTCTGAACCGTTTCAACAACATCAGAACACATCAGGAGAATTTTCTCCCCGAGGCCCGGGGGTGGGCCCACGCCCTCACTGACCAGCTCCGAGGAGGAGAGAGACCACACCTACAGAAGGACTCTGAAATCTTCCCAGGTTTCTCTCTATAGCGAGGGTTTTAATCTATTATTTAGCATCATTATCCTTGTCCTGTGTGTTTGTTAAAATAAATAGTTTTTATCTCTTTCTCTTTCCTTCGAGGAAAAATTTCCTTTTTCCCGAACCCTGTAGGGGGGAAGGGTGGTTGCAACCTGGTTTTCTCTCAGGGGCTATATTACTAGATTTTGGCCAAACTGGCACAGCCACCAAAGCTGTTGTGAGCTTGGTGTGAATATCGGGGTGCAGAGCTGCTGTACACAGCAGTTCCAGGATGTCTGCCCCTGGGAGAGGCAAAAGGGGTGCTGGTACAAAACATTACAGGGTATTATTTTTTACACTTCGTTCTTTAGCAGACGAAGTGATGGGTATTGTTCAGCCTGAGCCCCTTGATGCATACCATTGTTAATATTAATTTTACATCCTTTCAAAACCATCTTCAAAATGTCTGTTAAAGTATTTAATTGCAAGCTGCTTTTTTTTTTTTGCTTCATCTCTCTCATGTACATTGTTCTTTATCTCAGAAAATGGAGCACTTGAGACTCTGACAGCGAGGGAGGGGAAGTGATCAAAATGTGAGAGGGCAAGAGCAGCAAATCCCCCGGAGCCCCCCGTCTGCGAGGTTAACTTTGAGTTGTTAGGGGATTTGTAGGACTTGGGAGAGAAACTGACTGCTTGTAACTCAGAATTAGTACCTGAAAGCCTCCAGTCCTCTTTATCGATTGCAGTCGCGGCTCCCAGCACACCAGCAGAGGGGGAAGGAGAGGAATTATTCACTGCTGCCCACCCTGATGGGGACTCCGAGCGACGCAGGGTGCGGAGTACCCGTCACTGATGTAATGGGAAAGAAGCACTGTGCCAGGCTTTGGGGCTTTCACAACTCCCCCTCAGACGTTTCTCCTCGTTCTCCCCCTTTCACACTCACAGGTTTGACTCTAAGAGCTGTGGGACACCCTTGCCTGGACAGTTGGATCGTGGAGCTTTGGGAGCTGGAGGGCCAGAGGCTGGCGGCAGAGGGGCCTGAGCAGCTCTGCCGTCAGGGACGTGTCATGCCGTGAGAGCTGCAGGTGGCTGGGAGATTTGGGAGAGGCTGATGGCGATGGCAGAGGTGTTCCTGTAGGAAAGGAAAAAGGGCAGCGATTTAGGTGTGCTGAGTTCTGGAGCAGGTGACCACCGTGGATGTGGGGAGGTGAATCCCTCGGGATGATGGGATGAGAAAGGGCGGGCGCTGAGAGAGAACCCACAGACAGAGCAGCTGAGCAGCCCCCTGGGGGTGGGTATCTTCCATCCACAGGGGCGGCAGGGACAGAGCAAACGCTCTCGGGGCAGAATCGGGAGCCTTTGGGATGTGAAAGTCTGAAGAGGTAAAAAAGCACTTGACAAGGACTGAGGGTGAAGGCAGAGCACAGGCACATCGTGGTAAAATGAAGAGCCTGAAGCAAAGTGTGGGTTTTGTTTAGCAAGTGAGGCAAAAGCGGGAGGAAACAGTGCTTTTATAAATACATCAGAAATAGGAGAGGAGAGGATATGCAGATCTAGTTTACAGAAGCATCTAAAATGCCCTGATAACCTGGTTAATTTTGACCAGGGGGTAGGATAAGGGTCCAGGGCAGAGGACAAACAGATGAGAGTTTGTTTGGATGTGCTGGATAGGTCAGGCTACAGGATCTGAGGAAATTCTCTTTATAATTAGAAAGAATTAATCAAAACTATTTTGGAACAAGGAGCAATCCTTTTTAACAGCTTGTGGAGCTCAGAGGAGGTCTCAGAACTATCAAAATGCAAATACAGATCCTAAATGTAGAAGGAAAAAAACCAGTCCAGTTTATTACTGACTAAAAAGCCTAACAAATTCTTGGAAAGGCTCTGAAATTAATTAGTGAAAAAAATTCAGCCCATAACTCTTGGAAGAGGTGACTAAAATCAAAATATAACAACAAAATAGAACGACCATCATGGGTTGGTTGAAAGTGAGTGAGATGAGTCTAATTAACCAACCTGGTGGTAAAAGGGAAACAAATAGTTATGATACACCTTTTTTGCATTTCCAGGGAAGCCACACAGAGCTGTTTGAGAAATTTATTTCAGTAGTAATTGTCAGTATTTGCCTGAAGATCGGGGAGAGCCTTTCCAGTGAAGTCCCAGAGGGACCTCTCTGGCTCTCCCTATTTATAGTTTAGCAACTTATATGATAGAGAACTTGTAAAATTTGCAGGTGACCTGGAGCATGGAGGGAACTCAGGAACTCTGGAGGTCAGAATTGCAATAAAAAGGATTGGAAAAAGGGAGGTGTTTCTGAAAACCCCGGGCTGGAATGCAATGATGTGAAGTATGAAGCGGTGGGTGGGGAAAGACAGAAAAGGACTGAGCTTGGAGTGGCTGACAAATTAAGCCTGAATGAAAAGTGCAAATCTCTTGCCAAGGAGGGTGAGTCCATCTGGAGCTGTAACAGCAGGGTTGGGGAGAGCAGAGCGGGGCAGTTCTGCTCCCTCTGCTCCCCAGCACCGCCCGTGGTTCTGCTGGGGAGCACCGACACCCAGAACTGTCCTGAGCCCGTCAGGCCATGGGTTCAACTCGACAGAAGTCTGGGCAAAGAGACATTTATTTACCATCTTTGGAAAATCGGTGACAAGGATTCAGTTTCCAAAATGATAACGAAATCAGCTGCAGCTGCTGTGATGCTGTGCAGCATCAGACATGCTGCTGCAAACAAACTCAGCAAACCCAGGGACTCAAACTAAAACTAGTTATTAAAGCCTCTTAAATAACTTTAACCTGCTCTAACTGATAATCCATTGCCACTTTGACTTGTCTGTGGCTGCAGTTTTGCTCCATTTCAAAGCAAAGCCGGTCTTTGTGACTGCTAACACAATGTACAACTAGCAAAAAACCCCAGCATCTTGGCAGGGTGATACGAATTCATCCAGAAAATAAAAGGAGTGTCATTCGAACCATCTGGTGCCCGTGGATCAGGAGAGGGGAGCAGCTGAATGCTGGAGACATCAGTATTGGAATGCTGCTGGGAGGGCAGCGGTGGCCAAGAGCCCCGAGGGGCTGCGTGGGCTGCCGCGAGGGGACGTGGGCAGCCGTGGCCACGAGCGTTTCCCAGACGTTTTCCCTCTCACCTGCCTTTCTTCCCTTCTGTGTGTTAGAACCACTGTGTCCCAGGCGTGCTGTAGGAGGTGGAGCTGTGACGCTTCCTGCAGTGCAGCTCTGCTGTGCTCAGAGGGCTCCATCCCTCAATAAACCAACCGAGCACACGCTGCCAGCCTTGCTCCCAAAAGCTTTCCCCAGCCAAGCTGCCTGGCAGTGCCTGTGCTCCCAGCCCAAACCCACTGAAGGCCACTTCATATTTACCAGTTCTTAGCCAATGTTGTCTCAGGCTTCTCCTCCCATCCCCGGGCTCATCCCTGGTGTGTTTGCAGAGAGCAAACCTTCCCCTGGCGCTGCCTTTGCTCTGCCTGAACAGCCCCGTCCTGTGCGCTCTGTGTTGTCTTTGAGCTACCGGGCTTGATCCTCTCTGGATCTTTACATGAAATAAAACTTTTCTGCACAGTTGGCTCTTCTGAAGTCAACAGGACATTCCCAGGGAGAAGTTACTAATCAATAGGTCTGCTCCAAAGCCCCCAAAGTCGACAGGAATTTTATTTTTCTGTCACTGCACTCTGGATGGAACCTGGTTGGGGGTGATGGGAGGAGCTGGAGTTGGAGTTTATAAGTGCCATTCTCACTGACTCTGAATTCACAGAGTGATACTGAACTTGGAGGAAAACATGAAGATTTGGTATTTCAATAATAGATGCCAGCTGAGTTTTGGGCAGGATCTGGAAAAAGAGATACCTTAATGATTGTGGCAGAAGTGGGGAATACCCAGCTGCAGCTCCCCATGGCCCCAGAGCAGCCCGTCTCGCAAAAATATTAGGTTTCAGGTGTAGGTGATGCCCTCACTGCACTGGGCCGTGAGATCGTGGTGAGAGGCAGGGGGCTGACAACCTCTTCTCTTCTCCTGCAAGCGTCAGGAGTGATGGAAGATGAGCTGGAGCCTGCGGGGACGTTTCTCCAGCTCTGAGGCACAAAGCCAGGAGCCCTGCGAGCCTTCCTGCCCGGGGCACACGCGGGGCCATCGGGGCAGCCCTGGCTGCTCCGCTCCTCAGCCCGGGCACGGCCCCAGCTCCTGCTGGGCTGGGAGCACATCCTCCTTCCCAGCCTGTCTGACCCTCTGCAGAGCTGTCCTTCCTCTGCCAGCGTGGGAGAAGGGGTAGATGAAACTTGGCAATTCATGAAATACATGAAAAATGGGATTTCACTCACAAGACTGACAGGAAGAACTTTTAAAGCACGTTACACCCTGGATGCTGACATTTGCAGCAGGGAACTTCTGGCCCTGATGCTCTGAAGTGGCGCTTTTCTTCCTAAATACTGCCTCGTGCTTTATAGCAGGAGCAGGGTGACAGTTCACTGACCCGAAAATGAAGGGGAAAAGAGTGATCTCATGTGGAATGAAACGTTTTATTTGATTGAAACACTGAAGCTACAAGATTTCTTTTTGTGCTTGGCGTGAAGCAAGTGCAGCCTCAGCCACCGGGCCCAGCGGGATGAGCCCTGCTCCAGCAGCGCCTGTCTCTGTGTCCATCCCCGTGGGGACATCCAGCCCCACGCGTGGGCACCTCGTCCTCTTCTGCTCTGCTAACGTTCTTGCCACATCTTGGGCTGCACCGCAGGAAATCAACAGCGAGGTTCGGATTTCCTGGAGGAGAGCTCCTGTGGGCTGGGGGGCTGGGGTGCTGCTCCTGCCGGGCATCCCTGCATCCCCGCACGGCCCCACGCTGCTCCTGATGGATGGGCAGGAACAGTCAGGCTTTGCACGGCTGGAACAAATTGCGAATGACACAAATACTCTTGTATTTCATGTTCAAACAAGTCCCTCATGCTGGCTGAAGACCAGCAGGGCAAACCACACCGGGAAGTTGGTGCAGTGTTTTCCTGGCTCACTGAGCCATTTAAATCTGCTATTGACTTGTCCATTACCATAAATTGGTTTATCCAGTGCGAGAGCCGGCGGTGGGGTCGGGTGATTGATGGGGAGAGGAATGTGGGCTGCTCCGCTGTGACCTGATACCCAGCAGAACAGTTATTTGTATTCAGTGCTGTTGGTGTGGGTATTTCCTAGGGACACCTGCAGTGGGAGGAGATGTACACCACGAGGGCTGGCTCCACGGAATGCTGGGGCTGGGAATGGGGCAGGAGCTGTGCTGCAGTGAGCTGCCTCCCTCCCGCTCAAGTCTTCCTGAAAGCACTTCAGGCCAGTAGGTGGGATTAAAAACATTCCACAGACTCATGGAATAGCCCAGGTTGGAAGGAGCTCACAAGAATCATTGAAGTCCAAGCTCTGGCCCTGCCCAGACACCCCAAGAATCCCACCCTGGGCATCCCTGGGAGCGGTGCCCAAATGCTCCTGGAGCTCTGGCAGCCTCGGGGCCGTGCCCATTCCCTGGGGAGCCTGGGCAGTGCCCGGCACCCTCTGGGGGAAGAACCTTCTTCTGATATCCAGCCTAACCAAACACCGAAGCGTCACTTGGCAGCACCTGGCGGAGGCCGTGGGCAGCTGTGCTTGAGCATCCCAATGGTGCTTCCCCATTCCAGACCTTTAGACCTGCACTTTGTCTAAAATTTGGCAGGTGCTTTGAGAAATGCTCCAAAACAGAAATGGGGAAGAGAGAAGGAAGCTTCCAGTGTGACCTCCATCCCTTCCTGGCAGTAGGAACATCCCTCATTTGTGTCTTTTAAATCATCTTAGGTTCAGCTAAGAAGTGCTTAGATTTATTTTTATGGATTTCATTTTTAAATGCTTTCACTTGGAAAAATTGCCTTTAAATTATCATTATTTTCTGTGAAATTTGCTTTCTTCATCTGTCCCATGGTTTAAAAGTCAACTGCTTACTCAAGAGAAAACCACTTTGATGTCATGGAAGTAATGAACACCATAAAGAGACTTTTGAAAACTTTTGGTTTTGTTCTCAAAATGGCTGATAATGTCATTTATTTTTCTTCATCCCTTTTTCACTGCTACTGAAAGTACAAAAAGAAAGAAAGGGGAAAGCAAACAATACCCTGGGAATAATAACTGAAATATTTTTATGGGAATTAATCTATCTCTTTTCCAAAAATGAGTGAGAAAAGCAGAAATAATTCCATGAAACCAACAGGAGAAACCCCAAGTGTCTGTCTCTGTCCCTGTGCTGTCAGCACTTGGCAAGGGATGGAGATGGCCCCATGGGGGATGAAAACGGACAAGGGTAACGAGTATCTAACACAAGGAACACTGAAAGAGGGTGATTTAGGTCAGGTATTAGGAAGAACTGAGGGAGGTGAGGCCTTGGCACAGGGTGCCCAGAGAAGCTGTGGCTGCCCCATCCCTGGAAGTGTCCAAGGCCAGGTTGGACGGGGCTTGGAGCCACCTGATGTGGTGGCCACGTGCTGTTGATGGCCTCGTGCTGTGAGGACACTTGGTGTGGGGTCAGCTCTGTGAGGGCACCTCTGCAGTTCAAGAGCCCACTGTGCTGCTGTTGGAGCTGGGGAACTTTCTTACAAACCTCCAAACTGACCTCTTGCAGATTAAGTTACAAAATTCACCTGAACTGCCGGCTCAGGACTGTAATTCTCTTTGGCCAGGAATTTAAAGGGAATCGATAAAAAGATACGAAGAAACCACACCACGTTGAGTTCCTTTTAAGTGGCTCCCATGGTACATCCCTGCCTGGCAAAAGCGATGCCTATTTCTAGTCTGGGTTTGTTTGGTTCCTGCTCCCCTGTGCCTTGTTACGCTTTTTACTTTGGTTTTCAAAGCTGCCTCTCCTCAGAAACTCCTGTTGTGCAGAGATTTTGGACTCAGACACCTCTTGGATAAAGAGACTTGACTGAGATTCTCGAGTCATAAGTCTTGAATAACTTTGTGTAACTCATTTCCTAAGTCTTTTCTGTGTTTTGCCTTGAGATGGTGCTGGGGAGTTGCCCCTGCATCCCCCATCCCCCAGGCCCGGCGCTGGCACAGCGGGGGCGATGCCGGGTTGGCCGTGGTGGATCCCAGCTCAGGGCTGCCCCTGGACGGGGGGATCCAGGTGGGCGCTGTGGGGTCACCCGCAGCTCCCGGCACATCCAGCACGGGATGCTTCCATGGGGTCGGGAGGTTGGTGTTGGGTTCTGGCAGGGCAGCGTTGCCCACATCGCTGTGCAGTGCCGCGGGGGACAGGGACAGAAGCTGTGCCCAGCACAGGCTCCAGCACAGGCTTTTATCGGATCAGGAGCCCACAGAGGGTGTTCCCAGTGGGACGTAATGGAGTGGGCAGGAAAGCACAGATGCGGGCGAGATCATTTTTGCCTTTTTTAGAAAATCTCTGTAACGGCCAAGCCCAGGGCGGTGAAGGATGGCCGGCATTAATTCCGTGTTTTACAGCTGGGGAGAAAGGAGAAAATGCAGAGAGCGACTCCCGAGGCTGCGACAGCTTCACTTCCTTCCTCCATCTGGTTTTTGAAGCAGGAATTCGCCGTCTCCATGTGACTGCAGTCTGGCTGCCTGTGCCCAGACTGACAATGCCCAGTGAATGAAATCACATCTGCTCTGCAGCACGGCTTGGGAGGAGGCTGCTGCCTCCCTGCATCCCGGGAGGCTCTTGGAATTGAGTTTATCTGAGCTCTGGGACTTGTGAGCTCGGCACCAGAGCTCTGGGTGGATGCTCACTGAGTGGCTCCCCTGAAGCCCCTTGGCCAGGGGGTGCTTGGTAGGGTGTGGGAAACACTCTAAGGAAAAACTGTTGTGGAGATGGGAATGGCTGTGCTCACAATCAGCTCAAAGTTGGGCTGTTCCGTGAGCTGATGGAGAAAAGCAGGAAAAGCAGCAATGCTGTGGGCTGCGCCTGGTGAGGGATGCAGGTGGAGCTGTTCTGGAGCTCCAAACAGGATCTGTGGGTTTGGAACAGGAGCTTTTGCTCATTCTCTGCTGTGTTCCTGCTATTTTTTTCCAGCATTCCCTGGTCTCTCTGTTTCTTCCTTTTAGACTTGGATCCATTTTCCTTTCAGCTGTAGATCACTGAAACTTTCCGTGGCTGAATTTTAGCAACCTTGAAAGTTGGCTGAGCCTTTGTTCCACTTTGGCTGCTCATTCTGGATCCTGTTTGCTGGGTCAGTTCTTCCAGCACAGCAAAACCGCTTTCCTTAATAAATTTAATTGCCCACATTTATTTTTTGTTCCACTACTTTTTACTCAAGCTGGACTTGTTTGAAGTGTTGTAAGTCTCATCTCTTTTGATGAGATTTTAAATTTGTGTTCTCTTGGGCCAGAAAGCAATGCGAGCCCAGCTCTAGTGGGATACTCTGTCATTGCTATCCCAGTCACTCCTCAAATGGGATTTCTGATCTGGGGTTTCTTGATGGGCTGGTAGAGGTGAAGCTGAATCCTGTGGGATGGGCAGTTTGGCACTAGAGCCCTTCCCTGTGGGTGAGGAGCAGGATGCACACTGGGAGCGTTGGCTCCCAGAAGCAGGAACACAATGAGGGCATTTCCCCCCTTCTGTGTCAGGAGCTGCCCTGTTCTCGCTGTCTCTAACGTGCCTCTAATGTGCTTTGATTTTATTGATACAAACCTAATGAACGGTGCACGATTTGTGTGGAAGAAGAATGATCTGCATCCTTCTCCGTTTGTGTGAATCAGCGCTGGGGTGCTTTGGTGCCAGGTCATTAACCTAGGGCTGCAGCTGCTGCAGGGGCAGAGAACCAAACCCAGCACCTGCCCCGTGCCCCAGGGATGCAGGTGGGACACGGGAGAAATCCACATCTGGGGACAGAAATGCAGGGCTGGGCCAGCACCGGAAACCCAAGTGCCAGCAATGCTCTCGGGGTGGAGGTGGGTTCAGCTGTAAGCTACAACTGCAGACAGCTGACATCGCTTCTTTTGCCTGTTTTTCACCATAGGTTTTTTTATTCAGGAAGCGCTTGGCACAAGGTAGTTGGGTTTTATTTGCACAGTGCAGAGTGGTTTGATGGTTGGATGTGGAGCAAGGAAAAGCCACCGAGATCCCTGGATATGATGGGAACAGGGCATGGAAGCAAGGGCTGCATCAGCTTCCCCAGGTTTGAGCTGACGTTTTCAGCCATTTGGAACGACGTGGGAGGCTCAGCAGGCCCCATGCCGGACAGCCCATGGCACGTCCATCCCATTCCAGACCTGCCCAAGCCATGTTCCTGCAGGCTTTGTGCCTGCTCCCCAGATTGGCAACACTGTCAGTACAAAGTCCAGGCTGGTGTGAGCGAAGTGAGAACGTTTGTGTTGCCGGAGCTGACAGCCAGCCTGTTCCTGTCCCCGCCTGGCATTCAGGAGAGCAGCAGGAATTCCAGACATCCAGGAATGTGCTGCCAGAGGCTCCGGCCTGCACGGCTCCCTGCTGCCTCAGGCTGCTATCGATAAGTAATGCTTTTTAAAAAGAGCTAAAAAAGCTTTTTTTTTGGGATGATCTGTGAGTTTGCTGTGGCAGAGCTTTTCCCAGGTGCCTCTGGAGAACCAGCTGCGTGTTCTTATTCTGCTCCTGCCAGCCCCAGGGCTGGGGCTCGGTTCCAGGGTCCCTGCAGGAGGTGCGAGGTGACCACAGCCCTGTGACAGGGGACCCCGGGGCCATCTCCTGCAGCACTCTGTAATTGTCACTAATGGTCTCATCTCACCGTGGAGGGTCACAGAGGGCACACAAGGAGCACCAGGCAGCAAATCTCTCATTCAGCTGCGGTGCTTTTTGAAGTCCAACCAAGTCAGGCCAAGAGTCCCAGGCGTGGCGCAGTGACCGATGTAATTGCAATTAACATTTTATCTGGCCTATTGATTCAACCCAAATTCTGGCATTAGTGTTTGGACACTCTTTAATTTGCAAGCAGATGCCTCCACCAGCTGCTTTCCCCGTGCAGATGCTCCACCTCGGAGCTGTGCCGGCGAGGCCGTGTGAGCCACAGGAGCTGGGGCTGCCCAGATGGACTCAGAGCACTGCTGGACTGCTCACAGCACTCCTGGGAATTCTTTTTTCCTCATTCTCCCTCTGCAAGGGCTCATTCCCGCTGGCTGAGCCTGGATGTGCCAGAGGATGTGCCAGCCTGGCAGGGCTGGAGGCTTGGCGGGATTTGAGATCTGGACACCAGGGCCTGGGCACTGCTCCTCCTTTCTCAGCCCACAGAATTGTCTCTGTTTCCTGTATTTGGGGCCAATTTGCAGGTCAGGTCCTTGCTTAAAGCCCCCTCTGGATGCTCCCAAAGCCGAGCACTGATCACCTGCTGCCACGCGAGCCCAAGGCGGCAGCCCAGCTCAGTGACCTGGAAAAAGCACTGAGTTACTAAATACCCCATACTAAGTGTGGTCCTATGAAAAATCAGGAGCACTCAGTATTATTTGAATCAAAAGCCCACATGAGAATGAGCAAAGCATTTGTTCATTTCAGTGAGAACTGTGAGGAGGATGTTTAGGAACCAAACCCAGCCCTGCTGGCTCCAACGTGCTGGTCACTGGTTGTTTGACCAGCTCTGGGCTTCTCTCACCAAAGGCTCTGGAATCTCCACCACTCCCTGGAGCCAACACAGGATCTGGTCACGCTCTGCTTTCTCTCACTAAAGATGGGAGCTGTTATTTTCCACCCCGTGCTGGAGCCTGCTGTGTCCCCAGGAACGTGTTATTCCAGCGAAGCATATGGTTGCTATAACTACAGTCTGGTTTGCCTCTGACATGCTCCTCGTATGCCTGATGGAGCAATGAATTTTGCACAGAAATTCATCCCTCCTCCTTTGTACTCTATCTTTCTCTTGCTGTTCCAAATGATGATGACTTATTGTTTACCTGCCACACAGAACGTGCGTATTTATCTACTTATTTATATTTAAATTCCAGATTGGATGACAAAGGACTAAATCGGGGGAGAAATTGATACATTAGAGAATAAATTGGACATTATAATCTAGAAGTAAATGAATAATAAATTAGAGGATAAGTCAGGCGTTCAGACATCAGCAGTGCTCTATCATCTGTGTATGAAAAGCCATGGAATGAATGTTGTCAGACTCCTTTGTTTCTGCAGCAGTCCAAAGGAAAAAGCCACCTTTGCAAATACTAAATCCTGTTGCACCTCTGTTGAAGATTTAAAGATCTGAAAGTGAAAGAACCCTTGATTTTCAGGAAAGATATCAAAGGAAAATTGATAACACTCATGAACCTAATTTGAGTTACAAACTGGGCTCTGGTGGAGTTTTCCTTGGGTTTGGTTTGTCTACTCCATCTTTACCTGCCAGCAGAACATCTCCAAAAGAAAGTCTCTCCAAACAAATAGCAGTTACTCATCTAATTGCTCGCCAAGGACACCCCACTAGCAAGATTTATGGAAGTTCTCAAGACATGAATTATTTTGAGGTCCTTCCAGACTGTCATAGAGTTAATTCATCAGCAGCTACATCATTTGTTCCAGAACTTTGTTTATTGCTGGCTCAGATCTCTCTGGGTTGGCTTTGCACCCGTCACTGGGTATTTGCAGAAATATTGACAAACCACAGACGCTGATGGGATTCGAGTGATGGCACAGCCCATCCGTGCCAGGTCCTCCCAGCTGTGAGTGTGTGGACAGTTCTCCCATCTCCAGCTCTTTTCTAGCTGCCTCAAGAGAAGTTCAAGTCAACTGTTCTACCTGTAATGGCCGGACATTGCCCAGGGAGGCTTGGGGTCTTGACCAAGCTTTGACAAGCCTTTAGTAGCATCTCAGAAGAGGTTTAAAACAAAATATGGACTCTCCTCAGATGCCAGAAGTCATTCCTTGGGGAGAGAAGTTTATTTATCCTGTAATAATGAATCTGTGCTGATGGAAAGCTCTGGTATGGTGGTGATGACCATCACAGCCTCTGCATTCCAACCACTTCGACCTTTTGCTACATCAGTGGTTGTCAATATTTCCTAATTCCTTGCCTGGACTTGTGGCTCCATAATTTCTCCCCTGTTTGTTGATGCAGTTACTGGCAGAGCATTTCTGCTCATCGCAAAATAGAAATGCATGATACTATCTCAGAATTTAACCTTAAAATCAGGGAGGAGAAAATCATTAAAAGCAAATCCTCTCTTGGAGAGGTTTCAGCTATGTTAATAATTTCAGCTTTGGAAATACCAGAGGAATAAATAATGTGATATTAACAGTCTTAGAATCATAGAATCACTTAGGTTGCAAAAGCCCTCCATGACCATCGAGTCCAGCCATTCCCCCAGCACTGCCAAGGCCACACTAACCCATGTCCCCGAGTGCCACATCCACACGGCTTGAGTGGAGATAAAATTGGGTCAAACGTTGCTTTCCCCTTTTTTCCATTTCCCCCCTTCATTAAACAAGATTAAATTCTAAACAGATTCATTATTTTCCCCCCGTCACTCTGCCACTGGTGGTTTGGCACAAGATCTTTCTCAGCAGAATGTGGACCTGCACAGCTCTGTCCCCAGGCAGAGGTGAAGCGCCGGGTCAGGCCTGGGTGCAGCTGCAGCTCCGTGTGTCCCCTGGGTGTGACACTCCCCGTGCTGGCTCTGGGACGGGGACAGGCTCTGGCTCCTCCGAGGTGCTGCTCAGGGCACAACTGCTGGGGAAGTTGCTGTCAGATTCAAGTTGGATCAGCCTGGGTTTTGGGTATTTCTTGGCATGTGAATGATCAGCTTCGTGCCCACCTTCTGTGCAGTGAAGGGCCAGAGAGCCGACTCGGGAGGGACGAGACTGCCAGAGGTGCCTGCCCTAACTCAGCCCCTCCATCGTGTGAGCAAACCCACCAGCCTGGGGATCTCTGGGCTCCAGAGGGATCAGAACCAGCTCCAGCCAGGCTGGCCCCAGCCCAGTGTGAGTGGCACCTCAGGGGCCAGCTCGGGAGGAGACCCGGAGAGACGGGAGCCAGCACAGGTGAGCGGCTCGGTAAGAGGTGACACTGCCAGAACTGAAGATGTCAGTGTGGAATGGCCCCTCCCAGGAATGCCCACTGTGCTGGGGGGGTTGTTTGGAGCATCCCCTCCTGGCTCTGTGGCTGTGTTGTTCAGTGTGGAGCTGCCAAACCCCGGAGTGCTTGGTGAGGCGTGCAATCAGTTACACCCCAGGAACGGGGCCTTCCTTGGGATATGGAAATAAAGGCCCAAAGAATGCTGTTCTGTGTAATTCACTTGTTCCTGATAATATTTGTTTGTGTGCAGGATAATGAAGTGTAATCATTGTTAAATTCGTAAATGAAGTTAATCTCCGGTATCCGTCATAAATATGGAAAGGCTTTGCAAGCTGCAGAATCCAACGTTTGATTGTAAGTGGGCTCTGTCTGGAACTGGAAAATCTTCCACAGAGGCTTGGGCTGACCCTGAGGCCGCGCCCCGAGCTGGGTGAAGTGGCAGGAGGGGGTGGTGGGGTGCTGAACAGGGCTCGAGGACTTTCAGGGGGGGACCATGTGGAACGTCTTCCCTTCTAAAGGCCAGTCCTAGAGAAATAATAAAAGTAAAAGCAGTGCCTGTATTCCTGTGCAGTGCTTGCATAAGGGCAGAAGAGAAACACAGATCATTCAGTGTGCTGTCTCTGTGTCCCAGAGAAGGAAGCCTCATCCCCAGTCCTGTCCCCAGCCCAGTGCTGCCTTGGATGGAGTCCCCTTTGGAACAGTGCCCAGCTGGGCTTGCAGTGCCCTGGGCAGCCCTTCCCTGTGCTCTGCACTGGCTGGGGCAGCTCTCAGCTCCCAGCAACTGCTTCTCCTCAGGCCTTTCTTGATGAGAACAGCCCCCTTTGTGCCTTTGTCCTGGGCCCTTCTGACATGGCTTGTCCAGCCGTGGTTCCTCACCTGAGTGCAGCGAATCCTCACCTCAGGCTATGGAGATGCCTTTGGAAAAGCCTGCACTGGTATCCACGGGATCAGCAGGAATACCTGGCTCTCCACAGCACGGTTTGAGTGGCACTGAAGGTTTCTCATGTGCCTGTTCTCAGTCTTTAATAAAAACAAGTTCAGTACACTGAACAGGAACATTTTCAGCTGCTCCTCACCGGTTTTAATTGCCAACCCCCAAACAGCCAGATGGCCACGGCGCCGAACTGAACCAACTGGAGCAATTAGAAGGCCTAGGGACCCTGTAGGCTCCTGCTCAGGATGGATCCCAGCCCTCCGAGGCGGAAAGCAGGTGGCTCGCTTCCTTCTCATCATTTTTCATTTTTGTTTACCTCTGTGTTCTCAGTCACAGGCCAGGAGTGAAGCGGGGAGAGCCAGAAATAGCAGGAAATATGGTCTAGCTAAAAGGGGTGTTAGGACTTGTCCTCTCCTTGCATAAAGCTCACGGTTATTTGCATATGCAAATGAGAAAAACAACAGTGACATTTAAAGAAAACTCCAATGAATAAGTTACCTTTGGAAGCACAGATGGGAATGCTGGCTCATGCCTGCTCAGGGGTGAGGAGTTCTCTGGGGTCTGGGTCAGGGGGTTTAGGTTGGAGATCAGGGAAAGGTTCTTCCCCCAGAGGGTGCTGGGCACTGCCCAGGCTCCCCAGGGAATGGGCACGGCCCCGAGGCTGCCAGAGCTCCAGGAGCGTTTGGACCCCAGGGATGCCCCGGGGGGCATTGCTGGGGTGTCTGTGCAGGGCCAGGAGCTGGGCTGGGTGATCCTGTGGGTCCCTTCCAGCCCAGGACATTCCATGACTCTGGGTCAGGCCACCCAAAATTTATCCTGTTTATTTCAAAAGCGTTCTGTGCTCCTGACTGGAGCGTGCCCTGCACAGGGCCTGGCTCTGGCACGGGCTGGGTGTCCTCCAGCTGCCCACACAACACACGTGGTGGCCCCTCTGGAGAGCTGTGCTGAAACTCCCACTCCTGGAGTAAAACTCTGGATATTAACAAAACTCCCTGCAGTTGTTAAATCTGAGCAAACAGCACTTGGAGCAAATGCCTGATGGTTCAGTGAGGTTCATAAAGGAAAAACCTGCTGGTAGTTCTCTGAAATCTATCACCTGTTGGTTATTTTAAATTTACATTTAGATACTGTATTCTAAAACTGTGGTGCCGATGCTGAAAGAATTAAAGAGCTGGAATTTCACGGGGTTTATGGTCACGATGTGGTTTAGTGGGCATGGAGGTATTTGGTCAGAGGCTGGACTTGATGCTTTTGGAGGTGTTTTCCCCCCTTAACGATCCTGTGATTTATATGTGTACAGCAGGGCTGTATCCGGGCCCTGCATTTGATATTCCCCCTGTGAGCAGATACCAATATTCTTGCAGATCATCAGAGAAATACCCTGAATGTACAATTAAGTGAATGTACAAAACTTTCCCTGGCTCTGATTTAATTTTGGTCCTTCTGCAGTACTGCAGCAGTGCTCTGGTGCATTCCAGGCGCCTGGAGCAGTGACTGGTGCCCGTGTGAGCACACAGAGGCAGGAGAGCCCGGGCAGGGGGGATGGAACGGGGGCATTTGCTGGGGGATGCAGGCCCTGGGTGCTGGGAACCCTCGCCTTGACCTTGCTCTGTGGCCTCGGGTGATTGCTCAGGTGCCTGACCTGGGCAGGGAGCAGATGTGGGGCCCGTTCCTTTCTCCAAAGGTTTACTATTTCACCCATGTCTCTCTAATAGGAAGTGCTGGAATGGCCAGAAAACCATATTAATTTTCAGTCCTTTTTCTGGCCCAGTGACTATTTAATTAATCATGTCACTGCTGCTCCAGAGCAACACCTGGCACATAATATGATCAGCTTGGTTTGGTTTACTGTACACTGGACCAAGTTTAGGGTGAAAAAAACCAGATTTTGCATTGTTTTGATGGAGAAGATGCGTCTTTTCATCCCCTGCCTGCAGACATGAAAAATGCCCTTTTATTCCTCACTATGGCTTAGATTCGTGTCAGGCTGTTGGCTTGTTTCATGGTTACAGTAATTAAAACTGAAAATTACCTGAGCACAAAAATTTGGTTGATTTCTACTGGAACCTCGTGACTTGCTAATCCATAAGGAGGAAAGATTATTGGATTCTCCGTCTTCTTGTTTTCTTTAAATAAGTGCTAAACAGGTGAGCAGGGAATCTGGTTTTGCACTGGAACCAGTTCTCCCCAAGCAGAAACAACAGCTGTAATTGGAGAAATCATCCAACCCCTGGAGCTGGGGGATCTCCGGGCTGATGCACTGACCCCCACCTTCTGAATTCCCTCATCTGGTACTGGCTTGAAAGCTCTTCCCAGCCTGTGCCAGTGCCTTCAGGGAGGCACCTCTGCCTTCAGCACCCAGCCCACATATATATATATTATTTTTTTAATATATATATATTTTTATATTTATATATTTTTATATATAAGCACACATATATGCATATATATGTGTACAGATGTGCACACACATGGAGGGGTGTATGTGCATGTACATAACTCTTGAGATATGATACGATATGATACGATATGATATATGTGTATATATATTTATGTANGCAGGAAATATGGTCTAGCTAAAAGGGGTGTTAGGACTTGTCCTCTCCTTGCATAAAGCTCACGGTTATTTGCATATGCAAATGAGAAAAACAACAGTGACATTTAAAGAAAACTCCAATGAATAAGTTACCTTTGGAAGCACAGATGGGAATGCTGGCTCATGCCTGCTCAGGGGTGAGGAGTTCTCTGGGGTCTGGGTCAGGGGGTTTAGGTTGGAGATCAGGGAAAGGTTCTTCCCCCAGAGGGTGCTGGGCACTGCCCAGGCTCCCCAGGGAATGGGCACGGCCCCGAGGCTGCCAGAGCTCCAGGAGCGTTTGGACCCCAGGGATGCCCCGGGGGGCATTGCTGGGGTGTCTGTGCAGGGCCAGGAGCTGGGCTGGGTGATCCTGTGGGTCCCTTCCAGCCCAGGACATTCCATGACTCTGGGTCAGGCCACCCAAAATTTGTCCTGTTTATTTCAAAAGCGTTCTGTGCTCCTGACTGGAGCGTGCCCTGCACAGGGCCTGGCTCTGGCACGGGCTGGGTGTCCTCCAGCTGCCCACACAACACGCGTGGTGGCCCCTCTGGAGAGCTGTGCTGAAACTCCCACTCCTGGAGTAAAACTCTGGATATTAACAAAACTCCCTGCAGTTGTTAAATCTGAGCAAACAGCACTTGGAGCAAATGCCTGATGGTTCAGTGAGGTTCATAAAGGAAAAACCTGCTGGTAGTTCTCTGAAATCTATCACCTGTTGGTTATTTTAAATTTACATTTAGATACTGTATTCTAAAACTGTGGTGCCGATGCTGAAAGAATTAAAGAGCTGGAATTTCACGGGGTTTATGGTCACGATGTGGTTTAGTGGGCATGGAGGTATTTGGTCAGAGGCTGGACTTGATGCTTTTGGAGGTGTTTTCCCCCCTTAACGATCCTGTGATTTATATGTGTACAGCAGGGCTGTATCCGGGCCCTGCATTTGATATTCCCCCTGTGAGCAGATACCAATATTCTTGCAGATCATCAGAGAAATACCCTGAATGTACAATTAAGTGAATGTACAAAACTTTCCCTGGCTCTGATTTAATTTTGGTCCTTCTGCAGTACTGCAGCAGTGCTCTGGTGCATTCCAGGCGCCTGGAGCAGTGACTGGTGCCCGTGTGAGCACACAGAGGCAGGAGAGCCCGGGCAGGGGGGATGGAACGGGGGCATTTGCTGGGGGATGCAGGCCCTGGGTGCTGGGAACCCTCGCCTTGACCTTGCTCTGTGGCCTCGGGTGATTGCTCAGGTGCCTGACCTGGGCAGGGAGCAGATGTGGGGCCCGTTCCTTTCTCCAAAGGTTTACTATTTCACCCATGTCTCTCTAATAGGAAGTGCTGGAATGGCCAGAAAACCATATTAATTTTCAGTCCTTTTTCTGGCCCAGTGACTATTTAATTAATCATGTCACTGCTGCTCCAGAGCAACACCTGGCACATAATATGATCAGCTTGGTTTGGTTTACTGTACACTGGACCAAGTTTAGGGTGAAAAAAACCAGATTTTGCATTGTTTTGATGGAGAAGATGCGTCTTTTCATCCCCTGCCTGCAGACATGAAAAATGCCCTTTTATTCCTCACTATGGCTTAGATTCGTGTCAGGCTGTTGGCTTGTTTCATGGTTACAGTAATTAAAACTGAAAATTACCTGAGCACAAAAATTTGGTTGATTTCTACTGGAACCTCGTGACTTGCTAATCCATAAGGAGGAAAGATTATTGGATTCTCCGTCTTCTTGTTTTCTTTAAATAAGTGCTAAACAGGTGAGCAGGGAATCTGGTTTTGCACTGGAACCAGTTCTCCCCAAGCAGAAACAACAGCTGTAATTGGAGAAATCATCCAACCCCTGGAGCTGGGGGATCTCCGGGCTGATGCACTGACCCCCACCTTCTGAATTCCCTCATCTGGTACTGGCTTGAAAGCTCTTCCCAGCCTGTGCCAGTGCCTTCAGGGAGGCACCTCTGCCTTCAGCACCCAGCCCACATATATATATATTATTTTTTTAATATATATATATTTTTATATTTATATATTTTTATATATAAGCACACATATATGCATATATATGTGTACAGATGTGCACACACATGGAGGTGTGTATGTGCATGTACATAACTCTTGAGATATGATACGATATGATACGATATGATATATGTGTATATATATTTATGTATTTCATTTCTGACAAACGGGTCACCTCAGGAGGGTCTGAGCTGAAGGTGCTGGTCCTGAGGAGCGGTCCCTGGGGCGTGGTGGTGCCGATGGCAGGAGAGACCCAGGGCTGGGGACGTGG
>VZTD01001488.1:1863733-1876540 GCA_013397725.1 Rhagologus leucostigma | reverse complement strand
ATGCAGGTCACGGGGCTGGGGACATGCAGGGCACTGGGCTGGGGACGTGGTGGTTGCAGGGCTGGGGATGTGGTGGTCACATGGCTGGGGACATGCAGGTCATGGGGCTGGGGACATGCAGGTCACAGGCCTGGGGACGTGGTGGTCACAGGGCTGGGGACATGCAGGTCACTGGGCTGGGGACATGCAGGTCACGGGGCTGGGGACATGCAGGTCACAGGGCTGGGGACGTGGTGGTTGCAGGGCTGGGGATGTGGTGGTCACATGGCTGGGGACATGCAGGTCATGGGGCTGGGGACATGCAGGTCACAGGCCTGGGGACGTGGTGGTCACAGGGCTGGGGACATGCAGGTCACAGGGCTGGGGACATGCAGGCCACTGGGCTGGGGACATGCAGATCACAGGGCTGGGATCTGCATACTCAGACACCAGGGAGAGTCACTAAAAAGCACTGCCTGCACTGCCCACCCTCTGTGGTACCTTCTCACCCTTTCTAACGTCTGTGGACTCCTTAGGGCCCCTCCCGAGTGAGGAGTGAGGCAGAGGAAGGAATTTGTGTGTCAGCCCTGCTGAAAGCAGCCCTGAAACCCCTCTGTGATGTTTCCAGCTGCAGAACCCTTGGCCCTGTGTCTGCTCCCCGGCTGTTCGGGCAGCACCGCGTCTCTCCGTGCTCCTGCTGCGAGGGTTTCTCCGTGACGCGCTGCACACAGGGCACAGACTGGCAGTGACACTTCAGAACTACATTTAGTGTTCTCTCCTAAAGCACAGACGGGGGGGGAACGTGGCTGGGGCCCAGGTGCTGCTGTGCTCGCTGGTACCTGTGAGTTCCCAGGGCCCTGAAGGGCAATCATCTAAATGCAGCTGGCTTTGGATCAGTTCAGACCGGGTGGGAGAGCCCTTGTGATCCTGCAGATCCCATCCCTGCCACATCCCTGCCCCGCTATCCAGGGGTGGGACTGTGCTCTGTGCGGTGTCAGCTCAGTTCCCGAGGGAGCAGCGCCGGCGGATCTCGGAGCCTGGTTTCCAGCCAGGATCCGTTGCTGGCAGCATGAGCTGATAATCTGAATTTACACAGCTAATTCTGGCTGGGGATCTGTTTGTTTAGACTTAACATCCCAGCGCCTCTGTGGGCGGGCAAAGGGCACCGTCCCCTCTGTTTTACAGAGATGTGCCTCCCGGTGCTGTGGATCTGCTCCCGCTCTCAGAGCCCGGGAAAGGCAGTGGCACTTCCCAAATCCTGTAGCAGACCGGCTCCAGCATTTCCCAGTGGCGTCATGCTTGGGAGAAAAGGAGGGATGAAGGATCCCTCTGTCCAGTCCTGTCCTTCCTTCCCTTTTAGGCAACAAAGGCTTTACCTAGGTAAAGCTTTTTCATATGAAAATCCCAAATGCTTTCTCTATTCCTGTGCATTTCCATTTGCCCAGCTATTTTCCTGGCACAGCCACATAGCCAGGCTTCTCCTGCCATTCCCTTTCATGAGCAGGTGGCACAGAGGCACACCAGAAAGGCTGAACATCCTCCTCACGTCCAGCCAGGACCAAGCTCTCGCTGTTTGGAGAGGAAAAGGTGGTGCCAGGCCTGTGACCGAGTGGCCCCAGGAAGTGACTGGCCCCTCCTGTGGCTCCTGTGAGGGAATTTGTGGGATTTGTAGTGATGCTTTAATCTCATTTAGAATGCAGATTATTCCTTTTGCAGTAAGGGGGGGAATGGAGCAATTTCCACGTGTTTGTATATTTCCCAGGAATTACTGGGAGGAGAGCATCCCTCACAGCCTGCGGGACCTGCACTGAGGGTGGGAATTCACTGCTGTGCCCAGCAGGGGAGGCCTCCCTTGGACAACGATCATTCAAAACAGAGCCTCTCTTCTCTCAGATGTATCACTTCACCCTCCCAATTACATCTCAGCTCGCAAGGGGACAGAACCATCCACTGGTTATCCTCAGCTTTCTGCTGGACTCTCACATCCACACAAATCCCTTTTCTCCATCTGGAGCAGCCTGTGCACCAGCCAGGACAAGTTTTCCCCAAAAAATCTTGGCAGAATCTCTTTGCTTAAATGTATTTCTGTATGTTTGCATTTGTGAAAGCAAACAAGCCCTGTGAAGTCTTTGTTTAGCAAGGTTATGAATTATTTGCTTATTTTGTTCCATATTTGTGCAGCTGCTGATTTTACATCTCTGTGGTTGTGGCTGGGCCCAGCTTGCCTCATCCCAGAAAGTAATAATGGTGGTAAATTTAATTAAAGGAGTGACTATTGCTTTTTGTTGTGATCTGGCATGGCTCTATCACCTGCACTGCTCCGAGGGAGCTGGTACCCCAGGGAGGGGCTGTGAGGCTGAAGGAGAGAGGGAGAGCAGGGTGAGACTCCCCAGGCTGGGGGTGCCCGACGGAGGCCGAGCCTGCAGTGATGGGCGATGGCTTTGGGGGTGGGGAAACACCAGGGAATTGTCCCTGCTAAATAACCTGTGGGGCTGCACGCAGGGAATTCTGCTCTGCAAACTGAGTCGTATTCAGATTAGGGGTAAAATGGGCACATCTCAAGGGAACTGTTTGCGTGGTCGTTTCCAACATTTCCTTTGGACACAGTTTCTTTTTCAAAATTGTGTAGTGGTTTAGCAGGCATAACAGCAACCCAGAGCAAAGCTGAATCAAATTCACAAGCAAAAAAAAAAGCCACAAAGCCACCTTTAAAGTATAACCACAAAAGACCTTCAGGCTTTCTAGCCCTGTAATGGAGAGCACGTAATAACCGAGCGACAGCATGACCGTAATAATGCACTCTGAAACCAGGGCAGAGAGAATGAGCGAAAAGAAAGAAAAAGCGATGAGATGGGAGACTACAATCATTGCCTGTTGGCCTTGTAGCTGTGCTTGTTTTCCTCCTAGTCCCATTAAATCATCTTTGTACTGGATTATCATAAGGAAAAAGCTACCATAAAGTTTTACGAGGAGAGTCTTGGAGGGGACAAGTGTTTGTGGGGAGCTGCCGTTGCCTGCCTGAGCGGTTCGTGTGGAGGTGGCTGTGTGGAGGCCGTGCTGACGGAACTGCTGCTGTAGGAGGCTGGGGGAAGGCATTCCAGGGGGACGGGCGAGGTGACCCCGCGGGCAGCGGCAGCGGCAGCCCAGAGGTCTGGGAGAACATAACTCCTGTGCCCCTTATGGCTTGACCTCATCCAAGAGGTGTGGCTGTACATCACCAGGGACAGATCGGCCTGTGAGCCCTGCTGCCGCCTGCCCAGGAGATGCAGGGGCCCAGAGCACTGCCGGGAGCTGCTGTCAGAGCCGCTGTAACAAACAACTGGCAGCTCTCCATCGGTCACCCACGGCCAGGAACAGGCTTCTATCACAGGGCTCTATTTACTGGTCAGCTCAGGCTCCTGGTGAGAGCTCAGAGATCCCTGCAAGGTCGCAGCAGGGTAATTGGGAATTACTGCTCAATGAAGCCCTGCCCTCGGCTGCGCCTCGAGGTGGGCATTGCTCTTTAAACCGCCATGATCAATCATACGATAAAATCTATCACACTCAGCTTTCCAATTCCCTCGAGACTGTCAGCAATTGAAGGGTGGTTTGGCTGCCCTTGTCCAAAGGATCTTCTGCTCCCAGCCTTGGCACAGAGGGCAGAGCTGCACCCTCATCCCAGCACACGGCGGGTGGGATGGGAAACGCTGATTTCAGGGGCCCCTTCCCTGCACCCCTTGGGAGAGATGAGAGTTACCACAAACCACACAGGTTTTTATCTTGAATTCAAATACACAGGATTGTGCTGACAGGAGCAAACGAGAAGTTTCAGACAGTTCTGCCTGTGCAGGTGCTCCATGCTGGGAGCCCTTCCCAGGCTTCCCCTTCCCACATTAACCCCAGGGGCTGTTCGCCTCCTGGGACCCGTCACACCCCAGCAGCTACCACAGGAGATGGAGAGCATGGAATGGGCCCCTCTCTGTTCCTGTGAGGGTGCAGCAGATGTTGGCTGGCAGATACATTTAACCATCCCAGGGCTGGCACTCGCTGTTTATTCTCTGAGAGTCAGAACTAACCAGGTTTTTGACACAAAAGCAGATCCCCATGTAATCAGCTTTCTGGAATGATGCCAGAAAAAAAAAACCCAAATGAAAATTTTTAAAAATTAAAAATTAAAAAAATTAGAAATTCTTGTGCAACTGCAAAGACTGTGAACTTGATTTACCAGTGCAAACAGGAGGAGCCTGCCAAGTTGCCAGCACAGTTGTCTAATTTGTTGACACGGAGCTCACAGGCAAGGTTTTATTTAGTCCTGTACATCTGCATTTGTTTGCTGCCTGATCAGGTCTCTAATCCAGCCCCTCCTGGCCAGGGGAAAGCTGCTCTGTGTCCTTCCCACAGCAAAGGGCAGAGGGATATTTTAAACCTTGTTTCTGACCCTCTCTGATGCCAGAATCTGTTGTCCCTTGGGTCATGTTTGCTTTCAGGAGGGGCTGGGGTGGGTGGCAGTGGGATGTGGAGGGACAGCGATGGCGTGGACGTGGCTGCACTGTTGGTGTGGATAACGCCCAGCTGGGGGTCACTGCAGATGGGATCCTTCCAAAGAAACCTGTGTGCCACTGGATGTTCCACTGGAGCCACAGCAGCCAGCAATGGGGCCCCTGCTTTGGCTCCCTTGGCCCTGCTCACACCCAGCAAAGCTCTCCCAGCCCGTAGATATTTTGCCCAGGCAGACAGGGAGATAAATTCCTTGACCAGGAGAACCTCCCTGTCACTTTCAGACTTAACTGACATTTTCCTTCTCTCCTTTGCCTTCCATCTGCTCATGCCCATCCTTCTGCACCTCGCCAGCTCCGACACGGCCCCGTGCAAACCCTCGTGCTGAAATTGCCCCGGACTCCTCAGCCCGGCTGCTGTGACATCTCTGTGAGTACCTGCACTTTTCTGTCATGGAAATGGGAGATGAAGAAGAGCAGAGGTCACTCAGGCTCTTACCTATTGCCAATGCACGTTTACTTTCAAGAATCAATTTACCCTGCTCAGGAAATCATTCCGTGTGTGCCCAGGTGACAAAAGGGACTGGATGGGGTCATTCTGTCTCAGGAAAAAATCTTATTTGGCATGAAAACACCGTGACCCCAAATTTTTCCTCCTGACCTCTGAATAATTCTTGTCTCACTGTGCTATTTTACACTTTGCCTGACTCTCTCTCGTATACCCCCTCCCTCTCAGTGACCTCTTTAAAACCACCGCTCACCTCCGCGGTACCAAATCTGCTCCTGCTGACCTCCCTTCTCCAGGCAACACCCCCAGGCACTTCTTAATTTTGTTGCTTGTCTCTGAACTCTCTCCAATTTGTCCAAACAAATGGCTGTGAGCAGTGGGGGCTGGTGAGAAGCCAGAGGGTGTATTCAGTGTGACAGTCACTCACTCTGCCGAGGACGTGTTGCCTCTGCAGAGGCGCAGGGCTGGGAGCTCTCGTGGCGCTGCAGGCACAGCTCTCTCCTGTCCACAGAAATGATTTCACAGGATCATGGAGTAACGGGGTGGGTTGGGCTGGGTTGGAAGGGACGTTAAAGCCCATCCAGTGCCACCCCTGCCATGGCAGGGACACCTTCCACTGTCCCAGGCTGCTCCAAGCCCCGTCCAGCCTGGCCTTGGGCACTGCCAGGGATCCAGGGGCAGCCACAGCTGCTCTGGGCACCCTGGATGGAAAGAACTGTGAACACCCATCAGCCTCATTAATGAGCAGTGAATTCACTAAGGGCCAGGGTGAATTAAACTAACGTGTGTCTTTCCCAAGTTTCAGGGTTTTTGGTCTCTTCCTAAGGATATTCCGCCTTTTTGGTCTCAATGTGTTATTTAATCTTTTGGGGCAGAATAAATGATCTGACCTCCATAAAGAGCTTTCGGCCTTTATATTAATAAATTTAAATAACTCCATCCTTTTGAAATGTAGGATGATACTGTTTAGAACTCTCTAAAAATTGGTAAATAACACTTTAATGACAGCTGGGAAAAATAATCCTTTCAAAAACTCTAATACTTTTTTAAAAGCCCTGTGTCTCCCCAGCTCTACAAATGCACAATCAGCTGAAGCCCAGAAAAAGCTTTATCCTTTTTTCATGTCCCGACAAAATCCATTCTGTTTGGGACAGAAGCATCTCAGCATAAACCACTCTGGCTCTGGGGTCTGACGGCCACATGCTCCCCTGACTTCTGGGCTGGGTCAGCACTTCCCAGCTGGTGCATTTCTGTCCCCCAGCAGCCCTGGGGGTCACACACACTCCATGGGGGTGTCCCCAGCGTGCTGGGCACCCCAAGGGGTGGGGTTGAGCGGGGGTGTCCCAGACACGCTCTGCTCCGTGGGGCAGGAGCAGTGGAAGCCACCGGGCAGGGCTTTGGCCTGACTGTATCCCAGCTCTGCTGGTGGTTTGGCTGAGGAATTTACCCTGGCTCCAGCCTTCCTTCTGGGTTTTCCTTCCCTAGCTCAGTGCAGTGAAATCCGTTTGTTTCAGAGATGCTTAGGCTGGACCTTGGTGACTTTCCAAACATCTATTAAAACAGAGCCAAGGCCTTTCTTTCCCAGAAAACTTCCATTTTGCTCTGTGGCTGGAACGCTGATGTCACACCAGTGTATTTAGGATCTCCAAATTCCCTGCCACAGAATAGGAATCAGCTAATCAGAGGGACAGACAGGCTAATTACAGCACAGAGAGCACTTCTATTTATTCCCAAGGATCTTGTTAATCAGCAATAATGGAAAAGGAAATAGCAAAAAATTACACGGCAGTTAAGTGAGTTTTGGGTAAAATACATGTTCTTAAATTAACCTAAGTGTCTTTGAATCATGAGAATGTAATTTAATTAACGCATTAACAATATGAAACTTGAATCCTACTTCCCCTTGTATTTTCAGTAGTGGAAGTAATGATATGTGTAGTGGTGGTGTTGTCAGAGCCCTGCCTGCTCTAAGGTGGGATAATATCTACCCAAAGATTTCATTTGGGGGGGTTGGAGTCTGTTTTACTGCCACAGTTGAAAAAAGCTGGGGCAGAAGTGCCGGGCAGTTTCCAGAGAAGCCAAATGCAGTTGGTCACAGTCTGATCCGTGAGCTGAGGGAGGTTTGGTGGGATGGGAACAGGAGCAGAACAAGTCCAGCAGAAACAAGTGCATGGAGCTGCAGGTTCTGTTCTGTGTGGGCGTAGCACAGGAACATTTACACAGACATCAGCAGTAAAATAAAAGCAATTACATTTTGGCCAATATCTGATCTCCCTTATGTGCAAACACCCTTTTGGGATTGAGGCTTGTCACTGGCATAGGATGGAGAGCATTTGGAGTCTGCTTAAGGAGGTTGGTGTTTATGAGCACATTCAGTTTCCTGATTGGAAAAAACCCACTGTTAAAAAATCAAACTTTGATCCCCTCGAGTCACATACAGACAGGCACTAACAAGCGTCTTATGAGCTCAAAATTGAATTTTACAGCATTTCAGCAGAGCGGTCTTGGAAAATTAAGTTGAGGTCTGTAAAGAGGAGAGAGAGCTTATGGACCTATGTTTGGTGTACGCATGTTCTGTGTGAACGTGCTTTCTGTACGTACACCTCGTACGTGACCAAATCATCCTGAATCATTTCACCCTGCAGATAAATAAGCTTTGGTTGCAGCACACAGGACAGAAAAGAGCCCGAGAAGCTGCCAATGCCTTTTGCAGCCTCCCCTCCCCAACCACACCGAGCTCTTCCGAAAACGCTCCTTCAAATATTCGTGATTTCATCTTTTCCCTCTCACTTCTGACGGTGTGTTTGGAATGTACTCTGATGGAATACGTTTGGAGTGTATTCCAGTGGTCTGTTTGGAATAACATCTTTGATGAGGATAACCTTTACAATGCAGTGGAGAAAGGAGAAACAGGACTGATGCTTACAGGAAGACAAAACTATTTCTATCATGTTGGACTTCTCAGTAACCTCCACATGTTCTGCAGATATGCAAACTCAAATGTCCCCATGAGGAAAATCCTGCTTGTTTCCCAGGAATCAGTGACGCATCCTTCTGGCACTTCCATCCTGGCATCTCTGGTGCTTTGTTTGGAAGGGCCAGTGAGTCAAGCTCCCAGTGGGACACTGTGGGCACTGGTCAGTAACTGGACAAATGTCCCCTCGGTGACTGGAGTGGCTCTTGCTGAGAGGAGGAGGCAGGGCTGGCACAGCAGCACAGAACTCTGGAGTTCCACTGGGCATAGATAGCTGGGTCTCACCCTCCTTCCCTGCTCTCCTACTTGTCCTTTTATTATTCAGGACACCAGACAAACCTTGGACCTTGGTCACGCTGGGGCTCTTTCATCCACCTTGGTTTGGTGTTTTTTTTAGTTTCCATTGTAACCAAGCGAACCAACCCAGTCTCAGCTGGAAGCTGTGAAACATGTTACAGTAAAGCTGTTGTTCTGTAGAGAGGCTGACAGCTTGTCAAGGGCTGTTGACATTTCTTGTATCAAGAATTATACACAGCAACAGCCTTCAGAAGTCCTGAAAAGGGGATTCCTCTGACTTTCCTGGTTGGCTCTGCTATATTCCCACATGGACACTCTCCTGGTTAAGAGAGTCCCAGTAACCATCTTGGTTGGTCTGGGCTGTAATGTTTTATTTCACTCTGAAGTGTTTTTTCCTAAGATAGAACAAAACTTATGAAACTTAAAGTCCATGTCAAAGAGAAAATTCTTCTTTTGACGTATTTTATCTCAGTGCCACCATGGAAAGTATTGGATGATCCACTTCCAGCTGAATATTAATGAAGTAAATTATCTTGGAAAATTCCCTACTGTGTTCAGACTACGGGAACTAACAGGCCTCATTAGATGCCTGTTGATTAGAAATGTTCAAGTGGATTTTCTTTCTTTGAATTGTAATTAAAATTAATTTGATAGACTTAACCCCTGCCCCTGGAACCAGCTATCACTGAGTCGTGTAAGCTGGGAGAGGAGTGCACTCCCTGCCAGTGTGGGGCTCAGCAGTGCCCTGCACTGAATGAGATGAGCTTTGAGGTCCCTTCCACCCCAAACCTCTCTGCGATTCTGTGATTCTGTGACGTTTGCTGGCTCTGCTCAGATCTGTCACAGCTTTTCTCCCGCCACAGCTGCACCTTGCGTCACTTGTGTCTCCTCATCCTCTCTCAGTTCTGCACTTCATACCCTTCTCTTACCTTGGGTTGTGCTTTCCCTGTAACCCTTCTGCAAGCCAGGGAACGATGTTGAAATGCTTAATTTGGGCAGAGGGCCAGGAATGTGCTGAATGCAGTCGCACCTCTGCAGCCCAGCTGGCAGCAAAGCTCACTGTGATAACCCAGCACTGCCCATCGCTGTCCCCAGATGTACAACGGGAGCCTTTGGAACTCTGGGAGCCACAGGCACACCAGGGAGAGGAGAGTTAGAAACATTATTTAATCACCAGCCCCTTCAGGATTAATAAGCAAGGCCTGGGATAACATTTGTAATAGATTTTATCTTTCTGAGGGCTGAATCTAGGCAGATTAAATACTGTATTCCTTACCGTTATTTTTGTTCTCAGGACATGTATTTGGGTCAGAAAGATCCCTAATGCTGTAATGGATATGCATTATGTGGCAGAGGAAGCTTTGGTTGTCACTGTGAGATGAGACAGCGAGTCACCCGTGCTGCTCCCTGCGAGGAACATGAGGCTGGATTCCCTCCCTGCTCCAAGCGAGCCACGGGCAGGAATTTCGTGCTTTTTGTCTGTACCTGAGCAACCTCGGCTCCCTCAGACAGCCTCTCCCGTTCCCAGGACCCCGCCTCAGGAGCCAGCCCCTTGCAGGGGGTCACATGGCAGTGGGGACATTCTGAGGTGCTTCCTCTTTAGGGCTTGGTAAAGTGTCCCGGACCCTTTTTTAATACATGTCTACAGCAGTCCCTGTTCCCTGGAAAATTCCCGGTGTCTGCCACTTGCAGGAAGGGTCTGCCAGGGGTCAGGGGGTGTTTGGGAGCCCTTCCCTGGAGCCGGGTTATCAGTTCAGACACCAGCTGGGTTTGGTTCCTCCAGCCTAACTAAACAAGGAGCATTTCCCACCCAGGAAATATCAATTCACATGCAGCTGCCAGGGGTTCAAGAGCTTAACAGGGATGGCTTCAAGGGATGCCCTGTGTGTGGCATGCACTAAATGGGAACAGCAAATATGTCACATTTTCAACCCAAAATCCTGACACCTTCCGTGTGGCCCTGGCTGGTGGCCACAGCCAGCAGGTGCCTGCCTGATCCTGTGTTCTCCTGGAGAATGCTGCTCAGAGGAAAAGGAAGTAAGTTTCTTTAAGTACAGGGGAAGAGCAGGCTTAGTCTCTCCTGTCTGAGCTGTTCACAACGGGCTCACACGGTTAACTCTGCTCAGTGATGTATTCCTCCTTCCCCTCCCCTGCACTTCCTCCCTGCGCTCCCACCGCCTACCCAACGTCTCAATTAAATAATTGTCCTGATTTAGACATAAGGAAGTTCTCAGCTGTCTGAGGCCCGGTTGGGCACGAGGATTCCTGGGAAGAGATGGAAACTCCCACAGCCACAGCACACAAAGCACTGCCTTGGGACGAGCGCTCCCCAGGAGCTGCAGTGTGCTGCTTTCCCTGGCAGCCGCCAGCCCGTGCCAGAGCCAGCCTGGCTGCCCTGCTCCTGTTCTGCTGTCATTCTGCCACCAAGGCATCTCCTGGTTTGGCATTTAAATAGTGACCAAGGAATCCCCGGGCTGGCGTTTCGATAACTCCCTCGCGGCTCCAAAAGCGACGCTGCTGCCATGCAGGACTCCGGCGGTCCCCAGCAGGGACAGGCCCCGCTGTGCCCTCAGGGCTGTCGGGCCCCCGCAGGCGGGCTCAGTGGTGGCATTTGTGCCTGGCACTTGGCAGGACACACCTGCGGTGGCTGAGGGAGGTGACAGCGGCCAGGCCCTGCTTGGAGAGGTGCCGTCTCTGTGTTTGAAACACCTGGAGGGACATCAGGTGGCTCCACGTGTGCCAGGGCAGCGTGGGGAGCCCTGGGGCAGGGCAGGGGCTGAGCTGAGCTTATTCCCTGGTGAGAAGACACTGAGGAATTTCCTGGCTCAGAACTGGCCCTGTTTGTTGTTTCCGAAGCCCGAAGTGCTCGGGCCCGCAGGGATGGCTCTGGAAGGGGCTGTGGAGGGAGCTGCTCCTGCCCGTCCTCCCGGCACAAACGCCACGACATTCATCGATCTGCCGTGGAAAGATTTTCTGCCAGTTCTCACCATTCTCAGCTTCACGTCATGAACAGTAATATCCAGTGTCAAGGAGTGGGAGAATTCCACAGGCTCCCTGGGGAACGCCTGTCCCTGTCGTGCCAGCCAGGGAGGACGTGGGGCATTCCAGCACTGCCGGGGGAGAGCCCGGGCTGTGGTCAGGGCCCGGCTGCTCTCGTCAGACAGATCCAGGTGTTGGATGTGTAGGGAAACAGCTGCTGCAGCTGAGTTCCCGGCCTCCAGCCCTGCCGTGGCACCCTCTGTTCCCAGCTTTCCGCTTTCTCCGCTCTCCTAGCTCTCTGTGAACTCTGTCTCCAACCCAGCCCACAATGCAGAGGCTGTCAGGATGAAAAATAATTCCCAAAACAAACACAAAAAGGAAATTTCTGTCTCTCCATCCCCGTAATTTGCAGGCAAAAAAGCTAATCCAGGAATTGTGGATGGATGTTATTTAGGACAAATTGATTCACCCATCTTGTGCACTTCTCTCCATACCATATTTGCAATCAAAAATCCATGCATAATTAATCCAGAGCACATGCGGATCTGCAGGACAGTGGAGCTTCCCGGAAAATGCCTCCTCCGGGGCTGGCAGAGCGGATGCTCCCGAGCCAGGATGAGGCATTGCCAAGCTCCCGGGCTCATCTGGCTGCTGCCCTGGCGGGAGCTGTGCCAGCACAGCCGGGGCTGCACCGGGACCCCCTGCACATGCCCCACTGTGGCACCCCACCCCTGCCCCGGGTGCCAGCCTGCCCCAGTCGTCTTCCAGGGACTTGCTGAGGAGCGGAGATGGGAAACATGGGGGAGAGTGTGTCGTTCCTGAATAATTCCAAAGGAGAGAGCCAAAGTGGGATTTTAGAGCAATGAGTTATAGGGGTTTCATAACCTGTGTCTCCGCCTCGGGAGAAGGACACAGCCCAGGCTTGTTGCTCTCATGTCCCAGGTGCACAGGGATTCCTTACCCCGGGTTTCAGGCCAACATTCCCTGTGCCAAGAACACCAAGAGCTCAGCACTGCTGTGTAATGGCAGCACGGCCCTGCTGCTGCAGCCTGTGTGGACACGGGCACAATGGATATTATTCATTATCAGCCACGGCCCCGAGAGCACTTTATTAAATTGCCTCCAAGACAGTTGGAGTGGGGTTAATTATTTAGGTGCCTTAATTTTCAATTCATCTCTGTCCGTTGCCTGCAGCACCAAAACTCTGCAATGCTTGTTCCGGAGACAGAAGTGCAAGAAAGTGTGAGCAGTATTTATCCCAGTGCAATCACTGCCATGGAGGGAGCTGTGATTTACAGTGGTCTGCGGTGCCTAGAACACAAAAATGAATATTTAAACAACACCCATCGTTTCTCCTGGATGTACAAGACTCCAAATTCCTGGCAGGTTTTGGTCTGTGAGTTCTGTTATCACCCATCCCATTGATGCTGTTGCTTTGGTTCTGTGCTGTCATGGCTGTGCAGCTGCAGCATGGGCAGAGTGAGGATCCATCCCTCCATCCATCCATCCATCCATCCATCCATCCATCCATCCATCCATCCATCCATCCCTCCATCCATCCTTCCCTCCATCCATCTTTACATCCATCCTTCTGT
>VZTD01001488.1:1803400-1863680 GCA_013397725.1 Rhagologus leucostigma | reverse complement strand
TCCGTCCCTCCATCCGTCCATCCATCCATCCATCCATCCATCCATCCATCCATCCATCCATCCATCCATCCATCCATCCATCCATCCCTCCATCCATCTTCCTTCCTTCCCTCACTGTTGGTTGTCATCTGGACATTCAGCTAAAATGGAAATAAAATAACCTACAGTCACCCACACTCCCCTGGCCCTTTGCTGAGTAGGTGTGATGTGGGGCCACGGCTGTCTGGAGCAGCACTTTTCTACACGCTCTGGCAAAGTGACAGGAGTGATTTCTTATTTTCATTTATTTAATAAATAACTCCAGCAATAGAAGCATTTGCCTGACTCCGTCTACCAGCATGAATTAAAACATTCAATTACACCACTGGGGGAAGTTTAAATATTTACTTATTCTTGAGGGGATTATAAATTAACCCTAAGGACCTCCATAAACCTTTGCCAAGACATTGACAAAAATCTTGAATCCAGACCTTAATTAATCTGGGGAAAACAGCACAGAGGCCCCAAGAGATGCTGGGTGGGAGAGCCCCAAGGGCCCTGCAGGAACAGGCACACCCAGAAGTAATAATTCAGATTTAGTGCAAGTGTGTTGTGCGTATGATTAAAACCCGCTGTACCTGACATGTTTTGTGACGGTCCCTGGAGAGGGAGCTTTGGCTGCTGCCCTGGGTTCCTGAACAGTTTTGGGATGTGAAGCCTGGCCCGTGGTGGGCTGTGGTGTGACTGCCCTGGAGTAGGGGATGCTCCAGCACCATCTGGGGCTGCACTGGCTCAGCTGGGAAAGTGCTGGTGAACACATTCATGGTCCCCCTGAAGCTGCCTTTTCTCTCCCCAGAGGAAAAATAGGAATTGAAACTTGCTTGTCCAATATATTCATTGCTGTTCTGTAAGGAATTAAATTGGTGCTGTCAGGGTGTAATAAATTAACGAGATGAGTTTTGATGAGCGAGCAGCAGTGGGGGGGTGCAGCTCCGGCGAGGAGAGGTGGAAGGGTTCGTGTTTGGACCAGGGCTCTGGAAGGGCCCATTCCCTTCCCACAGGCTGGAAGAGTGTTGTTATCCAAATCTGCTTGCTGAGATCCCCTTCCCGGGGTCCCTCCCAGGCAGGCACACTGCTCCAAGGCAGGAAAAGGGGGAATTTGCTGGAATCTCCTTCCCGGGGTCCCTCCCAGGCAGGCACACTGCTCCAAGGCAGGAAAAGGGGGAATTTGCTGGAATCTCCTTCCCGGGGTCCCTCCCAGGCAGGCACACTGCTCCAAGGCAGGAAAAGGGGGAATTTGCTGGAATCTCCTTCCCGGGGTCCCTCCCAGGCAGGTGCACTGCTCCAAGGCAGGAAAACGGGGCATTGCTGGGACCCCACCAGGGCAATCTAGGAGGCCCTGGCCACCCTCCCACCCCTGTATTCTCTGCTTTTCATGTGGTAATTGATGGTTTATTTCAGCAGAAAAGCAAAATTCTGCCTGAGGAAAAGCTGCCCCACTTGGCCCTCATTGTGCCTTGGACTGAAGCTGAAATCCTGTTTGATTTGCATTTATTTTCCTGAATTATCTGAATATGTGGCACGGCTGTTTGACAGTCACCTGCCCTCTGCAGATTATCCCCTTCTCCAGACACCACTGGGCTCCTGAAAGGACGCTGCACGTCTCTGCAGGGCAGGTGAACCTCTAATGAAAGGGCTGCAAATTGGGCCAGTCCTGGAGGGAAGCAATTCCAGGGATAAAAGCAGCTACAGTAACTGTACTTCAATAACCTAATTTTGCCAGCCTTTCCTGGCTGTGCAGCTGCTCAGGTGCACGAGAAAACCCACCCGTGTGTCACGTACACGTGGAAGGGCTGTTTGGCCTGAGCTGAGACTGTGAGGGAAAGAAAGCGGCAAAATCAGTGGGGCTGGGAATGAAAAAGGGTACAAGACTTCACATGGATTTCTTGGGGCTTTGCTGAGGATCTGGCTGGGGCTGCAATGATCTTTAAGGTCCTTTCAAACCCAACCCCTTGTAAGATTCATGGAATAAAAATTATTGTGGGTTCTTCTTGCAGGGGTCTTGCTGCTGGGAGGAGCCTGCAGCTGGCTCTGACAGCAAAACCGAATCCTGGAATTGCTCTAGGCCAGGATTCCCCCTTCTGCCGGTCCTGAACCACCCTCCTCCTCCTTCTCCTCCTGCTCCTCCTCCTCCTCCTCACACCTCCCTGCCAAGGTGGGCACTGGGCAGGAGCTGGAGGGGCTGCAAACCTGACCCTGGGCCCCGAACCCCCCAAAGCATCTGCAGGGGGGCGTGGGGCAGCCCCAAACCCCAAATTGTGGCCCCACAAGAATGTGTTTGTCGTCAGTCCTGCAGAAACACACCTCCCCTGCTCCCTGCCCGTGTCAAAGGGCTCACCGTGCTCCAGGGAGAGCTTTGTTGTTGTGGGAGCAAGCAGGCGTTTATTAATTGAGCAATTTCTCCTGACCTTGATGGAGACCATCACTAACAGTCAAAGAAACAGATTAGTATCATAATATTTCAAGGCCAAGCTTGGAAATTAATTGCATTTATCTGATTGGGGCTGTTTTGCCGTGGCAGTGGCTGGAATGTTTTGCACGTTTTGGTCCCAATTTGCACAGAAGCATACATCACACCGGGGACAGTGCTACACCTAATTTACTGCAGCAAATGAGACCAATTAAAAATAACTCAGTAAAAATGATACTGAATCTTCAATTACTTGGGGAGATGAGGAGCGGGACATTCTGTAATTGACTTGTTCATCTTCTCGTCCTCTAAACCCAGCCTTAGCCAGGGTAACTCCCAAGCTGGTGGCCATTTCACTGCTGGTTCTACTCTCTGACCACTATAAATCACACACTGTGGTTTTAGTTTTCAGGTTGGATGAAGGTTATTATCTGTATCTGTGGGAGAGTGGGAAGATGGGGCATTTTTTCCATCAGAAAGGCAGTTTTCTTCCAGCTCTGCTGTTCCTGGTGTGCTCTGACACCTCCTGCTGACACCTCACACACGGCTCTGGATGGGTTATTAGGATGAAGAAAAAAGCCGGTAATAGGAGTGAAGCATTGTACTTTCACTTCAGGGCTGGGAACTGGGGCTGTGCTGCACAACACACCTGTTTGGCATGATTTGTAGGTACTCCCGTATTTCAGTAAGTAGCAAAAATAAAATGCCACGAAATGATCAAAATTCCTGCCTTTGCAGATACCTGCTTTGAAAAGAAATAGAATAGAATCATGAAGGTTGGCAAAGATCCTTAAGATCGTAGAGTCCAGCCCTAAACCTGGCACTGCCACCAAACCATGTCCCTGAGCACTACATCTTTGAAATAGCCCTGGAAATCAGATCCTACTGAACTCACTGTGGTAAATTCATGTCTAGCAGTGAAATGAGCACCTCTGGTGCCACTAATTACCAGGGTTTTAGCGGGAATGCACAGCTCTAATTAAGGCCCTGTTGCACATGCTCCTCATTCACAGCTGAATTTGTTTTGATGAATAATGAACAGCTGCTGCTGCTAAGGCCAAGATGTACCTCGGAGAGGGGGTTTTGGTGGGGCTGCTGAAGGACATCAGTGAAGGTGGGGAAGTCCTGTTAGTGCTGCTGAAGTTTTCAGAGAGGTAAGTGATGCCCAGCCTTGGTGTCAGGCAGTGATGGGGTCTCTTCTGTGCCCCAGCTGTTTGTGTTTTATCAGCCCCAGCCTGCTGCTGGCTGAGCAGGAACCTGGCTTTTCCCAGGGCTGGTGAAATACTTGGCTCTTGCAGGCTCCCTCTTATGGATGGGTGTTGCTGAATCTGTCTCAGTTGAGGAGGAACATTTTTCTCTTGTTGAAGGCTGTCTGAAGAACATCCTGTGGAAAACTTCTGCCCAGGTTTGGCTTTGCGAGCTGCCGTCCCTGGAGTGGTGTGTGCCCAGCTGGTTGCCATTTCTGCTGGTTTATTCCATTACTTTTGTTTTATCCCTCCCCTACCCTGTGAGAGATGTGAGGAAGTTTAATTGATGAGAGGTCTTTGAAGGCCCTGAACACGTGTGATGGTCTGTGGCTGCTGGCTTGGATGAGCATGTTTGCATCTTCTTTTTCTGTCCCTAAATTGATGCCCCTTTGTTCACTTCTGAGGCAGTATTTCAAACTTTGCATAAAAATGAAAAGATGGCTTTCATATTTAATGTGCTGTAAGATCATGTAATTAGGAGTGAGCCTTCATCGTGATCCATGCATGCTGTCAGTGCCGTCACCACGGAGGGCTCTCCTCCCTCGGAGCAGCCAATACGTTCTTCAGGCCACTGTATACATTTGCTTCCTTTGATCAATAATTTAGGGTAATCATTTTGTTCTGTAAAATTTCCCAAGTCCATATATATTGCATGAAATGCAGAATAGCCAATCCCAGAATGGATTTTTAAAAGGTTTTCATGAAAGGTTTAGGGTTTTTTTTTTAACTCAGAGGAGGGGAAAGAAGGGGGTCTAGAGACGTGAATAAATCTGTTTGTTTGGGGACTTTGATTCCTGAAGATTTATTTTCTTAATAGTGTTGAATAGCATTTAGACTGTCTCCAGCTCCTCAGAGCTCATGGAGAAGCTATTTTTCTGTTTTATTTTAGCCTCTAGCCTTCCATCCTCAGTCGGGAGAAGAGGAGTGGGACTTGCACACCCCCTCCCTCGCACGGCGCTGGGAGGGGAGCGCGCGGCTCCGAGAGGCTGGGGCGCGAGCTCTGCTTCGTGCTCTGATGTTCCTGTGCTCCTGCTCTGAGAGCTGCTGTGTGTAAATAGCTGCCAGCAGGAACTCTCCACCTTGCGTTGCATCAGGGGCGGAGGAGGATATTTAGGTTATTCTTTGGTGGCTGAGGATTTGTGTGTCTGGAAAACAGCGGAGATGGCGAGTTTGCTCCTGTTTGGAGCAGTGGAGATCTGCTAAAGGACAAAGCTGGGTGGAAGGAGGAAAAATAATCAGTTAAAGGTGGGAATCTCTGTGCTGAACATCAGGTGGAGGTGAACAAGAGTAGGAAAAGAACCATTTTACAGGCTTTTTATTTTTTGGGAGTGAGGGGAGGCTGATTTATTGGCAGTGTTGACTAAGGTCAGAAAACAGATGCGGAGCTGGATCTGTGCTCTGAGAAGCCTCTGCAGCAGAGGCAGCCTGAGACTCTGCTTTATTTATGTATTTGTTTATTTTAAAAAGGAAGAAAAAATACCATTAAGCACCAGTGGGGAGAACATTCACATGTTGCATCTATTTGTCTATCTGCGCAAATAATGAGGCGTAGGATTAGAATAGGTGGGGAGTGAAACCTGACTGGAGTCTAATACGTGGGGACTTTCAGATTTCACTTCCAAGGAGAAACATTTAAAATGGCTCAGGCAGTGTGAGCTGATGTGTTATTCCCTCAGGAAATGGGATGCAAAATCATATTTATTGCTGCTGGTAGGGAATCTGAGGGTTTCTCTGTGCAAACATCTCCATCTCCAGAGGAAAGAGGTACCAGGGCATGTTTTAAATTCCATGTGCCTGTGAAACGGGAGATGGAGCCCCAAAACCTCTGGCTGTGGGGCCATTTGGAGAAGCAGCACCAAGGGGATTAATTAAATCCTCTGGGCTCTCAGGTGGGGTTCTCAGGGATGCTGCTGTCCTGGAGGCTGGAGCTGGCCCCCCATGGATGGTGTGGAGGAAGGGCTGTGGGATGGGGGTCTCTGGCCCATCCTGGGCTGAAGCTCCCTGCCAGGATGTGAGGAATATGTGGGGACTGTGTGACACCAGGAAGTGCTGCTGGAAGGTGCTCTGGCCTTGTGGAAGCTTTGAGTGACTTCCAGCAGGGAGGACAGACCTGCTCTGGGCCCTAAGGGGTTGTCCATGTCTGCCCATACTTGCTGCTCCTTCAGATTCAGATTTCCATCTGAATTGGGATTGTGGGGACAGATTTTGGTAGCAGGGAAGCCACAGGAGTGGGTGGCTTGTCTGAGAAGCTGCTGGAAGGTCCTGTGGTGTCCGATGGAGCCAACACTGCCGGATCCAAGATGAACCTGCCACAGCCCGGGGCAGCCATCAGCTCAGATATGTCTTACAATGAAAATAATGTGCTAATTGCCGAGGCTCTTGTGCTTGTTTGGCAGACAAAGGGCAGCTGGGAGATGGTGCTGGCAGGTGACGAGCAGCGCACCAGCCTTGGGCTGCACCGGGACCGTGCTGGGAGTGAATCTTTTTGTGAGGAATTACTCGGAGCCAGGACTTTCCGTTCTGCTTTGCACTGCCCACCAGCTCCTGTATCTCAGTGCCTGGACGTGACAAGGACACTGCGAGACACCGATCTGTCACCTGGCTGTGAGTCAGCTCCTCGTTCCCAGGCTGGCCCTCGCGCCATCGCCGGGGGAGCGCCCGCTGAGTGTGGAGGCTGCAGCCTGTAACCCTCCGATTAAAGCTGAGGGGCTCAGAGAAGCTAAACAAAACAGTGCCAAATGGCTTCCCAAGTTAATTTAAAGCTTGGAAATATTTATGAGGTATTATAATCGAGGTCCAAAGAGTTCTATGACAAAAGAATGTGCATTGCTTTGTTGTTTTCATTAGCTCGGATCCTGATGGTCACATGTCATCGCTGGGGTAAAACTGGCTGCTGACAGGGTTTTTCCAGCTCTCTGAGGAATGGAGCTATTTTGCACTGGAACATCAGGAAACCTCTGTGAGGATTCCCTGGCTGATGAGGGCTCACTGGGCAGCAGTCAGGCCTGCTGAAGCGGCTGCTCTTAGCCCATAGTTTGTGTCCCACTGGTGCGTTCCACGGAGCTGTGTGTTATCCTGGGATCTTCCACGCTCCTGAAATGAGCCAAATAAGCTTCTGAAAGGAGATGATAAAAGGAGCCTTGAGAAGCTGGGAGAAGGGGCAGAGGAAAGCCAAGCCAGGGCAGGCAAACCTTGGCACTTTGGATGAGTTGGCCACAAGGAAATCTGTGTAACTGCGACATTTCACAGTGTACCACAGCACAGAGAATCATCAGGCACTGAGGACACCACAGCCTACACGTGTTAAAATTCCTTCCGTGTTCCGAGGGAAGGAAAGGACTGGCTGTGGAGCAAGGCTGGTGTGGAAGGGCAGCAGAGCCTGGCCACGATCCGTATTCAGCACCACTCGTCTTTATGGGATCTGGGGGCTGACAGCACTTCTGGCACACACAGCTCCTTTCCTTGAGCTTTAAGTAGGTGCTTCCCTCACCTGTGTTTTTGATTCTGGAACCTAGGAGGAAAAATAATTGGATATAGGGGGAAAATAAGAGCCTTCAAATGTGATGTTACCATAATGTGCTCTGGCAGCTCGGGCAACGTGTTCATTTTTTCAATCCTGAGGTGCATGAATAACACATGAGACAGAGCACAGCTGGAATGAACTGGAAAGAGAGCCGGGCTCTGGGCAGAGAGCACATAAAAGGTGTTATCCATAAAGGCCATCCAAGCTTTATCTTCCACAGCGCTGGGCTATAACCTTCAATCGCCTCTGCAATATCTGGCAGCTTCTGCTGGATGCAGTGTTGTGTTTCTGATGTTTATTCCTTTTAAAGGTTTAGTTTGGTGCTAGAGTTGATAAAGATATCTTATTTTATTGCCTGTTTGCAGGGCCCTGTGCACAAAGCAGCTTTGCAGCTTTGGCCTGGTCTTTAGGAGTGGTGTGTGCTATTTTAATATTGCACATATAAGTGTGTTTGTAGAGAGATAAAGAGAGAACTGTTTGATCTCTATTGCAGAGTGGACCTTCGGGTTTTACGTGAATTAAACTCATATGAACATAATTAATTTTAAGTGCTTTTGTCTGCCACTTTTCTGGTTGCTACACACAAGTACCAAGACGACAAAAAATGACTTGGCCAATAAGTTGCAACAAGTAAATGATGTTGTATTGATCTGAGCATTCGGAGCAGACTGAGCAACCAAGCTGTTCATTACAGTTCTTCCAGGCTCCTTCCAAATCAGCCTCACTGTTAAATATGAAATGTGTGTCTCCAGTGCTGGATCAGCCATTAAATTATGCTCACGGATATTAATAAAAGAGCCGAGGGCTTGTCTTTATGCAGGCAGAGAAGGAGCACCAGTTACATGGTAAATGGGATGAAGAATGTAGTTTTATGGTACACTTAAAATTTATTCCATTTTAAGATATGTAGCAGTGTAAGGAGTGAGAATTTTTAAATTCTGACCTTTCCACACATAAATTGGCATATTTGGCTTATCTTTTTCCCCTTTACCCAAAGAATCATGATGACAGCTCGTTTCCTCTCCGAGTCTCCAGCAGAGGCATGGTTTGCACTCCCAGAGCAGGGGTGTGAGGTTCGAGGGGTCAGGGATAACCTGACGAGCTCCTCAGTTTGAGTGAGCACAGGCAGAGCCAAGGCTGAGCTGGGCCTGTGCCTCCTGTCCCACCTCCACTCCCTGAGCAGGGCATGGATGGGGGGGAAGAGGCCGAGAGCTCCAGACAGAGAGCAGAACAAGGTATTCAGGGTGTAAATTATTAAAGCAGAGCAGGAACATCAGCCCCTGCAGCCTCCTCTGTCTGTGACAGCGAGAGATGTGTGGGGCGAGGTGACAGCTCCGAGGGGCTCCTGCCCCGTGAGCTGGGCTGTGGGAAGGATGGAGGTGCTGCTGCTCTCCCTGTCTGTCACCAAGCACAGGTGACGTGGGCAAAACCAGCCCTTCTTGCCTGGCACTGAATAAGAACAGTCACTGCCTTGTCTGTGCAAGGGTGGCAGGATTTCCCCTGAGGCTGTAAAGGAAACCATTGCAGTGTATGAAAAGAGGCCCCACCTGAGGAAACTCTGGGTGTCCAACCTGAACATCCTTCTGCTCTCAAACCTCTGGTGAAAGAAACTGCCCGAGAGCTGGGCTCAGCATTCCCACAGGGCTGCACTCCAGCTCTTGGCTGAGGTTTGCTTCAGAATGGGAGCCCAGGTACAGAAAGCCGTGGCTGGGCTGATCAGTGCTGATGGGAGGTCTGAAAAGGGAATCACAGAATCACAAAGTGCCTGGAGGGGACCATCCAATTCCAACCCCCTGCCATGGGCAGGGCCAGCCTCTGGCAGTGGGAAGCCATTCCCCCTTGTCCTGGTGTTCCACACCCTTGTCCAAAGTTCCTCTCCAGCTCTTTTTGAGCCCCTTTAGGCACTGGGACTTGTACATAATGAAACTTTTATAGGAATAGCCCGGAAGAATAATACATCTCTAATACTTCCCATGCTTACTTTATCAGCCTTGGTGTTCATTAATGAGAGGAGCAAGCACAGGGTGGACGTGGTGGAAGTTCAACATCTTGTGCTGAGGCTGATCAGTCCCTCGGAGAGCACAGCCCTGTGGGGCTCTGTGAGGCTCCCTGGCAGAGGAAGAGCTGTCTGGCAGAGACAGGAATCTACCTGGAAATCAGGGAAATGACACTCAGAGAAGGTCGATACTGAAGCAAGAAGCTTTCAGAACTCTTACCAAAGCATTAAGATTTGTGCAGAGGCAGCAAAGAGAGGGTTGGAAATGGAGCCTGAGTGTGCCTGGTGGGGCTGTCAGAGGGATGAGAGAGCTTTCCCCCGAGAGAGGCTGCCCGGAGGGACGGGGGGACAGCGGCAGAGGTGGTGATTGATGGGGGATGCCTGGGCAGGGGGATGCTGTGGCTGCTGCCGGGGCTGGCAGTGTTCCCTCTCCGGCCAAGTGTCCACGCTCCGGCCGTGGGCTCTGGCCACCCCCGAGCTGCTGTTCGTTCCCCACAATGCCAAAGCCACCGGGGTTCCAGCTCTGCGTTTTGTGTGTGGCTCCACGTTAAGGGGAGCTGAGCCAGCCCTGGGAACCCAGCTGGAAAGTGCTAACCCAGAGAGGTGGGATCATCCTGAATCTTTGTAAATCAGGAGCTGCTGAGGCAGACGAGAATTCAAAGTGAGGACAGAGCCAGAGCACCCTGACCTTGGGAGGGGATAAGGATCGAGGCTTCACTGTTTCCTTTAGGTCTCCATTTATGAACTCTACCCCCTTTCAGCAGTTCATTAAACCTTTGTGTTGAGCTGAGACTCGGAGCTCCTGCCAGGAATCCAGTATTTCTTACTTTGGATGCAGTAAATACCGAGTCAGATAACATCAGGGAAAGGGTGAGCACTGGTGTTTATAGCATTACGTGATAGCGCTGTCTTGCTGAAAATTGCATTTCCACTTCCACTAATATTGAGGGAATACTCTGGGCTTATTTTAACCCCTTCCTACCAAAGCCCCAGCGTGTCTGTACAGTTCAGGCACAGCCCGTGTCAGCCCGGAGCAGGAAAGCCCAAGCTGAGGGATCAATACAACCTGAGGAACATCGATACCTGTCGGGGAGAGGGCTCCAAGTGCTTGGAGCTGTCTGTGGGCATTACAATTATCCACTGCTGAAGCTTTCGGGTGACCTTCAGTGTTCCCAGCCTTCATCAAATATTAAAAGCTGAAAGGAATGCGTGTTTGAGCTGTGCCTGGTGAATCCCTGCTCCTGCTGAAAACAACAGGACTCTTCACTGGGGTGATGCCTCCTTGTTCCCCAAGAAATTACAAAAATCACAAAGAGCTTAGGGTGCCAGCACCGTGGGCACTGTGCCTTGTACGGCCCCGTTAGCCCCAGCAGATGAACCCTCCCAGGGCACAGACCCCGTGGTTGGTGCTGCCCGTTCCCACCCCGCTCTGGGATGTGTGTGTTGCTGCAGACTCCCCAGCCAGTGTGGATCCAGGGATGATGATCAGCCACACGCTTTGGGAAGGGCGATCAGCAGTCCTGCTCTCCGCAGAGCCCGCCTGAGGTGCAGCAACCAGGCAGTTATTAAATAATTCTCCATGGCTGATTCTAATGACAGAAGCTGCACTTGCAATCTCTGGGTGGATCTGATCGTCCGTCATCTGCAGTTATTGAGTTGCTGGGAGAGATGGGAGTAAGAGTGCATTGAGTCCTTGCCATTTATAAGCCCAATTACCAAACCATTTCTGCCCAAGCACAAACTTGTCAAGCCTAAGTGAGAATAAACACTGCAGGAAGGAGCAGGAGGTGCCCAGGGACAGAGACGCCAGCCCAGTGCGAAGGCTGAGCTGGAGAGGGTGGGTGGGAATCCTGGGAGTGCCTTGATAGAGGGTGATTGGCACCAGGAGCATCCTGGGTCCCCTGGTCTGAGGTGTCCCCTCGGCAGGGTGGGGACGTGGGCTTCTCCCTCCTTTCTGTGCACTCAGCACCTCCCAGGGCCTGCAGTGAATGACGTTCAAACCTCATCTCCGGGCTTTTGAAGGTATTTGAGCATCTCTTCCCTTCAGGAAGGAAAGCAGTCCATGTCCAGAGTACCCAAGGTATCCTCGGACATGTCCAGCTGAACATGGCTGCTGTCTCTCACTTCTTCTTTTATTTTTTCCCAACCTCAGTTTTCCTCTTATTTAAATTTCAAAAAAGTATGTTATGTTTTCACAGTAATACCTTGAGTTTGTTTGGGTTGTGCAGACATTTTAGTTAATCTTGATTTTGTGGAATGGTTTGGGTTGGAAGGGGCCTGAAAGCCCATCCAGTGCCACCCCTGCCATGGGGCAGGGACACTTTCCACTGTCCCAGGCTGCTCCAAGCCCCGTCCAGCCTGGCCTTGGGCACTGCCAGGGATCCAGGGGCAGCCACAGCTTCTCTGGGCACCCTGTGCCAGTCCTTCACTGTTCCAGCTCCACTGTGCTCATCCAGAGGATGATGTAATCAGCTCAGATACAGGTGTGGGCTGCAGAGCCAAACCCAGAGTCTGGCACAGGGGGCTGTGGTGTCCCCTCTCTGCATTTCGGTGTGAACGTGCACCGGGGTGAGCCTTGAGCTGCTTGGCTGCACTAGAAAAATCGACCATGAAAAATGGGGCTAATTATTCAGGAAAATATGTTGTGTAATTAGACATGGATTGTTCTGCTCTCCTTCCCGGGCAGGGCTTGGGAAGAGGTGAGGCCACTGTAATGACAGATATTTATATCTGCCCAGATCTGTCTCTAGGGGTAAGGCCACAACCAGATGCACTAGAAAATAATTCCAAATATTCTTCCTTCTCTTCTTTCAAAAAAAGTTCCTCTGGCAAAAGCCTGAGTTTAAAGTAATTTGTACCCCACAGAGGTAATTCTCTACCCCACGTTTATAGAACAAGTACTCAGAGTAAAGCTGGTAAATGGAGTAGAACAGAGAGCTCTGACAGGGTTATTTGTATCCTCATAAGAAGCCGAGCAAAGCAAAGTCATCTGCAGGAGAATGTCTCGGGTGGGAGAGGTGGCAGCACAGTAAATATCCAGACCTTCTCCGTGGTTCTGCAGCTGTTATTGGTGTCCCCATTCCTCCCCGGGCCCCCAGCTGGGGCTGTCTGGCCGTGGGGTCTGGCTCCCCGTGGGGCTGAGGGATGTCCAGCCCTGTGGCCAGGCTGCTTTGGCAGCAGCTCAGCCCTCACAGCTAAAAAGAAAGGAATTATTAACAGCGTGGAAACCGTTTAAGCACTTCAGGTAATTAGGAAATATGTTGGTGCTTTCAAATAAGGTAAATTAAATGTGTGTTAAATAAGTACCATAAGAAAAGCAAGTGCCAGGCGTGAAACGAGTTATGAATAAAACATTTTTGCAACATTACCTGGTAATTCAGGGAACTTCCCTGGGTGCAGGGGTGGGATGTGGTTCCGGCTGAACAAGCCTGGAGTGTCTTGCCCAGGTGTAGAGCAGAGGGTGGGCAGCCAGAGCTGGTTTTTGGGGGTCTGTTAGGGGCACTTGGCCATTGGGGGTGGAGGGGGGGCCCTTCCCAAAGGAAAACACTCGTGTTGGGAGGCCGTGGCACTCCAAGCTGGAGGGGACAGGCAGGGCTGCCCATTCCTGAGGAGCATCCCCTTCCTGACCCCGAACAGCTTCTGAGGAGCACGTGAGAGCCACGGCCAGATCCGTGTGCACCTCCTGGTCCCTGCAGCTCCACGCTGGACAAGGGGCCCTGCGAGGAGGGGACCAGCCCCAGGGAGGGACATGGGGGTGACAAAAACCTGGCGGGGTCACAGCTGGAGCCCCTGGCTTTCAAACGAGCTCTCCAAACACCTTGCAGGTATTTCAGTGTTATTATAAATATTTCAGTGTGTTAAATGAAAGCGTGTGGAGGTGTTGGTTCATTGAGCATCTTTGAAATGAAAATAATGAAACAAATGACCTCTGCTAACTAAGAGTGCTCCCCAGAGCTCTGCAGAGCACGGTTCAGCTGCAGGGTCCTTTGGTGGTTAACACAAACTGCAGGAGTGCGTGCGGGGGCAGGCCCCCGAGTGCCTCGGGTTGCTTCAAAAGCAGCAGTTTAAACAACAAAAATAACAAAAGAGCCCTTCTCCACCTCCTCCCCGGGCTTTAAAGGCGTTTTTCAGACTCATTGCTGAATTTGCTGCCCCCAGCAACAGCCTGGGGGGCTCAGAGTGCCTGGAGAAGGTGCCAGGAGGGACAGAGGGATGCCCTGCTGGCCCATGGCCCCTTCCAACCCGAAGTGGGGGGCACAAATTCCGAGGTTTTCACAGCTTTTCCTCATTCCTTGGGCAGGATCCTGGTGCCAGCTGTCGCTGAGAGCACGGGGAAGGTGCTCACACCGAGTTTGTGCAGTTTGGGGTCTGTCCCCCAGCCCAGGGCCCCTGCCCAGGCACTCGAGGAGCTCTTTGGTAGCCCCAGCTCTGCTGGCACTGCTGGGTTTGGCCTCTGGAGCTCGGATCCCTCCCAGCTTCCTCCAGCCCAGCTGCCTTTCCCTAATCCAATTACCTGTGATACGGAACTTGTACCATTTTTAAATCGCCTCCATGGCCTTCCCAGACTTAACTAACTCGACATGAATCTGAATTTCACCGTTCTTTGGGCCATAACAGTGCATTGTTTCTTGCCATGGAATATCTTTATAAGCCTTGGCAGCTGTTCCATGTCCCCTTTTTGCTGTATTTTATTTTGTTTTGGGACAGGCACTCTGAGAAGGCAGCACGAGGCTGCATTCCTTGTCACCAGGAAATACTTCTTAACTAACACTTTGATTTCTCATAAAATTGTGAAGCAATTACAGAAATTAAGACAAAAGCCTAATTAATTAGAGGATAAATGGCAACACACTCCAGTACAGAGCCACCAGCATTCCTTAAGGGTAACTTTAAAATGTTTTCAAGCCTTTCCCTTTTCCTAATTTGCTGCAGTGTGGATCTCCTCTGTTGCTCATTTAAAGCCATCTTCCCACACCCAAATTTTCAGATTTATATGTAAATGCACTGTCGATCAATTAAAAGATAAACCCAACTTTTATGTGGGAATCTAGAAGGAATAAACTCAATAAAATGCAATTCTCATATCCTGATCTTTGTATACAGTGATCAGAAAGCAATTAATCAGATTATTTTTATTGCCCAATAGTAATTTTCCACTTTGTAGTGATTTTCTTGGTCTATAATTTACAGTTATAAAATACTTTTATATCAAAGAAGATAAGTTCCATGTAGAGGATGTGTTTTGATCAAAGCCAGACTAATTAATCCTGCTGGAAATACAGCCCAGGGTGACCCTCGTAGGCTCTGCCAGCAGCACGAGGCTTTCTCTGTCTCGCCAGGGGTCCCTGGCCGGTGCAGAACAGCAGGATTTCCTAAAAGTTTCCAGGCTGAGTCCCGCTGGGGTAACCACCACATTTTAGAAATACAGAGACAAACACCTGCTGTACTGGGGAGTCAGATGCCGGTGCTCGGGTAACGGGCAGATTTTAAGGAAGGAAGGAGCCCGGCCGTGGCTCAGGGGCTGTGGGGGCAGGTGAGGCTCGGAGTTGCCTGGTCGCGGGGGGATCGGTGGGGAAGGGGAGGCTCGGGGCGTGAATTAAAGTGCACGGCAGCAGCAGGGAATGGACAGGAGGAGGACAGGAGGAGCTCATCTGGCTGCTCCTTAAGTCGGAGGCGCTTCGGGAGCTCTCCCGCTCCGCTCGGGTTTTGGGGAGGGTTTGCTGGGAATCGGTGCGAGGCTCCCGCCGCGTTGCCGTGGCCATGTGCGCCTGGAGCTGCAGCCGGACCGGGATGTGGGCACACCGGAGCTGCCTCTCTGCAGCCCCTGCCAGGCTCGGCCGCTCCTCTGGGCCTCCAAGATGTTGGTGGAGCCTTTTGATCCCCACTTTGGATGTTTTTGTTTTGTGTTTTTTTAAACCCCTACTTCCGTTGTTTGTTTCAATGCAGAAGTAATTGATAAATGTTTATTCTTACTTTATCTACTTCAAAGGGGATTTTATAGTACTTTATTTTTAAAATGTGAAGTTTGTAGAAGTCGGAAATAACTTTTCATGGTGGTCTTTAAAAGTAGGCTTTTGCTGTATTTTTTTCAAATCACTACGTGTGTGTCTCATACTGGTGTGCAGAGAAAACCCAAACCCTGTTTTTAGGAGCTGGTTTGGATCGTAATAAAGCCACACACATCAAACAGCTGCGTGCAGATGGTGGCTCATTTGCTTCCCTTTCATTCGTATCAGTCACAGCCACCCGAGTGTCCGGGCTTTGGGAGCTCAGTGGGCTCCACTGTGGGAACACATTTGCAGTTACATCCTGCCTATTGATCAAGACTCGAGTAATCTGTATCTCGGATGATATTAAGAGTTCACTCTGCAGATCAATCAATTTTTTTAATTGTAATTTCTCGTGGTAGCACAGAACTGTGGATTCGGACTGAACCCGGCCCGAGTCCGGCTGCCTGGAAGGGGTCGGGAGAGCACCTGGGCCAAAAAGGTGTTTAATCTTTACCAGCCTGAAAGTTCTGTCCCCCTGCCCAGGCACTTGGATCTGGAGCTCATTGCTATTCCCAGGAACGGCAGCAAGAAAGCTTCCATTTATCCTGAGCCGTGCCTCTAATGAAATATCCATTTCCCAAATCAACTGCTCAAATTTCCTGTCACTTGAATGCCTTGGCATTCGCTGGAAGTGTTGCTTGGAGTGGGAGCAGCTGCTGAGCTGCTGTGCAGAGCGGGCTCCGAGCCCTCCGAGCCGAACGTTCGCCAAAACAAGGGACAAGACTGGCAGGGAGAGGTCTCCTAAAACCTGTGCACTCCTAAGGGCGTCACCTCTGTGCCTGCGCTTCCACCTCAGCACTCTCCTGATGGGATTTCTACCTAAATGAGCTCTAAGTGTGGGAACAGCAGCTGTGGTTGCTGCGCTGGGCTCAGCCGTCCTTCCCACCTTCCTGCCCAGCCTTGGGCTGCCCAGCCCTGCCCTTTCCCTGGGCTGATGGCCATCCTCACCTCCCTGGAGGTGTCCAAGGAAGGCCTGGACATGGCACTGGTGACAAGGTGGGGATTGGGCACAGACTGCACTGGATGATCTTGCAGAACTGTTCCAGCCTCGGTGACTCTGGGGTTCTGGGATTCTTTTGCTCTGCTGGTTGGTACTGGCTGCTTTCCCCTCGCCTGTGTCTGCTGTGCTGTCACTTCTCCTTCCCCGGCAGTCGGTGGCTGTCACCACTCCAGTGTCATCAGCTCCTCTCATGGACTCCAGAGCTGCTGCGCTGGCCACGTTCTCACAAAACCCCTGAAATTACGTGTCATCCTTCTGCCTTAATGCTGGAATGTGGCATTTTCAGGATTTTGTTTGAAATGTGGGGTTCTAAGCCAAGGCTGTTCCGTTTGGCAGTTGGTTCGTTCCGGCTGAGCTGGCTGTAGATGATTTTGGCAGATTGTGCCATCATGGGCAGGGCTGGGCTGGCCATGGGCTGGGGCAGCCTCAGGGCCTGGCTGTGCTCCAGGAAATCCTCTGGCAGCGGGTGCTGAAGGAGAGATTTATCACAGCAGGATCAGTTCACGGCGAGCAGGCAAAGCCTTGCAAAGCCTGGTGAGCAAGGGATGGAGCCCAAGTGTGGGTGAGGTGCATTGGCTTTGGAAGCGCTGGAGAAAACAGAATTAGGAGGTTGATTTTCCAATGATGGAGGAAGGGCGGAAAAATGGAAAAGTTTGCCTTGAAGAAATACATCAGGGGAACAGGAGGAGCTGCCATGCAATGTTTCCATGTGGCTTCTCACAGTGATATTATTAAAAGTATGAAAAAATAATTAATTATTGTGTGAAGAAGGGCAAAAATTAAAGTAATTTTTTCTATGAGGTTATATTCTGTATTCCGTATACTCTACAAATAAATAATTTACTATTTGTGATTTATGCAGTTAATTTGCGTTACATTTTTGTCGCCTTTGGATTGTCGTGTTTGCAGAGCCGAGGGCTGTGTTGTCTCTCTTAGAGAAGACAAAGTCCTGGCCCGCGTGTTCTGTGATTCAGATTGCAAATGCCATTATTCACCTCTGCCTCTGCTTCCACAGCACGCTCCGGAGCTGTGCTGCAGCGCGTTCTGCCGTGCCAGGAAGATGTTTCTGTTTTTTATCTTTATGAATGACCACATTATTTATTTGGAATACGCCAAACACCAACAAGTGCTCATGCGAGCAGCGAGCAAAAGCTCCCAGCAAACAGTGTGACACTAATCTGTTGTTTGTGCTAAAATACAGAAAGGAAATTACTGCTCGCCTGTCATGAAGCTCATAAAGGAAAAAAGAAAAATGCCACCGCAAAAGAATGAGCTTCAAAAGAAAGTTCCATTATCAGTTTGTTTCATGCCTTGTAGCTCCAGCTGCAAACAATCCCTTCCATAAACACCCCCTCAAGATAAATGGCAGCACAATTCGGGTGCTATCGGGGAGATAAAGCCACAAGTCGCCTGTTTGGGGGAGGGAGGATCTGCTGCTTTATTTTGTAACATCTCATCACCATCTTGGGGGAGCAAATGAATATGTATCGTCTGTTATCTTGTCATTTTGGAGCCAAACAACTTAAAATACATTTTCTGTGAAATAACCCCGGGGATTTCAAGACCAGAATAAATTATTAGAGCAATTTGAGCTTGGAGGCTCTGTACTTGCCTGAAACATGGCAAAAGCTCTTCCTGGTTTGTCAGAGTTGCTTTTGCTTAGGAAACAAAGAGAGAAAAAAGAGGAAAAATAGCCACCAAACTTCCTTAGCCCAGACACCTGTGCCAAACCTGGGAACTTGTAGGGGTGGGGGCTGGCGTCCTCTCCCAGGCAACAAGGGACAGGGTGAGAGGGAATGGCCTCAAGCTGTGCCAGGGAAAGGGTGATCAGGTGTGGGAAGGGGCTGCCCAGGGAGGTTTGGAGTCCCCACCCCTGGAGGTGTCCAAGGAAGGCCTGGACGTGGCACTCAGAGCTCTGGGCTGGGGACAGCGTGGGATCGGGCACAGCTTGGGTTTGATGGTCTTGGAGGTCTTTTCCAACAGAAATGATTCTGGGATTCTGTGACTCACAAGCTGATGAGGATGTTCAGTGAAGCTCTTGGAGGGCTGGGCCTGCAGGTTGTGGTGGTGGGGACAGCTCTGGTGGCAAATGCCCTTTCAGATTGTGACAATAATTCTCTGTTTAATGATTTGTGCTGGAATTTCTTAAAGCTTTCTCTGGTTTATGTTTTCCTCAGGCTCAGGAGGGGCTGAGCCCTGTGCCAGCCAGGCAGCTCCTGGGCAATGGCTCTGCTCTTGGATGCAGCTCTTTCATGGCTACTGGAAGAAGAAAGGAATTAAATCTTTTAGTGAATGTGTAACTTCTACCTAAACATGGACATCAGAGAGGACAAAACAAATGAAAAAAATATGGGATTTTAGATTTTGCCATTTCCTGCTGTTGCAGCTGACTGTGTGGGCCAACCTGCTCTGAGGCCTGAGCCAGGAACTTGGGCTGTTGGAGCCAAGCACTGTGACAATCCATGGAAATCTAAGATCTAATTCTTTTATATTGATGGAAATTAAACTTTTATTCTTGCCATGGATATGGGAGTCTGAAATTCGCTTTGGGAAAAAATTCAGGGTTTTATTTTTGGCTCCACTTTCACAATTACTCAGCCCAGGGCGTTTTTATGCTGCAGCTCCATTATGTGAAAATCGTGAGTAACATTTTTCTCTCCAGGACTCTACATTTACTCTCCGAATGTTTCACTGAGAATATGACATGATTTAGACTGCAGTGCTTTTAAAAAAACTACCCAATTTCTAGGACCAAATTGTACCTGTGAAAGTGGCTGCAGGGAGTCAGCACTGTCATGGTGGGATCGAGCCAAGAGATGGCTGGAACTCGTTAAAGCTCTCTGCACATTATCTCATTAAGTGCTTTCGGATTGGGAAGTGTCTCAGCACTGCAGTGGTGAGGAATGGATCTCTTCAAAAAGGAGATTTATAATTATTTGGGGAACAGAACTCCCAGTGTAACCACTGGCACCCTGACATGCAGCCAGTTGAAGTCTCAGACGCCTCGTGGCACCCCAGGATGGAGCAGGTGGCTCCGAGTGCTGGCAGGGGAAGTACCAGGTTTTTGTGTATTCAGCCGTTCGGATTTTAGGAACAGATAACCCGAATCAGGCCTCAAAGCCAATGGTGTTTGTTCTGGAGGGTGTTTGGGATGGTTGCAGTGAATGGCTGGGGCAGGGGCAGGATTGAGGCTGAATAAGAAGTAAAATTCACTTATTCTGCTATTTCCCAGTTCTGCTGTGTCTGTGTGCTCGGCTCCCACCCGCTCCTCCTCCACGTGCCTCTTTTCTCTCAGCTGGGTCAGGCCCTCGACACCACGGCCCTGCTCCTCCCCACAGACATTTCTCACCCCACAGTGAGGAAGGACTGTGCTGAATAATTTAGTACATTGGAAATCTTTGTTCTGCGCCTCCAGACTGAAGTGGAAATTTGTCTTGAACTGGCAGCTATCTGAAATCAATAATATCATCAACTTCACCTGCATTTACAAAGATAATATTTCCTTAATATTGCCTGGATTCAAAGGAAGAAGAAAGGCTGCGCGGGAGGAAAAGTCATAAAAAGCACTGCGGTGAAGCAGCACTAAATTTTAGAAAACTTTTCCAAGGTCATTAATTGAACTTCGTTACAAGATTTAAATGAGATATTGAAAATCAAACACGGCAGCCCAGTTTTAATTGCCTGTTCTGCGGTGGAGCACAATCTTAGAGCTGTAACTTCTGTTTTGTATTTCTAAAGAAGATCCAGCAGCCCTGGAATTGCTGGAGCTGGACACGGCATTCACAGGTATTTATCTTGTGGACTCTGCTTTCCAACCAATGGCCCGTGTCCAGCACACGTTGAGGAGCAGATTAAATCCTGTTCCATGGTGCTGCTAAAGCAATGCAAATGTCATTTTGAGAGTCTTAAAGCTATCACATTCCCCATCCCCGGAGTGTCCAAGGCCAGGCTGGACAGGGCTTGGAGCAGCCTGCTCTCGTGGAAGGCATCCCTGGATGTTCTGCAGGAACGGAGAGAAGGAGGCGGATCTCTGCTGTTACTCACTGTCTCCAAGGGAATCTTTAGGGCAGGAGGATATGGATGTTCCAAGTGCTTGGGTTGAGCTGGCCGTTCAGCCCGGATTTATGGTGATTTAAGCTCATTTTGATGAGAGCTGGTGCCTGGCAGGAGGTGGGGGAAGCAATCTCAGGTGCCCCTCAGCCAGGCTGCGCTTCCTGGGCTGCCGCATCGCAGTGACGGGAGCTGCTCGTCCTGGCTCCCCGGCTGCTGCTGGACCCACAGGGAGCTGCTCATCCCAGCGCTCTGGCTGCTGGGCACAGAGCAGAATTCAAACCTTGACTTTTAAAACTGCACTTAGGAGTATTCTCTCAGATTTCCATTTTAAAGTTTCACAAACTGCTGAATACTTGATGGAAACAAAGCCCATCCTCACCGTGCTTCCTGCTCATGTTGGCAAACGGCTTTGGGGTCTTGTGGTTTCCTTTCAGGTCAGCATTTAGTGTGTATTTGAAAATAAATGCACTTAATAATATTTTAAGTATTGTGGAAGACACACCTGACACTGGGAACATGTAGTTCATGTGGAAGAGTTTTAGTGCTACTTGGTAAAAAGGAATTTTTGGTGCAGCATCAGCCCAATAATGACCATAATGTCTCACCTAATGGACAAATAAACTGCTCTGGGGAAATTAAAATAATCCACTCTGTTAATGCTGCAGTAAACAGGGCACATAATCATGGAAAATAGGACAATTTAAACCCAAAGGGAGTTAACTCTGTCCTTTCCAGGAGCCGGCAGCACCAGCGTGGTGAAGGAGCCCTGATGCCAGTGTGGGGAGCAGGAGCCATTCCCAGGCAATTTCCATTCCCAGAGGAAGCAGCAGCTGCTTATCCTTTTCCCAGAGCCAGTTCCTCCCCATGGCAGCGCTCAAACACAGCCCAGTTACTGCGGAGGAAATGCAGCACACCTGGGGAGGCTCAGCCCTGCTTTACAGGGCACGTGCAGGGCTTCCTACAGACTGCTCTCAGGGTGCTGGCTCCGCGTGAATCCACCCTCACAGCGCTGGGGACTTCTGACCCAAGCTGCAACACGGACTGGAGAGCCACGAATTGGATTGCTGAGTGCTGTGTGTGCTGGGAATGGCAGCGCACAGATGGCAGGAGAGGCAAAACGGGAATGAAGCTGGCAGGTTGGAGAACTGGGATTTTTACACCTGGTGAATGCCTGAAGAGAGTGGCTGTGCCGATCCACTGGTGTTCCCAGCTGCTGATCCCTTGGCTTTGCTTCCTTTGCTTCTTGGTTGGTTTGTTTTTGGGTTTTTTGGGTTGTTTTTGTGTGCAGGGTTTTTTTATTTGTGTGTTTGGCTGTTGTTTTTTGGTTTGTTTGGTTTTTTGTTTGGTTTTTTTTTGAGAATGAATTTACATTGAAGATTAAAATGCCCAGGAAGCTGCCTGAGCCATCCAAGTTCCTAGTGGGATCTGTAGTGCTTTGTAGACATAAAGTGATTGAAAACATTTATCTTCCCCCATGATTAGTAATAAATCAGGCGTCTTATGATTCCTCCTTTAGGTTTTAATTTTAAGCAAGCTGTTGAAATACAATGTCTAAGCAAAAAAAAGGTTCAGAACAGGCTTTGTTTGGATTGCAAACAGAAGTTTTGTACTGTTTTGGACATAAAAAATATAACTATATAAAAACTCAGCCTCCTGCAATAACATATGGCTGCGAGCTGGGTTTGGTGAATGAGGACGATTTATGTCTGCAGTCACACCATAAATCTGAACAATTGTGTGAGATGAAAAACGTGCTGATGTAGATGAGGAGGGTCCCAGCCAGTGCTGCATGGATCAGCTCTGGGAATTCTGATGGGAGAGTCTGGCCAAGTGTGTGCTGAGATGAAGGATGTAAATAAATGTGTGTCCCCAATGAAACTTTATTGCCACCAGCTGAGGGACCCCAGGGTGGTCTTAAAAAGGTGAAGGAAGTGTCTTGGTGTGGTTCGACTTCCCCAGAAATTCCAGTTCTGAATTCCCTGGAGGAACCCGGGGCTCAGACCTCGTCCCTCTGGCCCCAGGGATTCATTCCCAGGGCCTTCTTCAAAGATTTCAGCCTGAGGGGAAATATTCCACTCCTCCTCCCAGGATTAGCTTTGCTGTTGGATGTGATTTCTTTGCTATAAAATGTGAGTAGGATCCCGAGATCAAACAATTTCCAATGGAAATGGAGAGCCCTGCGTGGATATATCAGTGTGTGTTTCAACCATTCATTACTTTTCTCTGAACAGTTCCGTGTTACTCAGCAGCTTATTCATAAAGAGAAAAAAAGGGAGCAGCAGCAGAAATAATGGCACTAACAGGGAACGGGAGGAAAATTGAAAATTGTGCCTTTTGCCAAGCGGGTGAGGGAGCAGAACGTCAGCTCACCCAAACCAGCCCTGGCAGAGGGGCAGCTTTGGGTGTGAATTGAACAATATTTCACTTCCTGGGGGGAAAAAAAAATCAGGCTATTGGTCAAGATGTTTCTATGGCAACTGATATAATTTCATTTTAGTGATGGATTACACAGGAAAACTCCAGGGAGGTTTGAGATGATGGAGTTTCATCTGACAGAGCCTGGCAGACTCTCTCTCTGGAGTTATTAGGCAGTTCTGGTTATGCTCTATATTTTATATAACCATTTATAACCATATACGCTTTGTATTTTGTATAACCATTTTATATGCAGGAGCTGTGTGGGAAGGCTGAGCATGGAGTCTGGTGAAAGCCACTGGTGTGGCTGTTGTACTCCAGCAAGGAGGGACACTGGGGTTTGTTCAGCCCCAGGGATGGGGAGGGGGCTGTCAGCAGTGGAATTCCCCCATAAATTGTGTATTTGCCCATTTCTGAACTTGGAGCCAAGTAGCACTGAATCATCAAGTGACAAAATTTGAGATCTTTGTTTTTAAAAGCTGTTTCTGCTGCAGGTATAAAACACAGGTGCAGGTACAGCAGGCAGAAGAAAGCTAATTTTATTTCTTTGGAGGGGATCAATATTCCACAGCAGGGAAAGTTATGTATTGCCAGGTACACTTTTATAAACAGCATTTCATTATGCCCATTATCATAACAGGCCTCTTTATCTCCTCTGTCAATATTTGGCTCTATCAGGCACTGTCTTATCTTTAAAGTGAAAAATCCATCATTGTGACAGAAGGGAAAAAATACATTAACACCCACGTGCTAATTCATATTTGAGGCTGGAGGCCCACAAGTGTTTTAAAGAGCTCCTGCAGGTTGGCATTAATTGTGCATTTGAGCTGTTCTGGTGAATTCCTTTCCCGGCGGGGTTCAGCAGAAGGGTGTGGGGAAGAGGAGCAGCACTCACCACGTGCCGGTGACAAAGCGTCCTGGGGACGTGCAGCTCCCTGTGGCCAAAGGCACCTCCTGGAGCATCCCTTGGGAAAAGGGAAAGAGGGGAGCCGGGGCTGGTGGCGGGAGAGGCAGCCTGCTGCTCTCCAGGGGATTGGCCTGGTCCCAAAGGCCTCTGGAATTTCACCTCCTGACTCGCAGCAGGGTTGCCAATGTTCTCGCCTCCGTTAGGGTCTGAAATCCCTTTTGTTGCTCTCAGGGATAATTTCGGTCCAGCCAACAGCTGCCCTTGCTCCACAGGGGAGGTGCTGCCCTCGGCTCCGTTCCTGCCGTGGGGCTGGAGGCCCCGTGGGCCTGTGCAGCACCCAAAAGGTGAAAAATGAAATGTATTGAGAGCTTCTTCATGATCAGACCAGTGATGGAATGATAATAACATTTCTGCCTGTGCAGCCCCAGGGGTGCCCCTGGCACAGCCGCTTGGCTCCTCCTCGTGCTGGGAGGTCCTGCAGGTGATGGAGGATGGGTCTGTACAAACCTAACGCTTCTTTCCGAGGCTTTCTCAGCCTCTAAACACCAGTCAGTGCCCTGGTCAGACACTTCACTGCTGCTGTGAAATCAGCATCTTTATAAAAATGTCCTGTATCTGCCTAGCGAGGGGAGGAAGCTTTGTTGTCATTTCAACCATTTCTGTTGGGAAAAACAGCCAAGGTATTTCAGGTACACATCGTTTCATCTTGGAAAAAATAGGTGGTGTGTTTTCATTCCACTCTGACATTGTGCAGGGATACGTACTGCAGGCTGCAGTGGGAACTAAGCCTCCAAAATTGCATATAATGGGTGTAACACCTGCTGTTAGAGGAGAAATAATTGCGGTGCTTAAACTCTGTGGCAGGTGTCAGGAATAGAAATGTGACTTCTGCCTCATTTCAGTAGAGAGGGGACAGTCTGCATGGAGCAGTGGGAGCTCAGCCTGGCCTCCAAATGCCTTTATTTGACAGAAAAGAGTCTCAGCACCGATTCCTGACAGTGCAGTGCTGGGGCACACACCAATTAACATTTAACATTTAATGGAATTGGAAAGAAAAGGTAGAATAAGTTCATAGAATCATAGAATACACTGAGTTGGAAGGGACCCACCTTGAGGCCAAGGAAGGCAGACTTTGCAGATTTTGCAGACTTCAGACAATAAACTTAAATCCTGCTGGGGCCTCCTGTTGGGCTGCTGGGGTTTCCTGGCTGCCCTGGCCTCAGATCACCCATCGCCCTGCCCTCAAATTCCTGCCTCCATCACAGCAGTGGGGATGGAAAGGGATCATGTGCACCTGAAGGGAATGAGAAAAGGGGAGGAGAAAAATGGATTGAAATGGAGAAAATGACTTTTGAACAATTCATACATGTTCGTGCATCACTCATCAAAGGCAGCATTTTAAAAAGGTTAACACCTTGGCAGAGCTAATTGCTGTTCTTTCTCTTAAATTCCAGTGTAATTTCTGATTTCTTCCTCTGTTGTTGATCTTTCAGCTAAGTAGATTTTAAATAAAACAAATATTTATGCTGGTAAAGCTTCAGTGTTTAAGTAAAGCAAAGCAAATGAAACTTCCTCATGTAAATATTGAAGGAAAGCAAAGCAAACAAACCCAGAAACCCACATGGCTGAAGGAAACTGCCTTAAAAACCTGAGGAAGACAACTTCATTCCCAGAAATTGTACGTTAATCATTTAATCACCAGGTTGAGGGATTTTGTGTGCCAAGTGCTTTTCCTCGGCTGCTGGGTTCCTGGTCCTCGCACTCTGCTGTCGCCTGGCTCTGTATTTGCACGGACGGAGGATCCTGAAAGGCTTGAGCTTCCTTGGGAATGGAACCTGCTCAGAGCTGTGAGAGGCCCCGGGTGTCTGACAGAGGTGAGCCAGGACCCGTGAGTACCCTGAGCAGGTGAGTGCCGTTCATTACCTGCTGCTTGTGCTGCCCTCCTCCATCAGCTGCAACACCAGCGCCTGTGCCAGGGCCCAGGCCGGGAGTGTCAGGTTCCATCCAGGCTGTGACAGAGCAGGGCTAACCAGGGGCAGCAGGGGAGGTGCTGTGCTGAGCAGTGGAACCGCAGGAGCACGAACCGAGCTCGGTGCAGCTGGTGCTCCCAGGGGACAGCCCCTAAAGAGACACCCGGGGATTTACAGCTTTCAGTGCTCTGGGTTGCGCAGGGGAGGCTGGGAATATGCAGGGATGTGCTCCTTGGCCATGAATACACACCTCTTCCCATATTATTTATTTATTTTATATAATTTTATTCTATTTTATTTTATATACATTTTCTTTTGCTGGGCGGAATGGAGAAGGCAAGCTCCAGCTCTTTGAAGAATCATACTTGGGGAAAAATCATCTGTCTTTTCAAGTTGCCTCCCTTCTCCATGAGCCTTGACAGCCTTTAAAGTGCAGGACTTCAGGTGTTTCCTCGTGGCACATCTTCCTCCAGGCACATTTCCCCGTGTGAAGGCAAGTTGCAGATTTTCACTGTGAATAAACACAGCTCTGCGGAGCTGGGAGTGCAGGGGCTTTGAAGTGGAAATTGTGCTAAGCAGGGAGAGGTGGGGGAGACACTGTCGGGTGGGGGTGAGAACAAACACCTGAGTGGCTGCTCCTGCAGCTGGAGGGATTCCCAGGGAAAACAGCAAAAACCAGTGTGGGAATGGAGAGGAGACCGTGTGGAGCTGCTGCTCCAACCAGAGAAGAAACTACGGGAATCTTCTGTACCCAAAATGATGGCACAGGTTCAGATCAAAGCTGAGGATGGGATGGAGGCAGGGTGGCAGGGTGGAGTGGGACTGCAGCCAGGGATGGGGTCCCTGAGTGTCACTGGAGGGGACAGGCTGAAGGCTCAGTGCCCAGGGTGTTCCTCCTTGTCCCATTGCTGCGCCAGTCCCCAGCAAAGGTGTAAAGGTCCTTGCCCTCCGCTGGCTGCAGTTTGTGCACCAGCCCGAGGCTGAGCAAACACGTTTGGGGGTTGTGTGGAAGGAAACAACAGTTCTGGCTCATTTCATTATCGGTGTCCTGCTTATTTAGAGGAGAAGACAAGGCCCAGCGGTGGTGCAGTGATGGAAAAGAAAAGAATGCCTGGCTGTGGGTAATTCTGGCTGCTCACCCTTGTGCTGATGGGAGCCCGAAGCAGAGCATGGAAGCACCAACCAGAGGACATCAAGAGCCAGAAATCCTCCTCTCTCCTCTGTCATGCTCTGCTGCCTGGCCCTTAATGTCCAGCAAGCTCTGCTGAGTCCCTGACCCTCCTTTCTAGGCACTAGGAAAGGCACTTGCACTGTGATTCGTCTGCTCCAAAGGCACATGAGAGAGAGCAGATACAGGATTACACCAACTGAAAAGAGCAAGGTTCACTTATCTTATGATTAAATATAGTAGGAGACAGTCATTTTTATAAGTTAAAGAGCACTAGATTGAGATACATTCATCACAGATTAGCTGAGGTTCTTCCTTGAAGGGGCTCATTGAAATGTATGTGATGTTCATTGTTGTGTGAGATGCTGTTTAAAACTTTTAACAACAAGATAAAAGCTTGTGACTGGGAGAAAGAACTGCTGTCATTGCTGGATTTAATAAATCTTCTGCAAGGACAATAAGCCTGTGATAAACCCAGACAAAGCCTCTTGCTTGGAAGTTATTTTGGCAGGTGGAAAGGAAGGACATTCTGTCATTGTGGTTTGGGACTGTGCACGTCACCGGGCTGCTGGAACCTTCCCGGGAGTCAGAGGAGAGGCTTTGTCACTCCCTGGGCACAGCCAGGGGCTGGCTGGGGGGAAAAGAGCCGTGGGTCTGCCCAGTGCCACCCTTTGGCACCAGTGTGGGTTCAAAGGTACTTCATGGTTTGATCCTGACTCTTACACATCTGAGAGTCCCAAGCCAAACACGGCCCCAATCCCGTGGGTTTAATGGCACAAAGAGCACAGAAATTCTCCCTTTTTCTCCTGCTTTGTCCCTGAGATTAAGGTTTTTGCCAACTTTGGAGGACAACAGCAGCATCAGGGAAGACGAAAGGAAAGAAAACTCTCTGCTTCAAACAGCCGTGATGCATCTGTCTGTGGGGATCAGAGCTGGAACTGCCAACACCTGCCCCAGATGCACTCGAGATTTGGTTAAACCAAGAGATATAAAATAAATGAATGAACAGAAGCTGACAAGAGCCCACAGAAGCCATTTAACATGGATCACCTCTTAAATTGGGATTTTTATCTTGGTCCTGATGACCAGAAGAGGAACAAGGCACTGATGCATGCTGCTCAGCAGCCTTCCTGCTGAACATTCTGAGTGGGAGGGCTGGGAGGGAAGGCTGATCCTGTCCCCTGCAGGTCCATTTTCTGCACAGGGCCTGGTTTGGGGTTTGTACATTATACACGGCCAATTGTACTACAGGCATCAAAAAACTGAAGGAAAAAATAAAGTTGAGATCACTCTTAAGGAAGTATTCTTCTGCAGTGGTATAAAATAACAGCAGTTGCTGAAAATAAAAGTTACTGAAAATAAATGTGTGGTACAAGTAGAATTGAGTCACAGAATCATTAAGGTTGGAAAAGACCTCCAAGATCATCAAGTCCAATTTTCAACCACCATGTCCATCAATCATATTGCAAAATGCCACGTCATTTTTTGAACACTTCCAGGGATGGGGACGCCAGCACTTCCCTGTTCCAGTGCTTGACCAATCTCTCAGAGAAGAAGTTTTTATTAATACAAAATAATTGTTTAAATTAAATATTAATTTAATTTAAATTTATCATTTAATGATAAAATTAAATTGTTAAATTAAATAATTTTAATAATTATTGTTTATTAATAATAAATAATTGTGGCTGCATCAAGGCCAGCAAATAGGCAAACCTTGGAAAATCTATGCACTCCTGGGTCAGGCTGTTAAGGCAGTGAAGGCCTTACCCCCGTCCCACCTGGAGGGCTCGGATTTCCTGAGCATGACCGGGAGTTGCGGGGTACTGGCGCTCCAGACCGCTGTGTGAAGGCTGAAGGCAAATACCAGCACACAGCAAAGGAGGGTGGGCCAAGCACCCCTGCCCCGGCTCTGCCGCTGCTCCGGGCAGGCACTGCCAGGGACACGCCAGAGAGCCAACCCTGCTCCCCCAGCGCTCCCAGGAGACAGAAATAACCCTGCAGGTGCAGCTTGCCCCCATAACCCTTCTTTCTTCTCTCCTCAGTACATATTAAATAAAGCTCTGATGATTGGCAAGCTCACAGTGGAACAGGGAATTGAAGTTGGCAGCCCCAGATGTGGGAGGTGGAAGTTCAGATCCATTTGCTCCCAAGCGTGGGCTGAGGGTGAATAACGAAGAGAAACAAGCCCAGAGGGCACAGCCCAGATCTCCTGGGACTCCAGGTTTGTAACCTGCATTCAGCCACCCTCAACACACTCCAAATTTGCCTTTTTGAAGTGGTTTTGGGAAAGGCTTGGGACACTGAGGGCTGGTGATGGAATTCTGATTTCATGGGAGCCAGAGGCAAAGCAGCGCCAAGCTGGATGGAAGCAGCATCTCACCCCTCAGCTCTTATTAATCTATTAGAAATAATATTAATTATGCCACTAGCACAAAAAGCAATTATCAAAATATTTTGCTAAACATCTTAAAAAAATGTTATTTACCAAAAACCACTCAACTGTATCACAGCCTTGACAAAAAGCTTTCTTAGAAATTAATAAATATGTTTGATTAGCACTTTCATGGATGCACAGATTCTGCATATGGGAGCATTATAGTGCATTTAATTATATATAAAGGCAATTAATGTCACAAATTAAGAGGAAGCTCTGACTCGGGCTAAATAATTGTCATTATCTATCATATAACATGCCCAGAAAGCTTAACTCTGCAATGATTTTTATGAACAATAAACTTGGCATTTACATACCAAAACAATTTGGTGTAATTCAGTCTCAATAATAAACGGCAACAAAAAAAATCACTCCCATTCTTCGGGAATTTTTTCCTTTCACGATCACATGGGCGTTTTTCACAGCATGTTCATCACGATGAGAAGGGGAGCATTTCCTGTCTGCAGTGTGTGCTGTGGGTCCCACAGCAGAGCCCAGGGGCAAGGGGATGCTCCAGCCCTGTGTCCACAGCACCCCAGGGAGGTCATTCCCGTCACCTGGGGACCTGGATCTCTTCCAGAGGCAGGACAGCTTTCCAAGGAGCTGCAGAGCCCGTGGGCAGCTCCCGGCACCATCACCTCCCTGCTCTGCACAGCTGAGGGCTCCCTGCTGCAGCCTGGGCTTTGCAGCACCAACCAAACGCACAGGATGGGCTTTTTTGGGAAAATCCCACCAGTTCAGTTCCCCTTGTCCAAACTGGAAACAGCCCAGCACTGACAGCGGCCATTTACAGGACATAAAACGTGCAGCCTTAAGGCAAAGGCCCTTTGCACCTGCTCAGGTCCCAGGTGTGAAAACACCCCTGAAGGGACCAAGCCAGTGCAGAAACTCTGCAGGGACTGAACCCGTGCAGTGACACCAGAGTGCAGGAACCAAGCCAGTGCACAAACTCCAGTGTGCAGGGACAGAACCAGTCAAGTGACACGAGAGTGTACGCAGTGGGGAATGAGATGAAGCTGTTATGGAAACGATGGTAACACTGCACTGATGCTAAGTGCAGCCAATTGTAAAATAAAAGACTCTAAATGGAGTTAAAGGCTCATGGTTTTGTGTTTGAAAAGGAGCTGTGTGGGTGTAATAGTGTGGTGTAGTTGGTGAAATAAAAATAAAAATTGATCCACAGTGCAGAGTGCAGCATCTTCGCCTCGTGTCAGCTCTTAAACCAGAGCCTTGCTGGGCTCAGGGACTGCTTCAGAGTCTAGTGCAGAGAAATACGGGGTGGAGTGATTAAAAAAATTACCATTGCATTCATATTATTAAATATTTTTCAAATAAATATTTTTTAAATACAACCAGCATGATTGTGTAGTGATTATCAGTTCTGTTTGTGTATGTTGTAGCAGGATGCTGTGCCTGGAATGGGGTAAAACAGCTCCAGCAAGGCCTTGTTTGTGAACTGTCAGTGCTGGATGAAGGGGGGTCACGCTGCTTTTGGGGTGAATAATGCTGAAACCAGCCTGACTCATCAATCCCCAAGTTAAACATCCCGAGGGGGAGTGAAGATGTGTCAGAGCTGCTAAAGTACCCAATAAAGGCACAAACAAGTGCCACTACTGATCCAAAGTGATGCAAAGCTGCTGAGCTGACACAGCCTGGACACAGCTGACAGTGCAGCCTTCGTCCTGCAACAGCCCAGTCCCACTTCTTAATGGCAGGGACTGCTCGTGTACCCTCTGGAGTGTGAGCAGGGATGCTCCTCGAGGTCACCCCTGGAGGCTGAGCTGGACATCTGCCCACATTCCTTGGTCTGGGTGAGTAACATCAACCTCTACTTAATAATTTGGTTTGCTTTAATGTTGCTTAAAAAGAGTGCACTTTGCTGTAGTAGTGCTTTGAGTAGTAAAGAATTCTGATTAAGATCTTTTTGTTTAATCATTATCCTAATAAATAATTTGTTTTTGTAGAAATATATGTGGTTTGCCACCCTTAATCCTGCAGGAAAGGGTTGACTTAGAGTCAGTAACACCTGTACAATCTGCTAGGCACAAAGTTTGGGACTGAGGTTGGATCCAGCTGCACCCTGACTCCTCTCTGAGGAGTTTAGGAAGTTGGGGGGTCCTTTCTGCCCCTCGTGATTGACTGAGAGGGCTTCCCTAAAACTGGGGGCTTTGCCTGGGGCTCCCAGTCTGCCTAGGACACGTGTACATAACACAGAGGGGCCGTGTGTGATATATATACACAGATACACACACAGGTATGTTTACGTACAGATGCAGGGACAGCTAAAGAGAGCCATTAATGCACCCGGGTCACAGAGGGGAACAGTCACCACCTGCTGCTGCTGTCGTCGGCGATCCCACTGGGATGGCACCAGAGAGGACACAAATCACAGCCAGCAGGTTCCATGTGGCACTTTGATACATGGAAATATTCCCAGGCTTTTCCTGCCACCCTGATTTGCTGACTGTTTTCAGGCCGTGACCAAACTAGAAAGACATTCAGGATGGATAAATCCTGTACGGATGCCTTGGAGCAAACCAGGGAGGAACAGGGAGGTTGAGGCTGTGCACGATCAAAGGAAATTCAGCCCTGACTGCAGCCAGAGGGGGAAAACATCAGTGGCCAGCCTTTAGCAAACAGTGCAGCTCATGAACCAGAACACACTTCATGTGGGTGTTGTGGTTCACACGCAACCCCTATAAAAATAAAATAAGGAGGGAAATGAAAGGCTCAGGATTTCTTCTCTGTGGGCTCTGATGCAACATGAGCTGGGAGAAGAAATTTAAAAACCCTAATTCCCCATCACTCCCTCAGCAGCACCATTCCCTCTTTCCAACTCAGTCCCCCTTCACCAAAATAAAGTGAAAACCAAACCAACAAACCATTTTTTCCCATTCAGAAAAAAAATGAGAGCCTTTGAGCAAGAAACATTTGTTTGATGGCAACATACTTATTTAGCCCAAAGCTGGCTCTGTCCCTGTGTTTATGGGAAAAGGAAAATGCTGCAGCACCTCTGCCTTCATTATTAGCTGGGCTGGTAATCAGTTTCTTGCTAACAAAGCCTTTACCTGCGTGGAGTTTCATCTCTTGTCTGCTGCAGTTCATTCTTAGGTGCAGGAACATCCCCCAGCCATGCCCGTGCAGTCAGGCAGGCTGTGACACCCAGATCTTCATCTCTATGTGCCGTGGCCCTGTCGCAGCTGTCACAGCTTCTTTTGATGCTGATTAACCTCATCAGTATAATTGATCAAGTTGTCTGGAGAAAATGGGAGGCTAAATACCTTCCCTAGGATCCGTCAGAGCAGCAGAGCCGTGGTTGCTATGCCGAAGGTGGTGCAGGTGCTGTGCTGCAAAGGGAATGAGTTTCCTCTCACCTCTTGCCTAAACTTCTCCCTTTTCCTGCCCCAGCTCACCCAGCCCGTGCCTGGCAGATTGACTCTGATTAATTGCTCACTTAATTACCTTCTGGTGTGCTGTTGAACGTAGCGTCCTTCAAAGGCATCAGAAGTCTCAGCAGTTGACAGCAGCTTTGGAGATACCAAACACAGACAGGAGGCTGGCGCTGTGGGACTCCAACCTGGCTTTTGGGGTTGTTACAGATCTTTAAAAGTGCCTTTCAAACATTATTTCCCCCTGCAATCAGCTGCCAGCTCCCCCAGGACCTTCTCCAGACCTGCTCCTTGTGCACGAGCCTATCTGTGCTGGGTTTTTGGATGTCTGACAATGTCATGAAATAAATGTTAAGTCACAAGGGGGAAGGGGGAGGGAACAACTGAAAAAATATATTTATTGGAGTAAATAAAAAAAAGTTAACCAAAATCCTTTATTGGTACATTCTTGGATAATATCACAGGATCGAGAGAATGGAAAGGGAGGGAGGAGGTTGCGGCAAAGATTGGTTTCACTAAATTGGCACATAAGCAGCAAGATTAACGAAATTACTTATTACAAACAGTATAAAACATACATGCTTCTGTAAGTCCTTATCACACTGGTCAATCATGGTGGGGCATCAACAAAGAAAAACCTCAAGACATGTAAAAGCCATATTCTTTCCTCCAAATATCATAAGAATCATTGAAATTATTGCAAAATAGTCATATACCTTAAAGAAAAGAACAAAATAGAACACAAATACAAATATCAAACATAAATTATTAACATGTACCATAAAATACATTACTGGCATGCATTCCAAAGATCAAGACCTCTACTAAAACTCAGCAAAAATCCTTCCTGCTTCCTCTGCAGCCCATCGGAGATGTGAAGGGGGGGGACAAACTTCGCCAGCACAGTTTTTGGTCTTTAAATTCTTTTTTTTTGTTTGTTTGTTTAGTTAAAAAAAATAAGGTATATGGATCGCAGTGATACAAGAGTAATAATACAAGTCATGTACACAGGTCTCAGATCCTCAGTTGCCGGTTGGTTTGAGAAGTGCCGAGAGCACAGGGCCTCAATGAAACTGTGCATCCAAAAAACAAACAGTGACCTCGGAACAACATGGATGGCAATATGCAAAAATCCTCACAAACTGTACAGAGAGTTCAAAAACTTGCAGTCTGGAAGTACATAGAAAGACAGAATTAGCCCCTTAGAGTCCAGAGCAGCCGAGTGCAGCCGGCCCGGGGAGCCGCTCCTGTGGCGCGGCCGTGGCGGCCCCAAGGCCGGAGCGGCTGCGAGGCCGCGGCCAGGCCAGCGCCGTCCGGAGCCGGGAGCGATGGAGGAGATCCCGGGAGCAGCCCGGAGCGCGGGGCTCCTCTCGCCTCCCGCGGCCCCGCTGTGCCCCGGTCCCCCCGGGACCCCCGTGTGGGGAGCTCAGCGAGGCGGGTGGGCTCCGGGCCCGGCCCGCGCCCCACGGCAGCCGGGCCTAGATCACCAGGTTGTTGTAGCTCACGTACTTCTTTTTTGCAGCAGGGCCTGCAAGAGAAGCGGACAGAGGTCAGAGCCCGCGGGCCGAGCCCCTCAGTGGGGCTGCTCCGGAGGCGCCGGGAACGGGGACGCGCCGGTGGCTCCCGGCCCCGAGCTCCCGCCCGCAGGACTCCGGGCAGGCGGCTCCCGGGCCAGCCCAAGCTCCAGCTCCAGCTCTGGCTATAAACAGAATTAGCACGCATTGATTTTGTCAGGCTCCCGCAGTCTGGGTGACTGCACTGCTGAGGCACCACAACCAGATCCTATTAAGATTTCTTTTTTATAAAAACAGTGACATTTCCTCCAACTTCTTAAATCTCCTGGGCTAAACTTGGCTTTTCTCACGGATAAAGTGATTCTTATTCAAGTTTTATGACTTCTGAGAATTTTTCAATATGGCGATGAAGGTACCAGCTTTCCTAATTATGACCTTCAAATCCAATCTGTTTGCAAACAGAAGGAAATCAAATCAGTCAGAACTTTACGAGCACCGCTACACGCGCCCGTCAGGAAAAGCTGCAAATATTTGCAGCTGAACACAAAGCAAAATGTTCTGCAGTACTTTGGCAACACTGACAGATCCAGGACACAGAATCATGGAATATCCTGCGTGGGAAGGGACCCACCAGGATCACCCAGCCCAACCCCTGGCCCTGCCCAGACACCCCAACAATCCCACCCTGGGCATCCCTGGCAGCGCTGTCCAAACGCTCCTGGAGCTCTGGCAGCCTCGGGGCCGTGCCCATTCCCTGGGGAGCCTGGGCAGTGCCCAGCACCCTCTGGGGGAAGAGCCTTTCCCTGATCTCCAACCTAAACTCCACAGAGACCAAAAGAAAGAGCCTGGATTTACAGTTATCCCAGTCTGCTGAAATACTGAAGTATAAATCCCACAGTCTTTGAGAGAATTTGGCATAATTTAAGCAGTTTGCTGAATACTTCCAGCCTGCTAAGCTGGGGCTTACTCCACTCACGCTTTGGATGATGTTTTTAACGTGGCGTGTTTCATTTCAAAACTTTCTCAGGAAGATTTAGGAGACGCTGTGGAGGGAGAGGTGAGACCAACAATTCGATTTGTTCTGCAAATCTGCTTTTCAAACTTCATTGGGTTTGGGCATCCCAGGGCTCCTCTCAGCCCCTCTGCAAAACCAGACCCAGACAGGACATGGAGCTCTACTCGCCCCCAGAGCATCCCTCCCAGAGCTCTGTGTGTCTCCCAAGCATCCCCCAGATCTCTGCCAGCCCCTGAACATCCCCTGGACCTCTGCCAGCCCCCCTGAGCATCCTCTCGCCTCAGAGAGCACACACAGCTCCCTCTGCTCCCCACCCAGGATGTGGTGTCCCCCTGGGGGTGTCCCCCAGCCAGCAGCGTCACCAGTCAGAGATCACTGCTGGTTTTTCACAAACACTTGCTCTGCCCTCCCCCAGCAATGCAGACTATTCAGAGCCCAGCGCACAGAGGGCAGCCCAGTATCAATACTTCCCATGGTGTTCACTGTGCCTCTGACAAAGACAAAGAAAGGATTTTAGTCCCAGGTATTTCCAAGATGGACATGTAAGAACCCCACGTGTAACTGCAGCCCTTTGCAATATTATCCTGAAACCCTCATTCAGCTGTTTCCTCATGCCCCAGACAGGAGTCAGCGCTGTCTGTTCAATCAAGGACTGATCCCACAAAGTGCTGATCATCTTCAGTTCCCATTAACTTCTCTTGGACATGAAGGTGTCCAGCATCTGCCAGGATAAAACTCATTATCCTTCAAGGCTACACTACAAATATCCAATAAACTGGGGAACGCTATTAAAAGCTGAAGAAGGGTAAAATGAACCTGGGAAAAAAAAATGTCCTCATGGAACAGGTTGCAAAGTAATTCCATGTATTATTTTGTGATGCACTTCAGCTTTACCCATTACATGCTCCAATTTCAAAGAGCAGCAGCATTTCTATGACAGAGATTCAGATGCTCTCACTGTGGGTTCAGATCATGTCACCCCTCCAGTGCCTCCCGGGTATTACTGGGGCTCTCAGCAAAACCAATTATTTACTGATGAGTTTTCTCACCAGTTCAGCCCTAGTACTCCTTTCTCATTTCCAACAGGACAAGGAACCGCCGGTGCCAAAGGGACGGAGCCAAGGAGTGCTGTGGGTAAGGTGTACCTGGATGGGCTCTGAGGCAGTGACACAATCCTTGGCATGGCTCTGCCTCACCAGGATAATGTAGTTGACAAAAGCATCATTCATAATTCAGGTAAAATGATCAATAAAAGCCCTGTGGCTATTTTTGGAGAAAAAAGACAATCTTCCTTGTTTAGAGGCTGTTAGGCCAGGGGGGATCATGTCCCCTGATGGCTGTTGGTGCATTTCCTCACTCTGCTCCTGCACGAACTCCAGCAATCTGCAGCTGAGCCTCTGTGCAACTTCCAGACACATTCCAGTCTTGGAGAGTTCAGGAGAGAGGCAGTCTACCGCGATAATGAATCTCTCCTGAGTCACAGCTCATCACTATCATTGGCAATTAGCACCAGGTATGGATTTGATTTTCCTCAAAGAAATTAATTTACATGAAAATGGGGGACGCTAATGAAACATCAGCGTTACCCGGCTTCGCCATGCTTTAATCCACGAGACACGAGCATTCCCTGCTCTTTACACGGGAAGCAGATAGAGATCTCACACGCTCTGCTGCTGTTCTGTTAAAGGGTGACGGCTCCCCGACAGCGAACACAGATTGGCCTCTTGCGAACAACATATACATGTTAATTAATATACATATAATTATGTCAGCCTCGGCTGGCCACTGATGTAGATGTGCTGGCGGCGAGCCGAGAGCAGCACCTGCAGTGCCGGGCCGTTCCCTGTGCCCGCGGAGACACGGACCCGCTGCATCCGCGCCCCTTCCTCAGCTCCGCCTGAAGCACCACGCCAAGGGGCCGCGGGAGGAACGGGGCTCTCAGCTGGTTTTGGGTACCACACTCGGTGTGGGAAGGAAAGATCCCGGCCCCTGCCTGCCTGTTTGCGAATAAAGGTGCTCCGGAGGCATTTGCACCGTGTAACTTGCTCGGGAAAAAAGGGGACCTTTCAAAAGAGGCTTAAGCACCTCAAAAAGAGGTTTCCTGTGGCAGTTAGAGACAAGCGCCCTTTTGTGCTAATTTTCCGCTAATTAGTGTTGAAGAGTGACAATGCCAACAGGAGAAGAGTACGAGGGATAGCTGGGGGATACAGTCCGTACACAGCCAGGACCTCTGCACAGTCCCCGGTTCAGTCCAGGCACAATAATTCATTCCTTTCCAGCAGTGGGGGGCAGTGAGAGCCTACACCCATCCCCTTCCAGAAGTGAGTAACAGGAGGGGAAACAGCTGCACCTCTGTGCCAACAACACATTAAAAACAAATACACAGAAGCAAAAATCCTCTTCGGATTTATAAGTTTCATCACTTGACTGGTTTTCATTATCTTGAGCACGGGTCACAAAGAAAGGAGCTCCCACAGCACCCCAGAGCAAGGCAGAGCTGTCAATACTGACTCAGAGCGAGATGTAATCACTCGCACTTCAATTTTATGCACATTTGTAACCTCTTCCATGCTTAAAGAGAAAAGATTTACAGTGCAAGAAATGAATTTTATTGCAGCCCCCAGGCATCTCAAGCTATCAAATGTATGAAACATCATCTCAGCATTCCCAGCTCCGAGCAGGGACGGACATGGGGATGGCTCCGAGCCTGGAACCCCTGCTCTGATTCCCTCTGCAGTCACTGTGGCAGATAATTCTTAGCTCCTCTCTTTCATTTCCTTAATTCTGGCTTAGCAACCCATATTATTTGTGCCAGACAGAGCAGAGGCTGATTATTAAATCCTACTTCTAGTCCATCTAAAATCAAAATGGAGCTCTGTGGCTTCTCCTCCATCTCTGCCAGAAAGACAGAGCTATCCCCATGCTCTGCTGCCTTTAAATTGGGGAATTTAGATGAGAGCGAGATGAAAGCAACAGGCCTAAATGATTCTACATGCTTGCCCAAACCCCAACAAATGGAATGAAGCTTGGAGAAAATAATTTTAAATTTGGTATCTAAATGTAAATGGATTGTTCTTTCACATTTTGACATCTGTCTGTTGCACTACCACAGTGTTCTGGCACCTTATCAGGTCTCTCAGTGCCTGCATTGTACCAAGCCATGTCACTGCCCACGCTGGTGGGTGCCTCCAGCCTGGACCCCGTGGCTTTGATGCAGGTGAGCAATGGAACGTCCTGTTTTAGTAACAGAATGTGAATACATTAAATAACAAATATAACATCAGGAAAAGTGTGTTCCTCCCTAATTGCTCTGCAGCCTTCTCTCCTCATACATGATATCATCTTCAGCTGTCACTCCTGGTGCAGCAGCACAGCCAGCGCCCGGGAACCAGGGACAGCCGGGAATAGCGGCGGCGTTCCGGGTGTGGGAGATTCCTCAGCAGATCCCAGACAGCACCAGGGCAGGCCAAGGTGCTAAAAACACTCCTGCTGTTTCCTGATTTCAGATTTTCTAGGACACAACCAGTCAGGTGGCAGCTGGTGACGAGCTGGACAGGCTCCGGATGTGCCAGCCACAGGACACGCTCAGGTGACACAATGCCCAGGTGACACCATCACAGAATCACTTGGAAAAGTCCTCCAACATCATCGAGTCCAGCCCTTCCCCCAGCACTACCAAGGCCACCGCTGACCCATGTCCCCAGGTGCCACATCCACTTTTAAATCCCTCCAGGGATGGGGACTCCACGCCTGCCCTGGGCAGCAGTGGACAACTGGACAACTCTTTCAGGGAAGAAATTTTCTCTAAGATCCAACCTAAACCTTCCCTCGTGGAACTCGAGGCCGTTTCCTCTTGTCCTGTGACAAACCCGCTCTGACCACCCCTGCATCCCTTCTGACAGACATGGCCCTTTAGGTTCTCCAGTAGGATAACTGGATGGATTGTCCTTAGGAATCACTGAAAATCCCAAAGCTGGCTGAAACCTCAGGTGGGGCCATGTGGGCACATTTTGACCTGGCGTAGGCATATAATACACATGATAAATACACACTACACAGTGCTTGCTGTTGGAAATCCACTGAGCTGCCACAAAAATGTCAAATGCTGCAAAAGACGAAAGCAAAGCAGCCTCCCCCACGTGTGCCCAGACACTGATTTGAGGGGACAAGGCCAGGTTTTCTGTCGACTCAGCTCGGCTGATGTGAGCAGGGTGCCGGGAGCAGATGTCCAGCTGGGCTGTCCAGTCCCACCCCAACACCACTCCGGTGTCTCTGCTCCCCCTCTGCAGGGCACTGCTAACATCTGTGAGCTCCTGCTCCAGAGGGGACCACGAGGAGACACCAGCACCCAGAGCTCACCAGTGAGTGATGAACGTCAGGAGAGCACCAGGACTGAGGGCCAGAGCATCCTGCTCTGTACACCCTGGATAGCCTGGAGGTGCCTGGCTCACCTCGGGGCATTCAGAAGGCAATTAATAACGAAACCGTTACTTCAGCTCATTAGAATAATGATGTTTATGCATATGCATGCAAATGCCATGCTCAGAGCAGGGCTGGGCAGATGCTGCAGGTGTATTTCCATCCAAAGAGCCCTCTCCTGTCTGTCACTTCACACAGCTTCCACTCCTAAATTCCTCATGTGCTATCCAGGGCTCCATTTCACCTTTAGGGCTCCCTTATTATTACCCCTTTTAGACACGGCTGTTTCCCCTGCCTGTCACGCAGCCCCGAGCACACCCAGCCTGCAGAGCACCCTCTGTGGCAGCACCCTCAAAGTGAGCCCTGAACTCAGGGGACTGCCAGAACCCCGCACAGAGCAGCGCCGGGGCCAAGGAACAATTACAAATATTCAATATCCCGGGTTCCTTTAATGAGCATCGCTTTGAAGCTCCCAGAAGGATTTAATGGGAAGGAAGAGTCCGACCTCGCTGGTTCCCCAGGGCATGTGGGGGTTTGAAGTAGATTTTTCTTTCAAAAGTCTGTTTTAGCTTTGAAAGCTTTCAAGCAGTAGCAGCTATCGGGGTGTGTGTTTTTAATTCCTCAGGTTTGGTTACGATGCTCTTTCTGTGAGAAGTGGGAATGTATCTGAGAGGAAGAGAAATAAAAGCAGTTCTTGGATAAGATAATGGCATAATAGCATCAGTTCAGGTCAAAGTGGCAATGATCTGACCCTCTTAGAGCTTAAGACAGCGTGGGAGGGTTTGAGTACATAGAGTAAGTGTTTGCTTTGGTGTCCTGCAAATGTGTTGGACTGAGCCCAACCTGCTGGTGAACTTCTCTCTCCATAGAAGGAACCCCGAGCTCAGACAACACAGGGACAGCAATTCTATCAGACACACGCCTGCACTGCAGCAGAGCCAGACAACTCTTTGTTTCCAGTAGAATAATTCCCATTCATCCCAGTGAAGCAGCCTTTCCCCCAGTGAATCCCAGAAAGGATGGGAATCATCATCCCCATCATCCCAGAAGCCACAGAACGATACAAAAGTCATTCTGCGCAATCCCTGTGCACAGGGCACTTCTTTGGGAAGAGAGAAGAAGGAATGGACTGTTGGAAACCTGGGCACGTTTTCCTCTCATGAACAGATAAATAATGGACTTGGGCTCACGCACAGAGCTCCGGCACCGGGGACACAGACAGAGCTGCTGTGCTGGGAAGCTTTTCCTCATGGCACGGGGTAACCATTACACTTCCCTAACACTGCTCTGTAGACAGCAAATTTAAGCTGTCTACAAAGACAAGTAAGAAAAAATCCTATGGAGCACAGCACAAACCACGTAGTTCTTATTTTCAGGAGAGTGCAGTGGTGAACTGCCAGTTAACTCCAGCTCTCCAGCCCAGAGCGGGATTGCAACCCACTGAAATCCCACTGAACTCCTGCTCGAGACAAGGGCAAAGCACCTGGGGGTTTCAGCTCTGCCAGCCCTGAAATTTTACAGTAAAGCATAAAACAGAAAGTTAATGACTTCTTATGATGCTTCTACAACAATTTCCCTCTTGGACGTAGGGAGCACTTTGGGTTTGTTGTGGTTTTCCAGCACTGGGCAGTAAGCTCAGACCCTGAGGGCAGCTGCCCTTCCTGGGCAAAACACATCCCTGAGGAATGTTACCAAACTCCAATGGCCTCTGGCAGGAGACATCCCCGTGGCAAGGGCAAAACCCAGTGCTGGAGGAAACCTGCTCCTTTGAACAATGGGTGTGTACCTGTATTAATTCCCACGAGCTGTAACCATGGATGGGGGACAGGCTGGGATATCCCTAAAAACTGGGCTATGAGAGTAGAGTGCTCCCGTTTGTCCCTGGCGAGAGGTGGCACTCGGCACGTGTGATCCATTTACCGAGGCCAGTGACAGTTCTGTGTACACAAACACAGCACATCATTTATCTCCTGCCTCCGAGCTGCTCGCGCCGATACCTCTGTCAGCCTCAATAAACTCCTCCTGATAAGCTGGAGACACGATCCAAAGAGCCTGCGGTGACAGACTCTGCTCCCAGCTCCCCAGGGCTGGGCTGAGGGATCAGCTCCACCAGGCACCCCTCGGCTTTGAGCAGTTATCAGAGTGGGACCTCCAGAGATCAATCCAGAGATGAACCTCCCCATCTGAACCACCAAAATAAATGGGACTTTGAGTCACAGAACAGAGCCAGACTGTTCGTGGCCTGAAATATCATCAGTGTTTTGCCAGAAAGAGAACTGTGGGATTGAGATTTTGAGTCAGGGAATAAGACTGTAATAAAGGAGGATTAGTTGTACCCTTCCAAATAAAAGCTAAAATCAGCTGAAGAACATCAATCTCAAGCACGTTTGGCTGCATCCTTTCCCTATCTCCTGTTTGGCTGCTCCCTTTCCCTATCTCCATCTCCTCCTTGTCTGCTTTGCAGATAAAAACTTTTGCGTCAGGTGAAGCTTGAGAGTATCTGCCCCACCAGGATCAGAGGATGCACAGCAGGAAGGCTTATCAACACCTCCAGCAGTGAAGGATTGCAGAGGGGCACAGGCAGAGCTGTGTTTGTGCTCTGACAGTGGGACGTGGTCAGGGAGCGGGGGACAGAAGTCCTGCTCCGAGTGGAGGAGGACGTGAGGATGGAACCAGTTCCCAGGGGACAAGGGAGTCACTGTACAACCCTCACCAATCCATCCCCAGAGCCTCACCTGCACCGGCTTCACGTGGAGCTGGAGAAGTGCACAGGATCTTAGGAAATGTTTCCAAATGTTTATGAGATTATGGCAGGGAAGAAACAAACCCAACTCATATTCCTTAATTGGAGCCGGCGGTACAGAAAACCTGCTAATTCCAGCTCCATTTCTACTGCTTCTGTGTGAATGCTGTGGACTGGAAAGATAACAAATGGAAGCAAATTATTTTCACCTGCTTAAAACAAAGTAATTAACAGCACTTTGGTTATCTTACCTGGAAAGCCAGGCTCTGTAGAGAGCTGTTAGAGCCAAGTGTGAAAACAGTTTGCATGAAACATAATTAAAATTATGACCTGAATGATGGCTAAAACATCCCCAAGGAGGCCTGGAGTCAGAGCTGTTGGAAAACAACTCACCTCTGCCTCCCGACTGTGTTGCTGAACTGGTTCCAGAATGTCCCCAGTGCCTTGTCCCCAGCCCCTGGGCCCGGCCGGGGCTCCGTGGCTGCCCTGCCCTCCCAGCACTGTTCCAGCACATCTCTCCAGCCTTTCTTCCTCCTGCCGTCCTGGGAGGTGTTGCGGGCCTCACCCCCCTCACAGGGAAGAATTCCTTGCCAATATCCCACCTATCCCTGCCCTCTGGCAGTGGGAAGCCATTCCCCCTGTCCTGTCCCTCCAGCCCCTGGAAATATTCTCTCTCCACTTTCCTTGTCAGCCCCTTCAGGCACCAGGAGGCCACAATTAAGACACCCTGAAGCTTCTCTTCAACACTCCCAATTCTCCCAGCCTTTCCATGGTTATACAGCAATCACACAAGCAGTATTTTCTTACTCACACCCAGGAACTCCTCTCCCTTCCTGCCAGCTGGCCTGCTCCAACTCCTTGGCAAAGGCTTACAAGTAACAAACATCTTAACAGGAAAATCAAGAATGTTCATGAGGTGCAAAGAGACTCAATTCACTGGAAAATGTATTCCTGGTGTACAACTCTGTTACACAGTGTCTGACAAAATTACACTCTGAGCTGCACTGTTAAACAGCCCAATTTTGCCGCAATCAACATTTAATTTTTTAGCAGAAAGTCTTGATTTCAAATACCCTGGAAATGTTTAACAGCTGATATTAATAAGAGCCCAGATTTAATGCAGGGCTCTTTATCCCAGGGACATGATAAGCATCGTGACAAGTGGTGTAACTATGGCAACTCTATCTTTTTGATTTCTTTTTCCCCTGAACAGCAAGAACAGGCACCTCACTGGATGCAGTGCCAGACTGCTCCCAGGTGAGAGCCAGCGCTCTGGGTTACTGAGGGGAAACTCAGCCAAACCTCACATCCCACGACTGGGCTGCCTTTCTTCCCTCTTACGTGTCTCCATGGTGTTTCACGGGCGTTCGCATGTATTTAACCTGATTCCCTTCCTTGCTTTTTTCATTTTTCTCGGTGGCTAGAAAATAACCCCCTGCCTTTGCTCCCTGCCGTCAGACAGAGTCCAAGCCAATCTCAGCCCAAAGTGGAAACACCTCTTTTCTCTGGGTGTGACAGCAGTGCCTGTCAGAGAGGAGCACCCAGAAATCCCAATTTCTGATGGGCCATTGCTTTGTTTTGCTGCTGCTTCCTGGCCCTCAAAAGCCAATCAATCCCAGGTCCCTGCACAAATACATTCTCTGTTTGCTCTCTGTGACAACATAAACCAACATCTCCCTCATTTCCAATGTGATTTCCTGCCAGTGACAGAGCAGAGCTCGGCTGTGCCTCATTCTCTGTGTGCTCCCACCCTCCCCAGGCCATCGGCACCTCATTTCCCAGAGCTGCTGGGATTTTCCATGGTTTGTTTCCCACAAGGTGACAAAATACATCAAGATTTGGACAGCATTGCCAAAGACACACAACGAGGCAGGAACAGAGATTTTTTTTGCTGTTCTTACACAATCTGAGCAGTTTTCTCCATGCTTGCAATCATGCCCACCAAAAACTGCCTGGATTGGTGTCTTTGAGAAACTAATTTTGCTGCAATATTGCTTGGGTTTTGTTCTCCTGGCCTTTTTACTCCATCATTATTACAATTTCCCTGTTGAACTCACTTGCCAAATTTTCAATAGATTTATGAACAAAAACGGCCCTTCCAGCCACCGGTTCTGCTGCTGCTGGGAACTCTTTGTAGCTGTGAGCTGTTCCCTCAAGACTGGATTCCAGTGATTTCAGGGACTTCAGGGGAATGGAGGTGAGGATGTGAAGTTTGATTTCCTGATCCTACAGCTCCTTCCCTGACTCACGTCCCCAGCAGGGAGGAGGATGTGAGCGAGTGCTGTAAGAGCCCCCAGCAGGGAGCAGAGAACAGCGTGGGGTGAGCCCTGACATTTGCCCTGCCTGGGAGAAAGGGAGCCACTACAAATCCATGGAAGATAAGAGAGCCAAAAGCCGTGTCTTTTCCCTGATATTACAATTTATAAATTTGACAGAATCTCCCGGAGAGGATGTAAGGAGTGATAAATTAGTCAAAGGGAGAACTCAGAGCTACTGAGAGTTTGTTAAGCAAAAAAGTGAGAGGGACTGGTCCATGAGGTATAACTGTATCTGCTCACTCCTCGCCCAAACTTCCCAGGGAAAAAAGATCACATAAGAAGACAGAAAAAATGTAATGAACGATCAATACTTACACACTAAATAATCCTTATCTGTGCTCACAGACATCCATCTACTACCCAGCTTTTAATAGCCAAGGCACTCCTAGCCATGAGTGTGTTTTTATTCACACATCAAACTCGAAGGTGATGGTTTAAGTGCCCTTAGAATTTCAATTTTTAAAAAAGGAAAGAGTCTGACACTTCCCTGCAAACAGACAAGTCTTGTATTGTGTAAGTCATGAAAGGTGTGAGACAGTCTGCAAATAATTAATATGGGAGCAGGAAATTATATGAATGTACCATCAAAAGTAATTATTTTTAGATGTAAAAAACAAAGTAACACAATCCCCAAATGTTCAGACAGGAGGGAATGTTCTCTCTGAGGTCTGGAGCCCCTCTGCTCTGGAGCCAGGCTGGGAGAGCTGGGGTGCTCACCTGGAGAAGAGAAGGCTCCAGGGCCTAAAGGGGCTCCAGGAGAGCTGGAGAGGGACTGGGGACAAGGGATGGAGGGACAGGACACAGGGAATGGCTTCCCACTGCCAGAGGGCAGGGCTGGATGGGATATTGGGAAGGAATTCCTGGCTGTGAGGGTGGGCAGGCCCTGGCACAGGGGGCCCAGAGAAGCTGTGCCTGCCCCTGGATCCCTGGCAGTGTCCAGGGCCAGGATGCACCTCCATGCAATACTTTTAAAATAGGCACATCACCATTAGAAGGAATTTGTGATGTTTAGTTTTCCAGTCAGCCGTTCCAGAATCAAAACAGATGCAGTGAAGAGCTGTCAAAGTCTTTCAGTTACCAATTTTGAGTGCAAATTCTCATTTCTTAGCAGCCTCCACTGAACAGAAAATCCCTCAAGTGAGGTTAAACACGGAGTATTTTCTCAGGATGAAACTGGCCAGATTTAAAACAAAAATGACACTTAAATCCAGCAAATAATTATTCCATAGCACACACTGGAGGCGTGATGAGCTACGGAGCATCTCACAGCTCAGACCGGAGCCTTCAAAGAGCTGCCTGTCCCCAGGGCCACCGGGGCTGCTCACAGCCTGGGGCACCCTGGGCTCCCAGGGCTGTGAGCAGGAGAACAGGCACGGAAAATCCTTGGCATTAGGGGGTACCTGAACTATTTCCCTCTTCCAACACCAGCCCCAGATCAATTTGAAACCATGTCGTGACTCCTATCACAACAGCTTCATTACAGAGTAATTAAGTAATTGCATTTATATGCGGGGGAGCTGTGCCCAAGGCAGGCGGTGACTCCACACGTGGTGCTGCACATGCTGCAGACGGTGCCAGCCCCTGGCAATCACCAGGAGTTCCCCTGCATGCAGATCGAGCCGGGAGTGCCTCACCAAGCAACCCAGCCCCTCTGGGAGCAGCAGCCCGTGCCCAGCCAGGGAGGGAGCTCCTGCCTCGGGCTGGCTCCCAGCGCCACTGCAATCAGCACTCCCGTGGTGTCCACGCCCAGCCCGCCTTCCCAAACCCTGCACACAGCCACTGGCCTGTCCACATCCATCCAGGCAGTGCTGGAGATGCACTCCCTGCCCAGAGCAGTGCCCCAGGCCAGCTTTGGGACACCCAGCACGAATTCCAGAGGAGTGCAGAGGCCAAGGCTCTGCCAGCGCCGTGCCAAGGCCAGGACAGGGAGCTGCTCCTCCTCGTGCCCTCAGCCCTGGCAGCCACAGGCCAGGGCAGGTGGGGAGGTGCAAAGTGCTGCAGACCTTCCTGCAGTGCCAGCTGTGACCCCGCAGCTCTGCAGAAGCCTCAGATGTTTCTTTGCCTTGCTCTCTGATGGACAATTTCTTTCCTGACACAGGTACCACAAAGAGTTTCTCAAGCCTTGTATTTTCATCAGCCTCAGGAGCAGAGAAGTCCTATTTGTCACTCCCAGGAAACAATTTAAAGCACTACAAGCACATTTCTCTGTGCATCACAAGCAGAAATTGATACAGCCACGTCAGGGCTCAGCTCTGTGTTCATTCCTACTACAAACACCTTACCAGCAAAACAAGTGTCAATTTACAACCGGGCTGCTGTTCTCCTGCTATCCCTGCTTTGTTTTTAATACACTGCATTGTTTCATGCTGCTTTTTGTTTTGTGTTCCTGGGAAAACAAATCAAAGCAGCAAGCAGGGCTCCAGCAGCCAGGGCTCCAGCAGCCAGCCCAGCTGGAGCAGGAACGCTGGGGCAGAGATGGAAAACACCCTGGAGCAGAGGAGCACTGGCAGGACCAGGAAAAGCCCATCCCTGGCTGTAGCATTTTCACAGCTTTTCTGGACCAAATTTTAAAATCTACTTAAAGAATCTGAGTGGCCAATTGCTTTTTATAAGGCTTGCATGACAGAGTTATTTGTGTGCCTTTGCAGACAGCAATTCCTTATATTATTTCCATTATTACATAGAAAAAAAGTTTCAGAATCTGTGTGAGCTCCTAATTATTTTAAGTTTTTGTGCCATTTTAAAAAAAGTTTTGTTTTATTTAAAAATACCCGATTTCTCCTGAGATTTAGGGTGTATTCCATCTCTTTTATCTCATCTCCTTCCTTTGGCAATTTCATCTTCACACGGCTGCCTTTTCCTCTCTCCTCTTTCATTTGCAGTAATACTTTGAGTGGCCCCTTCTCCTCCTCGCCTGCTTTGTTCCATTTCCCTGCAGCCCAGCCCTTCCCGACTCCAGCCCTTGGATGCTCCGGGTCATCCCGGGCTTCTTGGAGACCTTCACGCCTTCAGTCGGCCTTTCTGCCTGAGCTGGGAGTTGGCATAATGGCTCTGATTCAAATACAATAAAAACCAATTTGAACACTCAGCGAGGACTGAATTGATGCTGGAGCTGGGGCAATTTACACCAGCCAGAGATATTGGTAATTCTTTTCCTTTGACTCAGAGACTCGATTCAAGCAACATTCCTACCTTTGCTGATAGAAGTTCTCGCCTATTAGGGACCAGCTAAACATTCTGAAGGCTGAATGCAGTGATTTTTCCAGCCCTCAGTGCACAGCACCACAGGAACCAGGTCAGGTACAACCTTTTGTACCCGGGCAAAGCCCCCTGAGCACACACGGAATTGTCAGAAATACTTATTAATGCTTGGTAATCATTCCTCTCCGGTATCAAAGGCTTCCTCATTCCTCTCATTGCCCTCGGAAAGCAGGAATTCCTGGCCGATGCAGTCACAAATACCAAAGGAGCTCACACATCACCAGATCACCACGAGGCAGCCACAACACCCAGGAAAAGCCAGCCCTCAAAAATTGTTCACTCGTGGTTCCACGGGAGTCAGTGGTCACTGGGCTGCCCACGGGGAAAAGAAGCTTTTCAAACTTTTTGGAGCCATTTATAGTTTTGGAATAGGGAGGGCTGACCACATTTTGGCAAACATTATCTCTTCGCTGCCCAGCAACCCTGCGGGTGGAGATGCTGGGGATGACTCAGAAAACACTTTGTTAGCTGTCGGATCTGGTGGCCAGAATTAACTTTTGATCATTTGTTTGTTCTTTTTTAAGCAAATATCTCCATCCTCAAAGGCTTTATCGGGATCCACCTCCAGTGGTGGGAAGCAGGAGACCACCCAGAGCTGGTGCTCGGGGATTCCAGCCCAGGGACTGGAACCACCCACGTCAGGGGTCTCCCCTGTCCCAGGCACACCCTCCCACGGCACCTTTTGGTAACGGGTTTGTGAACAATTTTTAAGTTAGATATTTGTTTTAACACAGCTGCACTAACGAACATTCCTCATATAATTATGTCATAATCATCATCATCATCATAATTCAAGAATAAAATAATAAAAGCTCGATTTTCCTTACCTTTTTGGAAAGCAGGCAAAAGCTATACAGTAGGTGGAAGAGTGTACCAAGTAACAGACTTTTGAACACTCTTTCTTACTGGTGGTATGGAGTCTACAGGGAAAGTAAATACATCGTATGTAGGATGGGTCTGGGCACCAGGAACGCTCACAGCCTGCCCTGCCGTGAGGCCCTGCCATTCATCTCACTCACAGTGGGGCACTGGACAGCTGAGAGGCACCAGCACAGGAAACTGGCTCTGGTCACACCAAATGAAGCAGGTCAGGGAGCTCAGGTACCTCCAACCACGGGAGCAGCTGCTCACAGAAGAGCAGGGCTGGCTGAGCAGACCCTTCCTTCGTCTCCCCTGAACCAGCTCTGGGATGTTTTGGCTGTGGTTTCAGACCCCCCTGTCCCTGCTCAGCCACAGAGTCACTCACAGGTTCCTTGGCATCATCAACACCATTCTAGTGTTTTCCTCAGGAAGGTGAAAGAGACCCCATGAGCTCAGTGATGTTAGGGGTGAAGAGAGATGGACACACAAACACAGCATGGGAGGGTGAGGAGGGATGGACACACAAACACAGCATGGGAGGGAGAGGAGGGATGGACACACAAACACAGCATGGGAGGGAGAGGAGGGATGGACACACAAACACAGCATGGGAGGGAGAGGAGGGATGGACACACAAACACAGCATGGGAGGGAGAGGAGGGATGGACACACAAACACAGCATGGGAGGGAGAGGAGGGATGGACACACAAACACCATGGGAGCAGCTGCAGTCTGAGGCAGGAGATGTTTGTGATCCACAGGCACCATCCAGAGTCCCCACAGGGACCATGCAGTCAGTGTCCACTCTGGTGGCTGGAGGGAGGTGAGGATGGACACGCAGTGCCGTGGCTGCCGCTGGGATGGAGAGGGGCTGGCAGCACACGGGAAAGCACCACAGGGAGCACAGGGAACATGGACACCGTGGCTGGGGTGTTCCCTAGGAAAACTCAACCAGCTGCCAGGGAAGTTCCAATGCCTTGCTAAAAGAGGAAGTGTCCAAGGCTGGGTTGGATGGGGCTTGGAGCACCCTGGGCTAGTGGAAGCTCAGAGGTCCCTCCCAGCCCAACCATTCTGTGGCTCCATGAAAGCAAACACTGCTCATCCAGCCCTCGAGAGGCACCACCTCCTCATCACCACACAACCACACTGCTGATCGCCTGATTTCCTGTCAGTCTGTTGGGTAGAGCCAGGAATTAAAACAGGCTGCTTGGGAAAAGGAGTATTACATGTAAATCTCAATATAAGTTAAGTGTGGGTTGGAGGTTCCAACGTTTCTCCCAGTCTGACACTCTGCTCTTGCAGCAGAAACTGGAGCAGACAGCCCAGCAGGGCACTCACTGCCTGCTCCACCTCAGGCTCCACGAGAAACATCTTCCCAGACAGTGTGAAATTCACCCAAAGACACACAAGAGCACAACAAACTCATCCCAGGGATGGGAGCTGCTGTGCACCAAATCCTGCTGATCCCAAACGTGCGCTAGCGGGGAAAGCCGTGCAGTGAGTGACAGCAGGCACATGCCAGATGGCAAACAGGAATGATTAAGAGAGTTTTCCTAAATAGATTGGGAAGCTTGGCCTTAATATATCCCATTCAGCATGAAAGCCCTCCCACGGTGTGGCTGGGGAGCTCAGCTTGTGAAAGTTCTGATTTCACAGAGATCCCAAGGAAATGTGGAACACAGTGAGTCCCTGTTCCCCTGACGGGTGGGAGATGAGGTCACTGCATTTCAAGTGATTCTCCTCTCATGTTACTCAGTGTCTTCTTTTAGACTCACTCCAAACCCCCAGTGTTTGAGCCCAGCTCTCACAAGTGCTCTGCACGTTTTTTTCCGAGCCTAAATTCCAGTGGATTGCCCCAGAGCTGTGTGCAGTGGCTCCACAGGATGAGGATCACCTGCTCCTGCGAAGCCGCTCACAGAGCTCACAGACTTCCAGCTTGACATGCACATCCTCAGTTCATTACCACAGAAGGGTTTGGGTTGGGAGGGACCTTAAAGCCCATCCTGTTCCACCCCTGCCATGGGCAGGGACACCTCCCACTGTCCCAGGCTGCTCCAAGCCCCGTCCAGCCTGGCCTTGGGCACTGCCAGGGATCCAGGGGCAGCCACAGCTGCTCTGTTCTTTTGAAGGTCTGCTACAACTTGGAGATTTTTTCAAGGCAATTTCTCTGTAAAACCACCCACATTTTGCTTTTGGTTTGACTGTGGCCTGTGGGTAGGCCAGGCCACAAATCTGGGCTCAGTCCCCAAATTTCCAGTGTTGGGAGGTACATGGATCCCGTGCTGGTGCTCCCTGGGTCTGGGGACACACGGAACACTCACGGCTTTCCGACAGAAATGGCAGCTCCAGCATCCAGCAGCTGAGCAAGCAACAGCAGCAGCCCCGTGAGACACAACAGAAAATCAAACTGGAAACCCCAACTGTACTTGCACACCCTGAGAGCTGAGCCGGGCCAGTGCCTGAATTCGCTCTGTGCCGTGCTGGTTTTGATCCTCTCCAGGAATCTCCCCTGCTCCTGCCTCCCTGAGCTCCAGAGGAGCCTTGCATGGCTCCAACAACCAGACCCTGCGCCCTGGTCAGAGCCCTGGGGGACCGGGCACCCCCTGCCCCACAGCCAGAGGCCAGCAGGGCCCATCCCAAGGGGAGCAAAACCAATTTCACAAATACTGAAAAGACATTATTTGGTTTTCTTTTGAAAGAAGATATTTGAGATTTTTTAAAAAATTGCTCCAAGATGCATCCAGGGCGATTTGTAATTCACATTTCCTGTTTTCTGATTGGTAAAACTCTGGAAATTTCCCTATTNTATATTTATAAAGTGAAATTGCTATAAAAACTTCAAACCCATTTTTATGTAGGGACACCATACTCAAACTTTCAAAATTTTGAGGAGTTTTGCTTGGATGTTGCGACTTTTTTTTAAGCTCACTAATAAAAATTTCATTTTTTTCCACCTAAAAATGGAACTGTAAACAACTTCTAGTCAACAGAATATTCAAAATTTAAAAAAAACCCCTCAGTTCAATGAATTACTTCTATACACATTCATGAATGCTGCCTGATCAGGGGGTTGATCAATAACCTAATCAATGCTATAGGACAGTAACTGTAGCAGTTACGCTGGGACTTACATACCCAAAAACTTTTAAGTACAGCAGAAGTTTATTTCATTTGATTTTCTAATAATTTTTATGAACACACAGACCTGGGGAATGAATGAGTAGTGCTAGGTGCAGCTGAGACTATGAACAGATGGAACTCTATAGAAACAACGAAAATGTTTTAAAAAGCAGGTATTTCACAAACCATAAAAAAGAAGTAAAAGCCCAGTACTTGGTTTATAAACCAGAAACTCTGAGATTGCACATTTCCTAACAAATACATTTATGTGCTTTAAAATCCCACTCAGTGAAGGCTCAGGGCAAAAGTGGCACATCTGGGCAAGCCAGGGGCCTCTGCCCCTTCTGCCTCTTAAAAACATATTCTGGTCTATAGCCCTGGACTAAAATTGGGGTGTTTGACCAGAAACGTGGGGGTTAAGTGGGCAGTACTTATTTTTAGTAAAAATATTTCCTTTCCAAGGAAAAATGTGGCTGTTCTTTGGTGAAGGGGGAAATATTCTCAGAAGTCTGAAACCAGCAATAAGATGCAGCACAGGAGAATGAGACCAGGAGGGGACCCTGGGGTGGGAAGGCCCCAGGCTGGGCTTGCACAGGGCACATTGCAGCATCACAGCTTGGGTGGTTTTCTCTTTGTTCAAGTTTTGGGATGAAATGTTTAGATTTTGGGTTTTGTGGGGGAGAAACTAATTTCAGCTCAGTCGATCCAAACAGTGAAGTGCACCAGCAACACGTTGCCCTGCCCTGGCCCAGCTGGCCTTCAAATTCTCTTTTCCTTCCTTCCCTTCCTGCAATTCGCCTTGGCGGAGGACCCTGAGTGCCACTGGGTAACACCTCAGTGCAGGAATTCCATTTATTTCCTCCTGCACTCAGGCTCTGCCCAGTGCAGCTGGAAGAGGCCAAACGCAGTCCTCAGTTTGTGAGAACCGTTTCCTCCCTGTCTCGTGTCAGCATCCCAGTCCAGCTTCCAAAGACAAATTTAGTTTTTCCAGCTGGAATATATTCTGTACACCTGCATGATCAGACATCACAGAAAAATCCCGCAGGGGTGAGCAGGGGAGGAAAAGTGCTGCGTCACGGATTTGCTGCCTGTTCCCACTCTGCTTTGACAGCAGAGCTGCTGCTCTGAGGCAGGAATTCCAGCAGCAGCTAACAGACAAGAAGTGGCAGGGATTCCAGCAGCAAACGGATGAGCGGAGCACGGGCAGGGAAAGGGCATTTCTCCACATTCAGATCTGGTTTTTCACAAAAACTGCAGACGTGCCCAAACCTTTGCAGTGTGCTGTGGAGCTGTGCATCTGTCTCCTTCCTCAGCTCCCTCCAGATTCAAATGCAAATCAAATTTGATGGCCTCAGTCTGTAATTTCGTGCTGTGCTATCCTCTGCTATGCACATTAAGGAAACTAGAAGTGTCTTTGCCATCTATTTTCCTTCTAAATCGGTGGCAAGATTTGCATTAAGACCAGATAAAATCCCTAAATGGGAATCTTCAGGGACTGAGAGATTTTTGCAAAGCAACTTTGCAAGAATCAGGATGAAAACTCAGGTTAGCAGAGTTATTGATGAGTTTGGCGCTCGTCTGGGATCCTGTCCCTGCCAGGGCCAGCTGGACACGGGCTGCAGGGTTCTGTGCCCAGGGATGTGCCGATCCCTCACCCACAGAGGGAAAGCAGGGGGAGCACGAGTCACACACAGCTCCCAAACATTTCGTGAGGCGCCGCTGCCAAGCGGCACAGCTCAAAAACTGGAGATAAAAATAGAGAATCTAAAAAACACACGAGAGCTGAAAACCCTGTGATGGAGCAGAGCAAGCAGGGTGAAGGCCCGGGCCGGTGGGTGCTGCAGAGCCCCGGTACTCACTGTTGGGGTCCACGTTCTCGCAGAGCTCGGTCTTGGCCTCGCCGTTGGGGCGGTCGCTGGGCTTGTGGGACAGCCGCGAGGACATCGTGGCCGCCGTCACCACGGCCTTGAAGCTGCGCTTGCGCTTCTGCACGTTGAGCTCGGGGTGGAAGATGATGATGTAAACCTTGGGCATGTAGAGCATCCCCAGCGCCACCGACGCGCTCAGGTTCATGGAGATGGTGAGCGTGGTGGTTTGGATGTAGAGCTACGGGACAACAGAGACAGGTTACACACCACGGGCCTGGCCAGGCTGCAGCGCTTCAAACACAAATACCCACTGTAAAGGGGTTTTTACCAGTTTGCATGTGTTACACACCACGGGCCTGGCCAGGCTGCAGCGTTTCAAACACAAATACCCACTGTAAAGGGGTTTTTACCAGGTTGCATGTGTTACACACCACGGGCCTGGCCAGGCTGCAGCACTCCAAACACAAATACCCACTGTAAAGAGACTTTTATCCAGTTTGCAGTGAAGGTGTGCGAGCTGAGACCTCTGCACTGCAGCCACCGTGATGTCCCACACCAATCCCCTGCCTGATCCACCAACAGCCTCGGTGCTGGAGACTTTCAGTGGCCTTAACACAATTCCCACAGCAAGTTATGGCACAGCTTTTGTTTATTTACTTAAAGAGCGCAGATCAGATTTGGATTGAAATAATTCCGATATAAATTAAGGTTTAGCTGAGCTGTAAGTTATAGAAGAGGAACTATAATAACAGGTTAGCAGAAATTTCTGACTTAAAAACATTGAGGAAGGTGGGATTTTCTTGTTTTTACTGTACTTTAATTCTCTCCAGTTCACTGAAATAACTTTGCAGAAGGTACACAACGATTTCTGTGCTTGTGACATTCAGCTGTGCTCGGTATTGTGAAAAAATATTTTCAAGTCAGAGAACAGGTACTGAGATGAGTATTCAAAGAAACCACAGGGATTAAAAAATGTACTCTGCAAATATACAGGGGTAGAAAAGCCTTTTTTACCCCTTTTTTTTAAACTGTCTTTTCAGAGGACACACGTAACAGATAAACCAGAACAATTCTCACGACTTAAAGAGGATTCAGCACAATTAAAAGGCACAGAGACAGCACAATACAGGTGTGAGGGAGCTGAAGAGGCAGCAGCATCTCTGCAGATCCTCTTCAGAAATTAAATATACAGGAAATCCAGAGAGATAGGAAAATCATCACACGCCGAGGCTGGTTGCTTCAGAACACTATTTCCTCTTCTCCTCCCATTCAGTGCTCATCAGTGTGAACTTCTGACGGAAAAGCTCTGAGAACAACACAAATGCCTCCAGACTTGCCCGCGCGGCGTCCTAAAGCCACCTCTGGGGGAGCTTTCAGAGCCTCCACACCAAACTCCTGCAAATGTCCCCAAAACACTCGGGGTGCCCCCGACCCTGCTGCTGGCTGTCCCTGCAGGTGGCACAGCGAGGTGGCCCCTGCGCCGCTGTTACTCCCTTCTAGACCTTTAATTAGGGGCATTCTGCACCAGTGCCAGACCCTCCCCAGGCACGCTGCAGCCAGAGCCTCCAGTGCTCCATGGGCTGCCCCAGCGGGGAACTGGCCTTGCTGGGAGCTGCCTCACCCTGGGGATCCTCTGATTCAACACTTTCCCCTTAATCCTGGGCTGCTGCAAAGGCTGCACCCAGCAGAGCAGCAGCACCTCAGGTATTCATTTTTATTTTGCCTGCTCGGAAGGGGTCGAAGGTGAAATGATTATTTAATCAAAGGGGTCTTTGCAGCACCTCACCAGCCGAGCTCCCACCTTGCCAACGCTGATGGGAGATAAAAGGCCAGGGAGAAAAGAGCGTTTGTAGAACAAGGAGGGATGAGTGACACACAAAGCTTCTCATGACAAATGGGAGCAGCGTAAAGATAAGGGAAACTAATAGATATGCTTATTATGCAGAGCCTCAGTTTTATGTGTTTTATCTCCGCTTTGTGGTTTTACCAGTCAGACATAAAAATGCAGTTTACGTGAAACTATTTCATTTCTTATTTCACTTCTTCTGATAAATTCTCGGGAAGCATTTTAGATGAATGCAAATGGGTGACTTAAAGTACAAAGGATCAGATTTAACTGACAATGGGACTCTAATAACTCATGCGTGCCTTTTACAGCTGGCTGCTGAACCTGGCAGCTCCCAAACCTGAGATTAAATTAAGAAATTAAGATGCAGATTTAGTGAGAGATGCTCCAACTTGACATGAATGAGAACTGGGATGGAGCTTATTCAGCCTGGAGGGGAGAAGGCTCTGGGGTGACACAACTGTGGCCTTGCAGTGCCTGAAGGAGCTACAAGCAACACAGAGAGAGAGCATTTACAAGGGCCTGGAGGGACAGGGGAAGGGGGAATGGCTTCAAACTGCCAGAGGGCAGGGTTAGATGGGATACTGGGAAGGAATTGTTCCCTGAGAGGGTGGGCAGACCCTGGCACAGGGTGCCCAGAGCAGCTGGGGCTGCCCCTGGATCCCTGGCAGTGCCCAAGGCCAGGCTGGACACTGGGGCTGGGAGCAGCCTGGGACAGTGGGAGGTGTCCCTGCCATGGCAGGGGTGGCACTGGGTGGGCTTTAAGGTCCCTTCCCACCCAACCCATTCCATGACTGGAAGCGCTGCCAGTGGAAATCAAGGCTTGCTAAAACCAATCTGGTGTTGGTCTCCCAGGACCGCTCCCCTGGAGGGCTTGAAGCCACATCTGCTATGACAGAAGGACAAAGTCACTCTGAAGGGTCACCCTCACTCAAATCTCCTTCTCTCTCAAGCAGACTCTGAATTTTGACAAATTTTAACTTCACACACTGCGTTGCAAATGCACCGACTTTGAAGCAGGCACTGGAGAGAACCCAACCCTGAGGACATCATTCACATGCAAAAGCACCTAGATTTTATCACTTCTTTTACATAAGTGATTTCCATTTGAATTTTAGATTTTTATGTTTTCCAGATTCTTGCTTTATTCATGCAAATCACAAAAATTACCTTCAAAACCTTGAGAGAAAATTGGACTGGTCTGGAATACACACATCAAATAACTGGCAATTTTTATAGAACAAAACACATGAGTGGCTGATTCTGCATGAACTGTGATTTCTCTGGGAAGCAAAGCACTGCAGGATCAGGCCTCTGTCTTTGCCAGCCCAGGAGAGATTTCCAGCTGCTGGGCCAGAAGAACTGAACTTACAGTTTATATAATAACTTCACTCAGAGCTGCAGAGCTTTGAAAAGTCCCTTTAGGAGTCAGAAATCCTTTTTGTAGGCTAAAGCTTTGCCTTCAGTCTAATCAGGAGCAACTGCTCCTCTTTTCTAATTCAGCTTTCTAATTATGCACTGAATTGTGTTATGTTGCAATATGGAAATAAAGTGGTAACTTGAGATATTTTTGGACTCGTGCTATTACAAGCCAATTTATCTCACTTTTATATGGGAATTAAAACAAATGTTCTTACAGATGAAGCAGACAGTTTATAAATCTCCCAGAAGGCTTTTCCAGGTCATCTGAAGATTCTATCTCATTCTCTACATTATGTTGTGCAAATATAAGAATGAGAAACACTTTTTAATAAAAATTAAAATTAGCTTCCCCCGCATTACGTGTTTGCAACAACATGGGAAGTGAAAGGACCTGAATGCAAATGCGTCCTCGGACATTTTGGTGTCCAGTGGGTGGGTGAGGGTCCTCCAGCACAACCCCTCCTTCAGGAGCACTGTACCCTACTGGAAACCCCAAACCCATCTGTACGTGCAAACACGGTTCCCGTTCCCTCAGACAAGGTGATTTATGAAGGTTCAGGCAGGGCAGCTTTGCCCAGACAGCCGTGTCCTTCCACGGGACTGCACAAGGAAATGGGAACAGCAGTGGTGAGGAGCCCTGCCAGCACCAGGGCTCGGAACAAGGGGATCCTCAAGGTCCTTCCCAACCCAACCCGTTCCCTGATGTGGTGATGATTTTACGTGAGGTATTCACGGATCTTTGCCCTCCTGTGCCCCTCAGTGTGCACTTTCCCCGTGGAACACAGCCACATCCCCGTGCTGAGGTGTCGGCAACCCCTCAGAAACCAACCCAGAGCCAGCTGGGAGAGCAGCCCTGTGGAAAGGCTGATGCTCAGGAAGTTTGACAAGTGACAAGGGACGCTGCCCAAGGGACTCTGGATAAACAGGTCACAGGAGCTGTGCTGATCACAGTTATTACAGTAGGAATAGCAGGGCAGGCAAAGAGCCCTTGCAGGATGGCTGTGGGATGTCAGGGAATCAGTCACACCATCCAATTATAAATCCCGTGCTTGGCAATTATATGAAAGGTGACACTGAAGGAAAGGATGGGATTTCAGTGCCAGGAGATGTCCCTTCAGTGGCTGGTTGTTGTGCAGCCTGGCAGTGCTTGGGTGCCCAAAGAACCCCAGGGCTCCTGGCCAGGCTCAGGGAATGGGCTGCACATCACAGAATCCCAGACTGGGTTGGCTGGGAAGGGACCTCAAAGCCCGTCCAGTGCCACCCCTGCCATGGCAGGGACACCTTCCACTGTCCCAGGCTGCTCCAAGCCCCATCCAGCCTGGCCTTGGGCACTGCCAGGGATCCAGGGGCAGCCACAGCTGCTCTGGGCACCCAGTGCCAGGGCCTGCCCACCCTCACAGGGAACAATTCCTGCCCAATATCCAATTTATACCAACAAAATGAGAATTCCTCAAATAGAAGCATCTAAAAGACCAGCCTGCAGAGGGCAAGATCATGTCCCAGCCCCTGTGGCAGCGTTGCACAGCCCGGGATGCAGGAATGCTGTGATGGATCATGTCCCAGCATGTTCCTCGCAGTAGAAGGCTCAGCCATCAAAAGGAAAATTCAGTCATATTCCCAGAGATTCCCACCTGCAGAGGCCACGTGCAAAGGCAGCCAGTATGGAGGAAACAGGACTAAAAGGACAAATTCCCAATTCCCTGTGCCTGCACGGTGAAACTGTTCCTCCTGATGTCACCTTGTCAGAGTCACCGTTCATTTTCACGTCCCAAGAGCACCCAGCACATCGAGTTTTTCAGCTTGTGGTTCACAGGCAAACGTGTGGAGGAGAGCTGAAGGGAATGTCTGTATTTAAAATATCTTGGTTATTCCAGCTAAATATCTTATACAGCTTCTTCTCTTATATTAGGAACTTCCTCATGCAAGAAATTTGCATGCACCAAAAATAAACGTTTATGGCTTATATCTATAACTTGTGTGATAATTCAAAATAGCAAACGCTGAAGCACTTGCTCTGAGGGTTCTGATGCAGATGCAGAAGAGGAGGAATCTTGTCCCTCCAGCCTGCGAGAGAAACTCTAACAGCTTATCTAGAAGGAAATTAAATTAGCCAGATAATTGGACAGAGCAGCGATGGAAAAGCAAGTGCTGCTTTCAAACAGCATCTGATGGCTGACAGGGAAACTGAAGCGGCATCAGAGGCGACCCCACAAGCCAAACGGTTCGTACAGACAATATTCAGCAGATCCCTCACCTGCTGCAAAAAGAGCTGCCTTGGCTTTCTGTAGCAGATACAGAGACAGCAAAGGTGCCCAGGAACTGCTTGGAATCACTTGGGATTTTCTTGGCTCAGCCAAGAAAAGGACAGTGCTGGCCCTGGCTCAGGCCAACAAGGCATTAAAGGTGTTTGGAGCTGGTGCCTCCCTGGAACTGACTGCTGGATTTCACTGTCCTTGAATGGAAACTCGGCAGAGTTAAGGGTGTGCCGGGAAGAAGCCGTCCTGCAAGGACAGGGGGTTTGGAGAGAGGTCTGTGCGTCCCCACCACTGAACAGGAGAAGTTCTCTCTCCCTCTGGGTTCATCTGCTCCTTTCTGTGGCCCCGGACACTGAGCACAGCTCTGCGCTCTGCTGTCCCTGGCTGGGGATGAGGGTCCTGTGTGCCACGGTGGATCCAGGGGTGGGCAGCCAGAGGCAGATCCAGAGGCTGTGACCCCTGTCGTGCTCAGGGAGAGGAGAGGATGAGCCCTCCCTGCCCTGTGCCCGCTAACAGAGGTGGTGACAGCACAGGGACACAGAACAGCTGCACGTCCCTCTCCTGATTTTCCTTCCCTGCCGATTACATGTCCACGGGTGATGGGCAGAATTTAAAATGGGTGAAGTTTCCCCACAGGATCCCAGCCTTGGGCTGGTACCCAGTGCAGCTCTGCCCACACCAAGAGGTCCTGAGACCTCCACATCCCTGCTGCTGCCTCACCAAAGGGTCTGCAGGTGATCAGACGTTTCAGCCACAGCAGGGCTTGGCTGGATTTCAGGCACAGCCAGAGGGAAGAGCTCCAGAAATCCCATTATCAATCCTCAGAACCGTCTAACATCTCTTGCTTGGCATTCCTGTTTGTGATCATAGCTCTAAAATAAGTTACACATCACTAAAAGAGACAAACACAAAGTGCAGCAGAAGTAATGTACATCCTCAACTTCTATTATTAAAATAATGGCTTTTCCCTCTCTCACGGGCTGAGCACTTGGCTTTTTTGAGCTAGAAATAATTCTTCATCTGTCACTTCTTC
>VZTD01001488.1:1630866-1803374 GCA_013397725.1 Rhagologus leucostigma | reverse complement strand
CAAAAAAAAAAAAAAAAAAAAAAAAAAAAAAAAAAAAAAAAAAAAAAAAGGAAAAAAGCCTTCATTTCACTGCTCCCCCTCGCCATTGCACTGCTAAATTGACTGACACACAATCTTGGCATTTTCGGGTATTCAGAGCCAGACTCTGGCTGCTGCTGTAAATCATATTTCTCCACACTTACTGCATTTTATTCATTTTATACATGACCAGAGATTAGAGTTCAAATGAAACAGAGTTTGCTATCCTTCTTATATTCCAAACGTCACCAGTCTAGAAATCTTTAATTTTACTCACTTCAACTATATAATAATTCAATGTAAAAGGAGAAAAAAAGCAACCCTGCAACCCTCAGCTCGAGATTTTGAGGAAAATAAAGTGAGACCCCAGGGCTGTGTCTCTGCAGGATGGGGGGCACTGCACAGTGCCGGGACTGTGGCACTGGGACGGCTCCTGGGGCACACGGTGTCCCCAGTGGGCACCTCCCACGAGACCAGGTTGCTCCAAGCCCTGCAATCACCAACATCTGCAAATACCAAAATCCCCACCCTCAGTTTTAAGAGAGAAGCAGTGGAAGCTTCTAAAGCATCCCATCAGACCAACCACGGCCAGCCAGCACAGCAGGAAGTCCTGCTCCCACGAGGAACTTCCCAGGAATATTCCCAGGATCAAATGTTGCTTGCAAGGACGGAGCCCAGGCAGCCTCCCCACACAGACCCCTCCTCCTCAGCCAGCAGCTGCTCAGGGAACACCAGGCAAAGCCCTCTCGCCATTTTTCTTAAATTATTAAAGCATCCCAGAACAGAAAATAAACCCAGGTCAAACGGTTTTAAGACAATTCCATTTACCTGAGATGGAGGAGTATCAGTGGAAGGTATTGATTAGAAAGAGACAAACAAAGTGCAAGTTGATGTGCGTGTAAGTAAACACACAGATGGGCAAGGAAATGGGCAACCCAAAACACGATGGCCTTCAGAAATGGTCATGCATAATAAATCAGTTCTGAAGAATCTGGCACGCTGAGAAGCAGCCCAGTGCTCTAGAATTTCACTTCGCAGTCCTCCAGGATACATGGAGCTAAGAAATAATCAGAAAATCCTGAAGAATAAAAAGGTATTTTTTTAAAAACAACTTTAGATGCTTAACCTCATGCTGATCATGTGTTCAGGTAACCCTCTCTGTTCACCAGGTTAAGGAATTAAATGTTCTTCCCAAAAACCTCCATCAGAGCAAAAGAGGTGCTGGCATTTAGTACTCAACACAGGAGAACCTGGGGTAATGTCTAGGTTTCCGTGGAGAACCCAGAGTGGTGTTTAGGTTTCCTTGGAAAACCTGCAGTAACACTCAGGTTTCTCTGTCTTCCCACACTGGAGGTGCCTTTCCCCGGAGTGAAAAATCCCAAAGTTTGGGGAAGAACTTGTAGTGCCAGGACAAGGGGGAATGGCTTCCCACCGCAGAGGGCAGGGTTAGGGGCGACACGGGAAGGAACAGATTCCCTGACATTCCAGACTCGTTGCTGTAACTTACAGGGACACACGTCAGCAGGATCAAACGTTCCTCTGCCATCCTCTGCACGGAGCCTTTTGGAAGCTGCACGAGAAAGGCAAGGCAGGAAGCATCTCAAAGCACAAGGAACCATCCTCTAAGGAACAGCACGATGGAAAGCCATCAGCAGGAGCTCTGAAAGCCCCTTTGGCTCTCAGGTTGGCTCTTCACCCCCAGGACACTCCAGCAGAGTGGGCAGGTGAGGTAGCAGGGTGTGTGTGGCACAAGGGGCTCCTGGGCCACGGTCCAGGTCACACCCGGGCCGGGCTCAGAGCCAGAGCAGCTCCTGGAGCAGCTCCTGGATGTGCCCGAGGTTGTCATGGCAATGGGAACTCTGAGAGTACAGCCCCTGGGAGCCGCAGCTTTGCCTTGACAGCGCTGAAAAATGCTGCCAAAATTATTCACAGCCTGGAAAGGAGAGGCACAAATGCCCTGATGGTTCTCTCTCCTCTCGGGCTCTTTAACCAGTCTGGGGGTTGCAGCTTTGTTTTACTGCCCAGTAAATCGCTCAGCCACACGTTACGACAGCAAGCAGCCCTCTCACTTAAGGTATGCAGGTCTTGCAAAATTAAATCCCCAATCCAGCATAAACACGAGCATTGTTAGAGTTCCCCAATCACACACAGTGAGGTAACACTGAGAAAATACAGCAAAAGGAACAAGTCAAGCCTTAAGCCAGCCTTTGATCCAGGCCAGCCGTGCAGGACAGCCCCAGGACAGGGTTTCTCCTGCTCTGACTGGGGTTCAAATCGAGCTGTAATCGAGTGCCCATCACACTCAGGCTTTCCTGAGCTGTCCATTTGCAGTCCTGCCAGGATGAAACCCCAGGTATTTCAGCCCAGGCCATGCCCCAAAGGAAGAGCAGAGATCCCCACGGAAGGTTCATCTTACAGAGCAAGCTTCAACACCTTTTTTCTGTCCTTTCACTCCAATTCTGCCTCCTCTGATCCAGCCATATGCATGTTTGATTTATATCCAGCCAGCCTGGCCCACTTGGAAGGTTTTCCCTGAGATCAAACTGCTCTTTTTCTGAGACACTCCAGTTAAGAAATTCCCTTTGCCTCCACTTGCTTCAGCAACTGAACATCCCCGATCTCCCGACACACCAGGCTCCCAAAAACTGACCTCAAACCTTCCCCAGCCAAACTGATATCCTCTGGCCTTCCCAGAAGAACGAAACTTATTCCCCTGCACAGCTGGGTGCAGCATCTTCAGTGACCACACCATTCTGACCCCTCACCTCGGACACACTCTGGGTTTGTGCAGCCGATCCCTACGGGGCCGCAGCCCGGCACTGCAGCGAGGAGCTGCTCCTCACGCAGCCTCGGCAGTCGCTGCTGGCCCCAGCTGGGGAAAACGTCTGGAGGATCTGTACAATTCCCTCTTGGTTTGGCCACTCCAGGGTATTCATTCCTGGGAGCATGCGCTCCATTGACACAGTCCTGCCCCTCCTTTGGGGTTCCCTCAGAGCAGGCTCCACCCGGCTGAGGGGAAGGAGTCTCCATCCAGCCCTTCCATGACGTGATTCTCCGGCACAGAATCACTGAGGTTGGAAAAGATCTCCAAGACCATCGAGTCCAGCCTTTGGCTGCTCCCCACCTTGTCACCCAGACCAGAGCCCCGAGTGCCACGGCCAGGGAAGGTGACTCCACCACCGCCCTTTACACTGAGGCAAACCAGTATTCCCAGTATTTCTTCCCAGTATATGCCCAGCTCAACCAGTGTGCAGAACCTCAAACCAATCCCACAAAGAATTCCTTGCCCATCTAGCACCCAAGAAGTGACCACTGGCCCCAGCCCTGCCCGTGCCCAGCACTGACTGTGGTCACCTCACTTCCCCCACCACTACAAATCCCAAAAAGTCAGCTGGAATCTTTCAATGTCAGTGAAGTTTGACCCAGGCCCATATTGAGAATATATTCCATATATTTGCATACAAAGTAAGATCTAATTCTGCTTGGAGACCTTCAGGGGAATTTGAAGTGCAAGCTGCTGTCAGGGAAGGAGGGGGAGAGGGAAAGGATAATCCTACACTTATTACTTCTCTTTAAAGACCTTCGGAGTAGAACGCTGGCAATAAAAAGCACTGACAAATATACATACATGAAGCAAGTCAGTTTTCCACTGACTTTTGAAATGATAATGTAATTATTATTTAAACCAGAGCATTTACATATTGCTTTGGCTACTTAGAAACAAACTTGTTATGGCTGGACGTGTCCTTTGCCACCACAGTGCTGGGTACGGAGTCTGGAATGTGCCTGGGGACTAAAGGCTGCAGTCAAGTACCCAGAGCAGTCAACAATTCATTTATTCTTATAACTGGGTTATTTATTCATTTATTTATTTGTCAGCACGGCCAGAGGAGCTGTGGCTGCCCCTGGACCCCTGGCAGTGTCCAAGGCCAGGCTGGACAGGGCTGGGAGCAGCCTGGGACAGTGGAAGGTGTCCCTGCCATGGCAGGGGTGGCACTGGGTGGGCTTTAAGGTCCTTCCCACCCAAACCATTCTGTGAAAATGATTTAATTTTCTGAAGGATGAAAGCAAACAGGGAGTGTGGTAGAGCTGCCCGAAAGAATGGAAGATTCCTGGATAAGGCAGCAAGGCCTTTGTTCCTGACCAGCCACCATCAGGGGTTTAAACCCTGGCATAAGGAAAATAATTCCTTGAGTAAAGAAAAGCAATTCAAACCTCAAAACAATCAACAAAAAGGGTCAGACACGGGGTGTGGGCAGCAGCCCGAGCCCCACACAGGCTGGACCCACACATGCCTGCTGACAACAGCTCAGATGTCCCTGCAAGAACGATGAACCCGAACAGTCCCCCCCTAAACTCTGCCAGCAAACAGCAGCATCTCCCTGGGTGCAGACGCCCTTTCCGAGGCTCGTGTGAGCACAGCCAGGTTTGTGCCAGCCCCTCTCCCCTGCCCAGCGCGGGCGTTCCTGTCGCGCCTCCCAACATCCAGCAATGCCCTGCTCTGAAGGGGCTCCCCCGACCCCTCCACACCTCGGCCAGCGCCTCCTCATCCCTCATCCCACGGGAGAACACCGGGCAGGACACGCACCGGGAACACGGAAAGGGTTGGGATCCTCTCCGAGCAGCCACTCCCGTGTTACAGGAGGCACTGGGAGGTGTTAATTTTCTCTATTATTCCTTCAGAGCGGTGCGAGTTGGCATTTAATTAACTCAGTGACTTGAGCCAGCCAATTCTTGTTGCTACTAATGTATCACAATTAGAACACACCGTTGCCATGGCAACTGCCCAGTGCATCATAATTCCTACCCCGGCGCTGCTTTACGCAATCCCCGGGCTCTGTGACACGCAGATGGGCGTTATTGTTATGCTAAACTGGGAACGGGTAATCCCACAATACAAGATCATTTAGGTACTCATTTAAATGAGATTTAATTACAAAAAGTCTATCATTTTAGGACCTGCCAAATGCCAGTCGTTCCACGATCCCCCGTATCTTTGGGAGGTACCCGTGTGCATCAACGCTAATCCAGAACATCAGGGAAGAGCTTCTCTCTTAATTATCTAACGCTGCCTTTTTATTGTAAGAATAAACCAAATCTCCATCTCAAATCAGACGCTGCGGTGACAATCTACAGCAATATCCAAACCATTCTCCAGTCTGACGAAGCGATCCCCTGCCCTGCACCATCCCACCGCAGCTCCCATTCCTCATTACCAGCTCCAAGTTAACTCTGAAATTACCTCCCACACGTCAGTCATACCTCAGAGATAACACCGCAATTCACTCTGAATTATTCAGAGCTGCCTATCAGCAGCTTCATTTGGGGTACTCAAACCGAAAGCAATCTGGAATATTACACGGGGAGAAAAACCCGGGTTTTAAGCCCAAATCAGCTCACATGTTTAACTCCTCCGTAGCCTGACAGCAGTTAGCGACCCGCAGACACCAGTGTGACTCTGTAACTTATTAAACACGTTAGAACAGGACAAACCCCCGAGCCTGACTATTGCTGCCTCCAGCGCCGCTCACGAGCCGCTGTGAAACTTCCCCGAGAGATTCGCTGCCGCCCTTGCAGGGCAAGAGAGAGACGCGGAGCAGCTCGCAGCCGCCTTCCCTCTGCGTGAGGGAGCCGCGAGGAAGCCCGTAAATACAAACCGAGCCCGGGACAAGCTCTGCCTGCTGCCGGCGCCGGCACAGCGAGCATCCGAGCGGGGCTGCATTCCGCGGGGATCGNCCCGAGCCCCCAGGCCCCGCCGGGCACGCCGGAGCGGGGCCGGGCCGTGCCCAAGGCGGGCCTTGTCGGGTCCGAGCCGGGCCAAAGCCGAGCCAGGGCTCGGTCCGGCTCTGCGCTCGCTGCCAGCACCAGCGGGGACATTACAGGCCCTGACCTCCCTTTCTTATCTTCAGTCGTTATCAGATTTCATCTTCCAGTCAATAACACCTGCTAAAACAACATTGATTTTGAAGTTCTGGAGAATCGAATCACTTGACTTCCTCGGTCCTCCAATTAAGGCACCAGAATAAATCTTAACTACTCCCTAATACCAGTTTTCACAAGACTTTCTTCAGCTGTAATCACGTTTAAGCACCTTGGCTAAACTAATTGATTTCCATTGCTTTTCGTTCCCACCGCCTAAGACAGTCTGTGCTGAGCTTTCCAGTGCATCTCCTCTCCAGCTTACTGCTGAATTACTGCTGCGAGCTCAGTTGTTAAGCAGGTTCTGTTCCACTACTAAAAAGAGCTATCTTGTCTCCAAATGATACTTAATTATCTCCATTAAACATTACAGGCTGCTCTGATGCTGGAGATGTAAATCAGAGGGAACAAGAGGAAGATGAGAGCATATTGTTCATCACAGGTTTTGTCCTCCTACTCCCTCTGCACTCCCTTAGATAAGTGTCTCTAGAGGTAAGGCCAACACAGATCTTGTGAACACTCGAGTTATTCAATTTACAATACACACGTTATTTTTCACTGGTGAAACCATGAAACTCGGGGCCTGGCCAGGGTTAAACCTCGGCTTTCCCTGCTGTGGCAGAGGCAGTTAAGGGCTGAATGGATGGTGTTTAATGAGCAATTAACAGTGCAAGAAAAGCTGTTATTGCTGAGTGAGCAACCCCTCCTTTGTTTCACCTCGTTCCCCCACCTGAGTTTTGTCAGCACAGACACTCCAGCCGTTCAAAGGCCAAGTGCCACCGCAGACCGAATAGTCCTTGGTGAAACCCTGACATCACTACTGGCCCTGCTAAAGCTGAAAAGCCCTTCAGGAAGGCCTGACAATTACCGGGGTCACCGGGGCTCTGCGGCCCATGCGCTGCGCCGTCACCAGGAGCATGGCTGGGAAACGTCCAGGTGAGGACGTAAAAATGTCCTGTAAATACCCTTTGGTTCAGGTCCACGTGCTGCCCACCCCCTCCCAGTTTGGGAAAGAAAATGTCTGGATCTTTGGTTTCTGCTGCCGAGACAGCGCAGAGCGGGCACGTCACCACCAGCAAAGGCAACGATGGAAACGATGTCAAACTACCAAAGTGCTGAAGGAAAAAGTCATCCTTGGTTTTTTCACACCAGCCACAGCGAGGGCAGCACTGCCCCACTGAGACCCCTTCTTGAACAGGGAAAACCAGGACAAAAAGTCTCTGACCTCTTCCCCAGCTTCCCTGTTCTCTTCCACCCCTGTATCAGAGCAGCTCCTTTCATGGCAGTCATGGGCTAGACTCCTTCCCTTTGAGAGCCTTTCCACTTGTCACAAGGCATCGATCCCCTGACAGCAGTTCCCAGCCTCTTTCTGCTCTGTAAACACCACCATGGGTCTCTGAAGCTGCCGGGGACAGAGGGACCCGCTGGCACCCTGGGACAGGCACCCAGGGACAGGGACAGGGACCCTCCTTCCCAACACAGCCAGGCCAAATGGTGTCGGGGTGACCTGGTCAGGGCCCACGGCCGTGTCCCTGGTGGCTGTGGCCCCTCCCCAGGACTGCCCCCTGCCAGACCTTACACCCCCAGCTCTGCTGCTGGAGGGAAGGATCCCCACCTGCTGCTTCTGCTCAGTTCTCCTGGATGAAACAAGCACAGAGTTTAAAAAGCTGTTAGTTCAAAATGCAGAAATATAAACATGCCCCAAATCACTTTTGACATGGTACAGTTGGGACACAATTTTTTTGCTTCAGTCTACAAGAATTCATTGTTGTTTCTCTTTAACCTTCTGCTAAGCTTATGCCTCAAACACAAAACACGAGGCAATTTCTGTGACTGAGTATGATGGTTTCCAGTTTTATTATTATTACATGCCTGCTTAAACCATTTAAAACAACAAATAAATCCTCAAGTCAATATTTTTGCGTCCATCTGTTACATACAGAGAATCCTACTTTTTGCTTTGCATTACATTGCCCTTGCTAGACTGAAAATTCTCTTTGCAGAGCAGCTCTTCTCTCCCCCTGCAAACCCAGCTGTGTTTAGCTCTGGTGTGCGCAGAGGATCTCTCCCAGCGCAAACTGCAGCCATCTCCATGATCCGCAGAGACCTTGCTTTGTGAAGGGGAGATTCCCTTACCACTGCCTGCAACTTGGGATTTTTTACTGATTTTGGAGGAAAATTTTGGTTGAAGGAGGGTGGATGCAGATTAGGTATCAGGAAGAAATCCTTCCCTGTGAGGGTGGGGAGGCCCTGGCACAGGGTGCCCAGAGAAGCTGTGGCTGCCCCTGGATCCCTGGCAGTGCCCAAGGCCAGGCTGGACGGGGCTTGGAGCAGCCTGGGACAGTGGGAGGGGTCCCTGCCATGGCAGGGGTGGCACTGGGTGAGCTTTAAGGGCCCTTCCCATGCAAACCATTCCATGAATGGCTGACTGCAAAGCTGAATGTTCTCTTCATTCCACACTGGTTTGCAGCAGGATGATGCCCTGGCCCTGCCCGTGGGAAGTCACTCTCTGTGACACCCATCCCATGAGCTCTCTCCAAGCAAGACTTCACCTGGCTCTTCCTGCTCCTCTCCTGGCAGTTTTCCTTGCTCCTTCCATTGTTGTTCCTGTTTATTCTAAAACAAACAGAAGAAAACTTCCACTGCAGCTGCGAGCCCAGCAATGAAGGATGCTCCCTCTGCAGGGGCCGCTCCACCTGGGGCCTTTGCAGGCTGCTTTCACAACCCCCTCACGGGAGATGACAGAAGTGCTTAGGGACCAATTCCTGCTGCTGAAAGCCCTGATCAAACCAAACCTGACTCCAGCATCCACGTCGGGCAAGGAAACTGAGAAACAACTGCGTAAGTCACATTGTACTAAATAAGCCCTTCGGGGCTTTGCTTTTGTTCCTGGATGAGCTGAGAATCAGCAGCCATTATCTGTGACTCCCAACACCGTGACTGTGTTTGCACAGCACCCGGGGGTCAGAGCCTGGCTGTGCTCTGCTCTCACAAACCCGGGCTGGGCTGGCACCGTGTGCCACGGGCGGCAGGATGCTCTGCAGAGCTGATTAACTCTGCTTCACACAAAGCAGCAGAAAGGGGAACCCAGGCTTTCGGCAGCAAAACGCAGACTGAGCTCTATCCCCCAGCCCCAGCAGAGCACCCTGTCCGCTGGCTGACCCTGGGGACAATCCTACAGGGACCGGCACGGAGAATGACCTCCCAGTGCCACCCAGAACACCCCACCTGAAATGGGACTCTCCTCAAAAATGCAGGCTGGAAGAGAATCGGGGTTGCAGGAATGGATCAGTCCCTCTGGGAAACCACATCGTCTTTGTGATACACTCACCCTCAAGGCTTGCATACGCAGGAAATTCAAAATATTCATTAAAATCACAGAATCACCTTTGAGATCACCAAGTCTCATCATCAACCCAGCACCACCACCACGTTCACCACGGCATCACGTCCTGAAGTGCCACATTGACACTTGTTTTGAACACTGTCAGGGATGGTTTCACGATGCCAATGATGTGAAAATGTGAAAACACATTATCACAAATGGAAACTACCCGCAAAGACATTCAAACAAACCCTCCCCTGTGTGGAGAGAATTATTTTGTGATTGATTCCTTTTTAACTAACTCTGAAGAGCTATTCTACAAGTACACAGCCACCCCTTGTTCCTGTGGGTGGCTGCCCCGAGCCCAGCACCACTCAGTGTTAATCCCAAGACAGGGCTTTGCAAGGCCGAGATTTTCCCGTTGCTGCCTGAGGAATTCAGCAAAGTGGAAAAACCCCCCCAGCCCCGCCCAGCAGCGTGGCATGGTCGATGCAAGAGCTCTGCTGGGGAAATTATGTTGTCAGCCCAAGTGAGTCTGACATCCGGAGATATCACAACGCAAGCAAAGAGAAAAGTTTCATCAACACGGTAATTACTGCTCTGGACTCAACGGAGCCGCAATTATTTCCCGGTGAGGGGCTGTCAGTTTGTGATGCAGATAAAAACTGTTGATAGGGCTGCCAGGGGCCCGTGCAGAGATGGCTTTTCAGATGTAAAACCCTCCTGGCAATTTCACATTTTCTAAAAAAAAAAAAAGAGGAACAAAAATAGTACGTGTCAACACTATGCATTAAACACCTACACGTTTTCTCCTTTGAAAATTGTGTTGCTTTTTAGCCAGAGGCAGTTAAGTATGCACCAGAAATTCCAGGGGAAAAAGAGACCTTCCTTTCCCACTTCTCCTTCTCTTGACATCATGTGTGTGCACAGGACAGGGGCAGCTGTGGCCTGCCCAGAGGTGGAGAGGCTGAGAGCCACAGGCAAGTGCCTCTGCCACAGCCGGGCTCACAGGAGGAAAAGCACCACAAATATTCCCAAATCTGCTGTTCCAGTCAATCAGAGATTGTCCAGATTTGGGGCTTTTGGTGAACTGGTCAAAATGGAGATAGAGAGGGCTGAGGAGGAGCTGGGTCCAACTCCCAGTGCTGCAGCAGTGCCATGGCGAGAGGCTCAGGCTGAGATCAGGGAAAGGTTCTTCCCCCGAGGGTGCTGGGCACTGCCCAGGCTCCCCAGGGAACGGGCACGGCCCCGAGGCTGCCAGAGCTCCAGGAGCGTTTGGGCACCGCTGCCAGGGATGCCCAGGGTGGGATTGTTGGGGTGTCTGTGCAGGGCCAGGGGCTGGGCTGGGTGATCCCGGTGGGTCCCTTCCATCCCAGGATATTCTGTGATTCTGTGATTTTCACCTCTGCAATGCCCTCTCCTTCCTGGGTTCCATTTATTTTCCCATCTTCCAAATAATTTTTTTTTTTCTGTCTCCTCAGCACAGCTGGGAATGGAAAAGGCTAGAATTATCACAGCAAAGAGATCCCTCACTGCCAACATCAGACATCAAAGCAGCCACTCAGAGGCTTCAGAGGGTCCCTGGGCGACGCAGCACCACCATGGGGACAGGAACCAAGTCACTTCTGCTTGAATGAGCCCATCTCCCCAGTGAGGCAGCACACAAACCCAAACGTGGTATTACTGCTCCGTGGCAGAGATACCTGCCCCAATAACTGCAAATTTCACCAAACGAATGGATTGTTAATTATCTCCCAGCTCTGCCCCCTCCCTGGCTGTCAGCGATGCCGTGTGAGCGGAGCACGGTGCCTGCTCTACCTGGCTCTGCTGGTGGCCCCGCTCGCTGGGGGAGCCCCCCCTGCCCAGGTAATTATGTGGAACATGATTGTGGCCTTGGGCTCTGCCTGCTCAGTGTTTGCAATTAGATTTTACTACAAAAGTACATATTAACATTAAAGGAGCATTACAATGCAGCAAATGTGATAAACCAGAGCGACGTTACGTGTACCTTCTGCTTCTGTTCTTTCAAGAATCATAATCACCATTAATTTATGGTCTTCTGAGGAGGATCTAATTACAGCAGTCAGCCCTTATTTCACTCAGAGTGTGCACGTCTGCTGTTCCCTGCCTTTAAATACCTGCACTGAAATAGAGACGACACAGACCTGCATTTTCAGTGGTCCTGCAGCCTCCCACTGCCTGGCTGAGCATGGGTCTGAACACGGGCAGCTGCTTGGGTGGGAGATCCCCCAGACAGGACCAAGCAAAGGTAGGAATTCCTTTCCCAGGAGAGCCCTGGCTTGGGAATACAGTGCAGCGCTGTGGGTAATCTATTTATTACCAAAGTGTCTTTGTTTTTTCAAGAGACCGCCTTGAGGAGCAGCGCTGTCACCTCCCACAGCCTGGCCAAATCCTGGGGGAATAATTCTGCCCACTTCGGTTTGCCAAATCTTCCCCTCAGGCACATCCTGCACAGCCACAACCTAAACCAGCTCCAAGTGTCCTTCAAAGCACAGCCACGACCCCAAAGTACACCCGTGTTCCCTCACGCCTCTCCCAGTCCCAGTGCCAGCCACACTGGTGCTCCATGGGAGCAGGGACAGCCCACGCCACAGCCACCTCTGTGTCCCCAGGGCCAGCAGCCAACCCTCAGCCAGCCCCTGGCCATTCTGTCCCTCCCAAGCACCCCTGACATGTCACAGAGGCCATTCTCTCCCTCCCAACCACCCCTGACATGTCACAGAGGCCATTCCCTCCTTCCCAGCCACCCTTGTCACATCAAACACAAGTGACAAATCCCTCCCTTCTCTCTGCTGCACCCAAGTGTGAGGCTGTGGGACACCCACAAATCCCAGGTGCCCAAGTTTAGGCACCAAGTTTTCCTTGCTGTTTTTCTTTCTCTTTTCCAGCCTTCATGGCAGAGGGAGCTGTGGCAGAGCCCCTGGTGAGCCCTGACTCCCTGAGGCGCTCAGCGAGCACCAGGAACCAGCCCAGTCAGTAATATCCCATATTTCCTGGGGTGTTCTCTCCCCCAGGAGCCTCAGAGGCCATAACCCAGCTCTAGCCAGAGGGTGATGGGTCCGTGAGCGTCTGTTCAGGGAACAAACCTCCCCCCAGAGCACCAGGGAGAGGAAAACAGGCACGTGGCCGAAGATCAACAGCTCCAGAACCCGGGATTCCTGCAGCGCTCACCAGCTGAGCGACACAGATGGAAATCCCGAGCTCCTGTTTAGGGTTAAGCCATTAGCAGCAGCGACACCTTAAAAGCTTTTTAATTTGGCTGGGATTTGACTGGTCACAGCCTCCCTTCCCACTGGGAATGAATGCAGAAGGTAATAAAGTAAATCGTACTGAGAACTTTACCCAGAAGCTGTGCTTAAAGTTTTTGATTATTCTATGGAAATTAGAATTGAAACTCTATAGACACTGAAAGGTTTTCACAGGGGTTTTTATACACTTTTCAGCTGTGTTGTTATATAACCTGATAAAAACCTGGGCCAGGATCACTTTTGTAGTGAAGGTTATCAGCCTGCCAAAAATTCCACTGATTATTTCACTTCTAGATTTCAAAGAACACCTAATTTCTCCTCAATTAAAATGCAGAACTCCAATGCTCCACAAAAGTGGATTTTATTGAATACTCTGCGCTTGGAGGATCTCCAGACCTTATGGCTCCAGCCTGGAGGGTCTGAACTGCAATGAGGTGAAGCTGCTCTTCAGTTCAGGCTTCACTCAGGACAACTCTACTGTCAGATCCTTCAATTCCAGGGTGTTCTCAGGGATACAATCGAGCCTGGATAAAATTAGGAACCTCAGCACCTGAACATGCAGATAATGAAGTGATGCGTGAAGCGAAAGTGCATCAGTGAGAGAAATTCCTGTTATCAGAATCCTCCTTTAAACAAAAGCTGCAATCCACCACTGTCCCTGTGTGAGCCCCAAATCATGGCAGATTCAGTCACGTTCCCTGGGAGCCTCAAAGCCTGATTTCCTCCACGATCCAACACTGTAAAACCAACAAACGTTGCATTAAATTCCTCATGACTCCCAAATCCACATATGTAGAGTTGCTATAGCAACTGTCAGCTCAAGCCTCCCCAAGGGAGAAAATAAAAGTGTGTCCTACCTGGCTAATTGGTATTTGTGTTACAGAGAATTGAAGGGTAACTTAGTTCCACCAAAAAATAGAACATAGACTGAAGTGCTCCTGTGCTAATGTGACATTATTTAATCTGAACAAGGACCCATTTTGCATGTGCCTTCAAATTACAGTATTTATGGAACACTCAACACAATAAGTAAAAGTGTCGCTGCCAAATATGCCTGACTTGCCCTGCTTATTGATTTGAATAAAAGGGGCATTGAAAAAAAAAACCAGAGAAACAAGAATGAAGGTGGAAGAGCTGAGGGGATTAGGGACTTTGAATTTCATAGTGGTTGTATTACAAAAACCTACAAAACCCCCCCAAAACCCCCAACCATTTACAGCCGAAAGTTCATGCAGAAATAAGCTGATGGAAGGTCACAGCTCTTTTCCCTATTTCAACTTTTCCCAGTTTCTCATCACTGCAGGAAGAATAAAGCTCCCAAGCAGGACGGCCACGCTGGCTGAACAACAGTCACCCCTCACGCAGGCATGATTAGAACTTTTTTAACTTGCAAAAAGCCCTGAAAGTCATTCAAGAAAAGATCCCACTGGCAGGATATATTGAGGAGCACGCTGACAGTTCTCACTGGCTTGTAAACACATCCAGAAATGTATTATTTTAATCTTGGCACAATTACTAAATAAAAGCAATCACAGCTGTGAGGAAGCAGAACCTCTATGAAACATGAAAATATAACGATGACATCTCTCTCTCTATCAGCCCAGTGACAGAATCTGAGAAAATGAGATTTTAGGGGACTATTCAGCTTCTCTGGGCACCCCGTGCCAGCACCTCCCCACCCTGACAGGGTGGAATTCCTTCCGTAAAGCCAGTCTAAATCTCCCCTCCTTCAGCTAAAAGCCATTAAGTGGCTTTCTATCAAATACACGCTGAAGGAAGGATCCTCATGAGCAGAGACAGCACAATTCCTGCCCCCAGAACTGTCCTGCGCCTCAGAGGTTACACAGCATTTTTAGGATATATACCAGATATAGGAGAACACAACCCCCCAGAGCTGCACAGTGCCCAGGCACGGAGCTCTGAGAGCTCTGAGAGCTCTGTATCCAGCCAGGGGAGCCCCGAGAGTGCTGGAACGTGGGAAGGACGAGCACCTTCCACATCCATGGGATCCATGTGCTGCATTACCACACCAAGCCCATAAACCACAGCCGACCCATAAACCACAGCCAGCCACGTGTTCTCTCCACTTTTGATGGTGGACAAAGGAACAGGTTGAGTAAACTCAAGCTGTAAAAAGGTCTGAAATCTGCTTTTACCACATGCCACCTCCCATACACCTCATGGTTCACTTGCATCCTGGAGAAACTCGGATTTCTGGCTTTCCTCACACCACCCTGCCTCCCTCCTGCTGCAACAGCTCCTGCTTGAATTATTCACCTTTTATGAATTACCTGCAGCACATTGCTAGGGGTTTCTTTTGTTGTTGGAGGTGTCATTCTCTACCCTGAACAAGGCAGGTGTTTTCAATATGCCTTCTACCGAACAACATTATGCTTGTATTTATCGATAAAATAAAATAAATCCATACACTGAAACCCACAGTGTTATATATAACCCCATTCCTCAGTTTAAAAGATTGTGCTGCATGAGATTTTTCAGCAGGTGCAATTTCCATTTCAGCACAGACGTGTGTGGCTAAGCTAAGGCACAATATTTTCCAGAGGAAATATCTGACAGGAAATCAGTAGCAAGCACCAAAAAGCACAATCCCTGCACCCCCACCCAAAAGGAGCGACAGAAAATTCAGAAAAGCAGCAAAGCTCCTGCAGCTGCAGCTCTGTGCAGGGCACAGAGGGGAAAGCCCCAGGAGCAGGGCCAGCACTGGGGTTTGGCACCGTGTACTGGTCCCACAGCCCAGGAGCTGCACGGACACAGGGACAGGGACTGCCCCTGGGGCCCTCCACGCACGGCCACTGCACAGGGAGGGTCACACTGGGGGCTTGGCTGGACCAGACAGAGCAGCTTTCAGCCCAAGGAATGGGGATGAGCCCCAGCAGCATGGAGCAGCCACTGCTGTCCCTGTCCCCAGCGTCCCCAGCGTCCCTGGGCTGGGGCACAGCACAGTGAGGGGCTGCTTCTCCTGCCCTGTACCCTCCTCTGTGCTCTGTGTGACATCAAGTTCATCATCATCTCTTCTGCTGTCCTGCAAGGGCTGTATGAGAATCCAGTGTTTCCAGAGTCCAGGTTTAATTCAGCCCCAGGAGTACACGGACACCTCCAGCCGTTGCTGCTGAACAACTCTGAGTGCTGGCAGCAGCCTCTGGAATGCTGTGTGGGTTAGTAGCACCTGGTTAAATCTCTGCAGACAACAATTCCAAGTACTTCATCTCTGTCCCCTGCAGGCCCCACTCCCACGCAGGAGCCCGAGAGCTGCTCAGCACCGCCTGTGTCAGAGCCAGGTACAAACAGACCCCACTGCAGTCAGAGCTGCTTCTGCTGCTCCTTATCTCGCCCTAAACAGGGACAGCAGAGGCGTTTGAAGTGTTTGTAAGCCTTGGCAGGTCTCCTTTCCAATTGAAATTAATTCCCTCTAGGGATGCAAAGGCTCTGGAAAGCGAAGTGCAGAGGTGAGAGGATCCATGGAAACCTCTCCATAACCTCTGTTCCTACCTGGCCACCCTGGGTGATCCCCTCTTCCACCAGCAAACTCCCTGCTGGGTGATCCCCTCCTCCTCTGAGGGCCAAAGCTGAGGCCAAAGCAACTGCAGATCTCTACAACCTCCTGAGCTGCAGAGAACAGAGCTCCGTGCAGCCCCTTGCCAGGGCAGAGCCCCGGAGCCGCAGCAGGACCTGCCCCAGTGACCCCGCTGTGTTCCTGCAGCTTCACCTCAGCAGCCCCCGGGTTTAACCACTGCCTCTTCGGGAGTGACAGCCCTGCTCAAAGGGAGACCTGCCAGCTGGGCTCTGAAATTTGCTCACCCATTAAAAAGACACAATAATTCCAGCCACAGCACTGAGCCTGCCCCAGTTCTGTATTCGAGAACACATGGAAAACGAAAATAGAGGTGAAAAAAAGGAACAAGAAGCCAAAGCTGTTTCCTGCACAGGGCAGCATGGGTTCAGGATCTGGGGATAACAGCATGCTACCACATCCATGCAAGGGCTGGGGGGAGCATGTGAGGCAGGTGAGTGATGCCTGGATTCAGGAGCACAGCACAGGTAAGGATGTGGCAGCAGTTTCCTCCAGGCTGGGGTGGGGTGGAGGGGTAAAACAGACTGACAGCAGTTCAGGACAGCCCAGTATCGCCATTGCTCTCTAAATATTGGGCTTGGAGGTATTTGCCAAACCCCTCTGAAATGACAGCTTTTCTCCAGAGTGAATCTGCATCATGGAGCATCAGCTGGAGCCACTGGGCTCAGCCACGGGAGCTCAGGACAGGCCCTTTACACCGTGGTGTAAATGTGTCTTGGGGCTGTTCTGTGAGCAGAGCACTCATCGGACTCCGCGCTGCCCTCAGGGCTCAGGTCCAGAGGCACAGGAGTCTGCCTGAGTATTTTTTGACAGTTTTCTTGCTGACATCTTGTATTCAGAATGATTTAGTTAGGAGATGCCTCTTTGTGCATAATATGACAGCTAATTCCCACTTACCCTACTGAAAAGAAACAATTGAAATAGATGCAACAATAAAACTAACGGCTAATGTGATTGCTATTGATCATTTGCCAGTTTATCAAATGAATGGCCCACGAGCTAAACGGGGAAGGAAAACAGTGCCATAGATTGCCCGTGAGTCAGGAATGAGCTGACTGGAGAGCTCAGCTGGAAATCCACGGAAAGCTGACACCAGCACGTCGTTACAACCACAGTGAATCCTGAGGTACCTGTGCACTCTCACCTACCTTTTCGGCTGACTGGGCAGTGCCAAAAAATATTGGAATGAAGGCAAGCCATACTATACAGGTAGTGTACATAGTGAATCCAATGGGTTTGGCTTCATTAAAATTCTCTGGGACCCCCCGAGTCTTGATGGCATACACAGTGCACGTCACCATGAGCAGAATGCTATAACCCAAGGAACAAATGATTTGTAGATCCGTAATGTCACATTTGAGAACTCCTCTGGCCTGATCGGGGTTCATAGTTTTCTGCTCATCATAATCTATGATGATGTTGGGTGGGTCAACTGCAAACCAAATAAAGACCCCCAGCAGCTGGACCGATATCAAGCTGGAGGTGATGGCCAGCTGCGAGGTGGGGCTGATCAGCCTGGGCGCAGTCACCGACTTCTTGCCCTGCTCGAAGATGCGGTAGATGCGGTTGGTCTTGGTCAGCAGGGCCGCGTAGCTGATGCACATGCCCAGCCCCAGGAAGATCCTGCGGAAGGAGCACACGGCCACGTCGGGCTTGGCGATCATCAGGAAGGTGATGATGTAGCACAGGAAGATGCCGGTCAGCAGCACGTAGCTGAGCTCCCGGCCCGAGGCCCGCACGATCGGCGTGTCGTTGTAGCGGATGAACGTGGCCATGACAAAGATGGTGGCGATGATCCCCAGCATGGCCAAGAAGACGGGGATGACGGCCCAGGGCGAGTGCCACTCCAGCTTGATGATGGGGATGGAGCGGCAGCCGGTGCGGTTCTCGTTGGGCCGCTCGTTGTAGGAGCAGAGCAGGCAGGTGACCTCGTCGGCCTGGTACTGGTACCCGTCACACAGCTCGCAGTGCCAGCAGCACGGCATCCCCTTCACCATCTTCTTCCTCTCGCCCGGCCGGCACGGCTGGCTGCACACCGAGGGGGGCACGGAGCGCACGCCCCCGCCCCACTGCATCTCCTCGATCTGTGGGACAGGGACACAAACAGGCTCGGGGTTAGGGCTCAGCTAGCGCCGGGTCAGGGCTGGCTGCACACCGAAGGGGCGACTGCACACACCCCTCCTCCCCACCGCGTCTCCGTGGGACACTGGCACAAACAGGCTCTGGGTTACGTATGGCTGCCACAGACACGAGCTGGGAATGAAGGGGGGACCCAGGGGAACCCCAACATACAAAACCCAACTGGATAAACATCCCACGTGGCAGACTCCCAGAACCACACACTGGTGCCTGTGTGTGGGGCTCCGGTGCCTAACTGTGTTTACTGCCTCCATTTTTCACTTCTATTTGTAGTTAAGTCTGAGGGAATGACACACAACCCCAGATAAACCAGGAGAGTGAAAACCTGTTTTTTAAAAAAATTAATAGGAACATTGCAATCCTTGAGGGAAGGCAGGACTTATATTTGCAAGGCTGCTTTCCACAAACCTCGGGGCTTCTTACCGAGACAGAACAGAGATGTCCCTTCCTGGAACTGCCACTGACCAGGGGAAGATTTGAAATGAGGTGGAAATATGTTTTCTATAGGGCACAGGATCAGTGAGAAGGGGGGAAGGTCTGCTCTACGAGCCAGGTAAGAAATATGAAGGACAAAGAAAATGGTCATCACTGAAAAACGCAATAATTAGATAATATTTCTTTTCAAAGTCACATTCAGCTTTTGAAATACCACATGTGCTTCTGGGAATGCAAATGATAAATGATTATATTAAATATACGGAAAGTCTCACTTGCTCTGCAGTCTGGAGAATCCCGAACTCCAAGGTATGTGACAAAGGCTCCCAAGCACTGCGGAAAATTAGACTCACAAATCATTTCAAACTATGCCCGACTAAAGCCACTCACCAGCTTCCAAGAACATGGGAGGATTAGCATTGGAGCCCCAGTGAAACAGTCCAGACTGGAAGCCTGGGAAGGTCCTGGCATTCCCAGCACCAGTTACCAGCCCAGCTGCCCAGCAGCACCTCAGTGGCTCCAGCAGCTGCTCTGTGTGTGTGTGTGTCTGTTCCAAACACAAAACCTGATCCCCTGGGATAGATGTGAATAAGTGTTATTAAAAACAACATTTCAGCTATTTTTCTATAGGTCACTTAAATGCTGAGAAGATCCACGATTTTCCCTACAAGTCGAAATTCTAAGATGAGTTTCCTGAATCGGCTGCCTTAATTATCCATGTAGACAGGAAGACTTGGGTGGGAAAGTCTTACATTGAAGGATTAAGTTTCACTTTCCTAATTTAAATCAAAATAGATCCTGTATCATCTTCATTTTGTGTACGTGAAAACACCAAACCCTGAAGTCACACACTGCTCAAATACTGGAGTACCAAGAGTCTCTCTGTGAATGCTGTAAAAATAATCCCTCAATAAGAGATATTCTAGAGGTATGCCACTGCCTGGGAAACGTCATTAATCTTCAGTATTCTGGGGAAGAGAAAAGGTCCATGAACTCCTCTCTCCTACTCGGCTGAGCTGAAGGTGTACAGCTTGCAGGAGGCAAAGGAGTGCTGATGATAAAGGGAAATACGAAGACTCATTTAATTGCACTGATAAACGGTACTTTGGTCTCACTGGCAGTGCAAGGAGCCAGGAAATCCATTTCCATGCCCGACCCCATCCCTGCTCCAGCACCGGGCTAACAAGGAGCTGAGTTGCAGGGCTGTGAGAACGAGGAGGGGCTGAGGAACCCGGACGTGTCCCTGTGACTCCCTCGCTGCAGAGGCACAGAGGGCGATGCCAGCAGAGAGAGCCAGGGAGAGGGCACAGAGGGGAGCCAGGGCTGAGACTGCTGAACCATAAAACACAGGAAAATGTCATGGCAATTCCTTAGGAAAGCAGCTGACTGACACTGCTGCTTCTTTTACTCTTCTGAATCCCTGATTTGCGTCCCTTTTCCAAGGCAGGGTGAGACAAGGCAGCTGTGATTTACCTGAGTTTTTACACCTGAGAGCCAGGCCTCCATCCAGTCCAGAGCCTGCATTTCCTATCCTGATTATTTTCCACAGCCACTCCCTGATGCCTTTTTGCAGCAGGCACCAATACAAAATGAGATCATCCCAACCACATGGATTTTGACCCAGCCTGCATCAGCGAAATGATTTTCACCAATTTCCCACACGCGAGTATCTTCGGAACCACAGGCCGATTAATGTGTTATCATAGCCCTGCTTCCCTCCCGGCTACACAAGGATGAATTTCCATATTCTCAAACATATTCCATGGCATTGCTGGTACCTGGGACAGCCTAAAGGTACTTCATTCTGCACACATACTGAGGGGAAAGAGATAAAGAGAACATCAAGCAGAACTAAGGGAAGTCCTTTTCCTGGCCTCCTGGGATGACACCACAAGAGCTCTAGCACTGGCCTTGGACAGATTTGCAGAGTTCTGCTGTTTCTGGAGAAAATTCAGGATGCAAAGTGCCTGTGAGGGAATGCGGGGCACCGACACCTGCAGCAGGGAGTGAGAACCCCAGTCAAACTACAGACACCTTCCGCACTCAGAAAAGCGCATTTTTGAAAGAAAATTAGTCCCACGTCTACACATCTTTTAAATACCTCTGAGGATTAGCTGAAAACGCCTATCACAGTGTACAAAGCAGGAAGCAAAACATTTTATACATCGTGAGAAAGTGCTCTTGCAATTAATAGAAAAATGAGGGGTTTTTATGTAGAACCTTCCATTTCAGTCCAGGGGTGAGGGAATTTATCCTTCCCAAACCAACGGCACTGCCAGAGGCAGCCAGACATTGTACCCACAGCGAGCCAACAATGTCACACCTTGAACTTCACACCTGGCCAAGGCAGTGCCCAGGGACACAAGGAGCCCTCCTCCACTGCAGCTCTGGCAGATTTGGGAAGGATTTTCTCCCTGCCCCCATGCATCCCCCAGTTCCTGAATGCCCCGAGCGAGAGGGATTGGATCCACTCACAATATATATTCTCATTATGTTCACTATAGAACAAACATTAACAAGAAATGCTTAGTCTGTCTCATAAGGCCTAATGTAATTGTTCATTTTAATGAATAAAGTAACTCACTATCTGTCTATAATTCAAACATTGCTGCTTTGCTTCCCTCTGCCACAAACATTTCCATAATAAGCCATTTGTTCTGAACTTAATTGTTTTGTGCAATGTTTGATTAAAATAAAAATCAGTACAAAAATAATTACATTAGTGGTAATTAACCTACTCAGGGAAGAAAATAGCCACGTTCCCTGATACCAGTTTCATAATGATGGTGCCATTAATTTCATGGACACACAGAAGCCAGCGGCGAGGACTGGGCTCGGATTTATTGCCACCTCCAGACTGCAGCTCCTAACTCAGCAGTTCAAACATTTGTGTATATTCCACTTTGCAGACAGCAATATTTGCATGACTTAGCTCTTTAGGCTCAGCTATTAATGTCTTGTAATTAGTTTTTAAATCCAGGGATTTACCATGATAATGGTTTTAAGCTAAGAGTATGTCAATAACACACCCTCAGCAGAGTCTTCTGCAAAATATCAACTGAAATCCCTTCGAGAGATAACAGTGATGATAAGCCAGGCTGCCAGAGAGGATGCAGAGCTGCTTCAGTGCCTGGCCCAGACATGGTGTTTCACCTCACACCATAACTCCTTTTAGCTTCCCTGGCTGCACTGAGCCTGCAAGGTGGTGGAGGCAAAAACCCTACCAGTTCTGGCTCGTGCCAAACAAATCCCTGCACTGAGCAGAGCAGCCTCAACACCTCTGCAGGATAACAGAGAGCTCCCAGAGACCCCAAACCCTCTCTTGAAACAGAAGGATTGTTTCTGCTGCAGGAGCACATGGACTGTGGGAAGTGTCTGTGTCCCTGCCCCGGCTGTGGGAACTGACACTGCTCCCGTCCCATCCCGTCCCGTCCCGTCCCGTCCCANCAGCACCTCCATCCCACCCCTGCCCCTCTGCGGTTCCCAGCTCCTCTCCAGAGCCACCCTCTTCACCTGGGCACCCTCAGCGTTGGTCTGACACCCAGGCACCCCAGAATGAGGCAGAGCTCTCTCCTACCTCTCAGTTTCCTCTCTGTCTTCTTGTTTTAGGTCCAAGTCAAAACCCAGCTCCCTCACAGCAGCTTCCAACCCACAGGCAGGGCAGGGCAGGGCAGGGGTGGGAAGCACCAACCCCAGGATCACGGTGCCTCTCCTGGATCCACAGCTGTCACCAGAGCACCTCTGCTGGCACCCCTACTCCCCCCAAGAGCATCCCGACCCAGCCCTGAGCTCTGCAGCCCAACCCTGCCTCATGGCAGCTGTTTTCCCTCCCTCCTTCCAGGGTAATCCCACAGGAACCCTCCACTGGTGAGACGGAGCTTCAGCTCCGTGCTGCCTCCTGACCCCACACGAGGCCTCTCAGGCTCATGAGTGGTTGGGGTTCTGAGGACACTTCAATAGAAAACTACTTCAGAGGAAAAGCAAAACCTCCGAGAATTTTCCTGCTCTGCTGCATTAATTATCCTAAATCCCTCCAATGTATCTTCCATATAAACAGAAGTTAAATGTCATCCCATATATTTTGTCCTGGTTTCTCCTGCTGCTGCCTGTCCAGTTTCTGCTCTCCTGGCACAGCGGCCACTGAGTCTTGTCCTTACATACACACTGATCAGGCAAATCACAACTTCCTACTTGAAAATGATGGAAACTCATCACTTCTCAAAGGCTTCCAGCCAAAAAGTACCTGCAATTTTCATTGTCAGCACAAATTCCAAATGTCAAAAGACGGTGACGACATTCCCATAACGCCAGACCCTCATCTTCCCACCTGCTGATTCACATCCTGATTAACGAGGAAAATGCCCCCAGGATCAGACTCAGCCAGGGACTGCTCAGCTCCAATTTCTGGCTCTCATTAGTGCTGTGACAGCTCCTGGGAAGCCCTGGCGTGGGCAGGGAGCCCACGGTGCCAAGAGCTGCAGGAACTTGTGCGGAAAAGAACGCTCCTTACGGCTGCTGGAAGACACGGGGCCAGCTCCCACAGCCGCTCCTGTGCCAGCGGGACGGGAGAGCCTGGAGGTCCGGCTGCACCCCAGTGCCCTCGGGCTGGGACACCCGTGCTGCCCTGGGGGCTGGGGAGGCTCGGGCCGTGGTACTGGGGTCACACCTCCAGCCGGGTGTTCCTCTAGCGGGAAATTCTCATTTCACTTTCAGCCCTTCCCTCCGTGCGGGCTGTGGGGAGAGGCCCCTCCCGTGCCACTCCTGTCCCACGCAGGGTTCGGCTGAGCAGGATCCCGGAGTCACAGAGCCCCTGAGGGTGGACCCTGGGGCCCAGCCCTGCGCCCAGCCCTGCCCACGCCACCCCTGGGCCCTGGGGCCCAGCCCTGAGCCCAGCCCTGAGCCCAGCCCTGCCCACGCCACCCCTGGGCCCTGGGGCCCAGCCCTGAGCCCAGCCCTGCCCACGCCACCCCTGGGCCCTGGGGCCCAGCCCTGAGCCCAGCCCTGCCCACGCCACCCCTGGCTCACTCCTCACAGCACTGACCCTCCAGCCCTTCCCTCCCCAGCTCCCTTCCCTTCCCCAGATATGCTCCAGCCCCTCGATGTTTTCCTTGCAGGGAGAGGGCCCAGAACTGGACCCAGCACTCGAGGTGCCCCCCAGCAGTCCCTGTCACAGCGTGTCACATCCTATTCAACACGTTCAGTTAATTATGGTTGAAAACTTCCAGCTAATCCCAGCATTTTGCTCCCGCGCTGCAGCTCCTCTCTGGTGGCCTCACAAGAGGCAATTATTAACCCTTGTTTATTTCCCTCTTTCATTCCTACTCTTCCTTTGTCTTTCACTTAGTATTTGACACTGTTTTTTAGCAGCCCTACCTGCTCTACCCCAGCAGCACCGAGAGCTCCTCTGAGCTCTCAGAATACCATCTTTAATGAGATCCAAGGGCCATTTGTTCTACATTAAAGCAAGGACATTTCCAGCACACCACTGATGTAGAGAAAAATGCTTAATCCACAATTTTTGCAGAAATGCTTATTATTATACATTTCTGTTGACACACAATAAAATGGAAAATTAATTATTTTAATGCTTTTATATCTGCCTACAGCTTTGTGTTGTCTTCTCACTAATGGAAGGGGGTGGACCATGCATCTTCAGTACTCATCCTGCAGCCCCTGCATAATATTTTTTTAATTAAAAAAAGAGCATGTGCTTCCAAATGTGCATTTATAACACACAGTTCTCATCTCCTTACATGGATAGGTTAGGGCAAAACTATCTTCTGAAAGCAGAGCTAATCCAAGGCAATTTTTTATCCTGAAATGTCTTAGAATGAGGGAAAATCTGAATCATCACAGAATCCCAGATTGGTTTGGAAGGGACCCTAAAGCCCATCCAGTGCCACCCCTGCCATGGGCAGGGACACCTTCCACTGTCCCAGGCTGCTCCAAGCCCCGTCCAGCCTGGCCTTGGGCACTGCCAGGGATCCAGGGGCAGCCACAGCTGCTCTGGAGAACAGTTTTTTATTGTGCAGGATGCCAGGAAAGCCCCGAAGCAATGGACACAGCCCATAACCCCAGCTCAGCACAAGGGCAGAACAGTTCAGCAGCTGAAATCCAACACTTGTTTCTAACATGCTTACAAGGCTCCACAGCTGGCAAGTTCAAGTCCTCAAGAACAAGCCTGGATGACAACGGCACATCCAGAAGCAAAACCAGGAATTCTGTTTTTTCTCCTGAAAACTCCTTTTCAGAGCTGTTTTTCAAGGCGCAGCCACGAGTCAACCTTACCTAAGGTTTGAGGAAAGGATTAGCCCTTTATCTTTGTTTATCTCTCTGATGAGCTAATAACTTCTTATTTTTTCTGTTATTTGTGACTGTGAAAAAGTTCTGCTTCTGCTTCTGCCAAACCCAACACACAATGCCCAGTGTGGAAAGGGCAGTAAGGAGAGGGAACCAAGCATGCCTGTGTAATTTGGAGAGCATTTCTCTTCGAGTGCCTGCCAACTCAGAAATGCCTGCATTTATTTATCCTCCTAATTCCCCAGCTGATTCAAAGACCAGCATTTCCCAGTCACATTATTTGGTGCCGATTTTCCCTTTCTGAGGCCTCAGCATCAATGGGACAGCAATTTCCTCATCACATCTCGTGTGCAAGGCATAACAACGTGGGGCAGGGAAGGAAGATGAAAGAAATACAAAATTCTGAGGGAAATTCAGTACCCAGCTCATTTAGGCCCTAATTAGATTGCTGCAGTGATATTAATGGTAGTAATAATATTAAATTATCCTGCTCAGGTTATGCTCAGTCAATTGGGCCCTAAAAGAGCTGCAGATGTACACAGAAAATCAGGAGTGGCTGGTGGCAAGACACACTCCCAGGGGAGCAAGTGCCTCCCAGGGCAGGGAATTTTCTCCTCACACACAGGGTGAGGCCTTCAGCACAATCCCTCTCCGAGGAAACCTGGCAGTGGGAGACGGGATTCACCCCAGCTGAGGGGGACCAGGAGCTCCCAGGCTGGACTGAGCCAAGCCTCGCGTCACACAGGTGAGGAGAAAAGCCTGTACCACCCCTTCCAGCTGCATCTTTGGGAGGAAAAGGGCAAGATCCGGTCTTGCAAAGGGAGGCTGACGTCTGTACAACCCTTCCCCAGTCAGTCAAAGTGCAGGCACTGCTAAACCAGAATAAAATACCTGATTCCAGTCAGCATTAGGAGCCAGCTGCTCAGATGCTGCTGTTCAGAGTCAATCCCAGATCCCCTCGCCAGTTAAAGGTGGGATTAACAAGTAAACAAGGCTGTTTCATGGGAATTGTTTAGGCAGCATTTTCATAAAATGTACATTTTCAGTTTAGTGGAAGAAAAACCAAATAAAACAGGAAAACAAAGCAAATAAAGGCTTCCCCTCAAGTTGTTTTAGAGCAGACTAAAAACCCTTTGCAGCTGTTTATTCGGGGCCATTATTGTCCATCATGTGAACAATTAGCTGGAGACACATTAAATTCCACATTATACATCTGATATTCCAGTCCTGCCACCAGCCACGGCGATTTCCTTCAGAAATCAGTACTCAGGGACATTTAAATAGTGATTATTTCTGACCCACTCAATACACGTGGCCTGTCAGGAACCTTTATGCTTTGCTTAAATGCTGGAAAATCTGAGGGCTGCTCACACGGGCCTGATGTGAGCAGAGCTTTCAATCACCCTTTGTGGGATTTCTTTCTCCTCCCTAAAGCAAACAGGCACAGTATGATACATCTGTCATCATTTCTACTCTACCACCCCTGGCACTGGCATCTGCATGGGACCAAAATTTCATTTTGCAAAACACAGCTGGGTTATGTTTGGGATCTACAGAAGCAGCTCTAAGCCAAGAGTTCCCATAGCTGTTAATACAGTTTATTAAATGAGTTTACATGCAAATTTGATCAACAAAAATGGAGACAAAGCAGCAAGTTTTGGCTGCTGTAAATTGTCACAAGACTCTTGGCGCGACTGAAAGGTGCCAGCCCCTGATCTGCCACTAAAACCTCGGGCAGGTGAAGTCCCAAAGCTGCAATCCTGCTGACTGCCCCACATCTGGCAGGGAATGCCAGGCACTCACCACTCTCAGGACAGGGACATTCAGCAAACACCTTCTCCCACAGCAGACAAACACAAAGAGGTGAGAAAGGAGACCCCAGAGAAGAGAACAGCACAGGTGTCTCGGGGGTGCCCTGGCCTCACCCCACACGAGCCCCACGCTGCTGACCACTGCTCCCAGAGAGAAATCACACTCACCTTGCAAGGGAAAAGACAAAAGTGTCTTTGATCTAGAGGCATAAATCCAGTCATTATTTTGCTGCTACCTCTTGGACTCTCCCTCTTCTGCAGAGCCTCGCCCTTGCCCGCAGCACCACCCACACGTCCCACGGCCCTTCGGTGGGGAACTCATGGACAAACTGAGAGGATGTTTTCCACCCAACCTCCTTTGCCAGGGAAAGGATAAGATGCAAACATAACCCCAGGTTTTGCTGCCATCTCCACGCCCCTGGAGATGGTCCCGGAGAGGGAGCAGCCTCCACTGCTGACAGAGGTGCCACAGGGCTGCCCGAGGCTGAGGCTGGGCAGGAGTTATGGGGGCCCTGCTGGGCTGAACCGAGGGGGAGAGGGATGGAAACATTTGGCAGAACTCAGCTGAAGAGCCCAGTGGGTCTGACTGGGACGCTGAGTTCCCTGCTGGGTTAGCTGGGAGGCATTTGGGAAAGGCCCAGTGCTCCCGAGCTGGTGAGGTTGCTGTACCCCACGTCCCCCGGCAGCACGAGGAGCTGTGGCAGCGGGACAGCTCGGGCGCACAGCTGAAGTGCGTTCTCTCCGTAGCTGGGTGAACTTCTCCAAACACAACAAAGCACATCTGTCACTGAAGAGCCTCTTCCCGTTTTCGGATATTAAATAAAGAATATTGCACCCTCAATAACACACAAACTGACATTGTTACTCCTGCCAAAAGCAACCAAACATGTTCATTAGCCATAAAATATCCCAGCAAAGCATTTGCTCTTGAATATATTTGCTGACAAAACCACATTAGCCTCGCAAAAAGGCTTTACAGAGGGATGTGTAGGCGCAGAACCAGCACCTATTTTGAAGACCAGGTGATTTATTTTTTAACTCCTACTTCTTACATAACTCACTCTCAGAGTGTGTCTGCCTGCAGGCTCACGGGCATGGAAGAGAACAACACAAGACAAAGCAAAATCTCAAGTCAGGTCTTCTGCTACATAATTTTTTTGCCATTATGGCTTTTATGAGCTCCTTAAGCTCCAGTTTCCGCCTGTCTTTAACCACATATGTGATCCATCTCAGACTCTCAGCCTGCTTTCCCTGAGCGTTTATATCCCCACAAACACTTTCCCCCGTGACATTCTCAGACCTGCAGCAGAATTACAGCGATGTTCTGCCTTGCCAAAGCTGACGGAGCCGAGTTCCCTCGGCTGCCCCGGGTGCTGCACTCACGAGGTGTCACTGCCTGGGCCAAGCGGGTCAATAACAGAGAGGAAATGACATTTCACGTCTTCAGTTCCGAGCCTGAGCTGCTTTGCAGAGAGAGGGGTAAGATTTAACTATTGCCTTGCTACTGTGACACAGCACCAATCCGCATGGACAGCCTGGCCTGGCTGGGTGAGTGCTGCAGCTCCTGCCCGCGGCACAGAAGCCGCCCTGCCCGACCCGCGTGGTTCCCATCAGGGGTGCTGAGGCTGTGCCCTTCTCTGATAAACCCACTTCCAGCAGCCAAATGCACCAAACCCATCTGCAGTCCCACACCCCTCTGGTTCCGTTCCAAGGCACTCCCCCAGTCCAGCTGCAGTCACAGCTTGTGCAGGACCTGCGTGATTTCGGCCCACTGCCTGCTCCATCCCTTGTGGAGGAGGGAGGAATTAGCATATGGTCATTCAGCGGGCCAGTGGTTTGAAAAACTCCCTTCCACTTGGCTGCAAGTTAATTCTGCAAGTTAAGATAATTAAAGGTGTTCGTGCCGGTCAGGGCTGACACGAGCAAGGAGAAATTGCAGAATGTAATGAGGGAACAAAAGAAACAACATCCATTATTGCAGCACATGCCAGGGCTGCTGCCACGGTGGCCATGGTGGCCAGAACATGTCACGGACAGGTGTTTTAGGAACCCACGGATGGAGTTACCTTTCAGTTCCTCACCGGGCCACAGACAGTTTGGCTGATGGGGTAACAGAGGCTGAGCTCAGACAGGCCCAGCCATGCCAAGGGCTGTGCAAACAGGCTGCAGATCCTTCTGGAAGGACTCTGCATTGAGCAGCATTAATGCTGGGAAATAATTCCCACAAATCCAGACACCCCGTCCCTGTGAGTGGGACTATCAGCACGTGTCACCCAGTGACCGATGTGACACTTGCAGGGACGGGACCAGGGCAGCAGAAGATGCAGAGTGTCCCTAACAGTGCCAAGAAAAGAAAATCCAACTCCTTTGAACACATTCCTTTCCAAAGAAAAAACCGCAAACCCAGCAACAAACCCAAGAAAACAATGAACAGAAATCAATTTGAACATGTTATTTTAGAAAAATACCATCTGTTGGCAGAATATTCCTAAGCAACAAACATCACTGAAGAGGGGCTTGAATCCAATTCCAATTCGAATATTTTATCAGAAAAAGGCAGGTACAGCCAGGTCTCTTGCCAGCAGGTTAGGCAGTTAATTACTCTCTTCACCAGCTCACTATTCATAACATTTATTTCCAAATTCCCTAACAGAAATGTTTATGGCATGTGAATTGATTAGTCTGAGCCCAAACAGATTCAGGAGGTGTTGAAGTGAGCAGGTTCTGCACAAATTGCGCAAAGGATTACAGAGTTACTCAGTGTACTTCTGTTCATGGGGAAAAAAGAACGGCAGTGTGGAAGTTCCACCCTGTCTGTGCCAGTGACCGCGGTGTCCCTGTCCCTGTCCCTGCTGCTGTCCCGCCAGCAAAGGCTCCCCCTGCTCTGGGGGCACACTGACCCCCAGCTTGCCCCAGTCCCCAAACCCTGAGCTACAGGGGTGTCACTCATTCCAAACAAGACTTTATTTCACGCTCTGCTAACATGCAGGCCCGACCCTACCCAAGGAAACCAGCAGCTCCCAGCTCCTTCCCCAGGGAGCAGGGAATCATTAACGAGCCCACGCCACAGCCTCGGGGCCGTACAGCACGAGCTGGGGTCGGTCAGGGGAGCTGGAGCCGTGAACAGCCGTGTCCATGGAACCACACTGATGGCTACCAACGCCGTTCATCTCCCACACACTTGTTTGGCAGGGCTGCAGCCACAGACCACTGATTGCTGGGGGACATCCCTAAAAGGGTGAGGGGTCGGCGGCAGCCCCAGCAGGGCGTGCGAGGGATCCGCGGAACCACAGCCCTGTCCAGCCCTGCTCTGCTCCACGCCACTGGGCCATCTCCAGTCCCAGGGCACACCCAGAACAATGCAGATCTCCTTGTTTATCCCTGCACGCAGCACGTTCAGGCATCTCTAATATGTATTTGTTTCTGTTTGCAAACAAATTAATTAGAGGAATGGTTTGGTTTTATCTGACGCTCACAGTCGGCCCTGCCTGGTGCTTTGGAAGTGAGGCACGTCTGGAGCACGAGCTGCCTGAAATCTCTGTGGTGTAATAAGGGACAGGACATGGTGTTTTCCATCCCCAGTCAGGTACACACCTTCTGCAGCCACGCTGAACGTGTGCTGCAGGCCCCAGTGCCCAGTGGCACTGTTATGAGCCCGAGCCCCGAGCTGGAAGAGAGTGTCTGACACTGTAGAGACGCCGATGCAATTCAGACACAACATGATGCATGCTATGCAGACACTAATGGCCTTATTACAGCATTAATTAGACAATCAGGCTGAAAAACAACCCCGCATCAGCTTGCTCCAGGAAGATCTCCCTCTCCAATGGCAAATAACCAGATCTCATGGAAGCATCTCACTCCTCCAAGCTGAGGGTGAAGGAAGAGGGCATCGTCCTGCCCGTGGGGGAGCTGTGGAGGGACGGCCGAGGTGACCCCACACCTCAGCTGGGTGCTCCCACACAGAACAGGGGCAGGAGCCCTCCTCCAGGGAGAGCTTCCCTCTGGTGTCCAGCCAGCACCTCCAGCCCATCGGGCAGGATCCCAGCAGCCCACACCTCACTGTCACTGGATCCCAGGGAGCAGCTCGTGTCCACAGGCAGGAGCCCGGACAGGCCTCCCCAGCCTCAGCACAAGGCAAACACCTGGAAAAAGCAGGTTCAACAATTTCACAGGGATTGTTTCCTTTACTTGTTAATTTTGACAGCTCTGGGATGCTTTCACAGGGAATGGGATGGGAAAACATAATAAACCTGGGACCTGCTGAGTTAACTGTACCTCGAGAAAGAGAAGCAATATCACCAAATTTCCCAGGAGAACCTGTGCTTCCTCTAGGAGCGATCCATTTCTTCCTCCTTCAGGCACATCAGTTCCTCCAGGAGAGATGTGTTTGTGTTTGTGTCAGGCACCTCAAAGCACGAGAAGCTGCATTTTTAGGAGCCAGCCACGTATGGGAGCTGCTCAGCCAGCTCCTCGCATTCCTACAGTGCCTCTTACCCAGCAGCCCCACAGGCGGCACAGCGCCTCACGAGCAGCAAGGACACGTCCAGAGCTGGATCCATGGGAGGTGGGGGCAAAGCAGGGCACGGAGGGGTTAATTCCTTGTCTAGGATCCAAAGAGAAGCACAAGGCCTGGAGGCAGGACCTGTCTGTCTCCTGGCCACGCTGCCTTCAGCCATCCTCACGATTTCCTGCTGCTTGAACCACGCAAGCCTTAGACAGAAAGGAAAAACCCAACCAAACAACAAACTGGAATTACCCACTGGAAAAGCAAACCAACCCAAAACCAGCTGCTGCACAACACTCCTCCTCCTCCCCACGGCAGACTGGTTTCTTTTCACTAGCAGCACTTCTGGCTTTTGGAACACACCAAAGCTAAAGCCAGTCCAGGCAGTTCTGGTAACGATGGAGCTGCTCTGTAGCACAGAGTGCACCCTCACAGAGCTCCAGTCCTGGGTTAAAATGCAGCTGTCCCTGTGGCCAGAGGATTTATATCCTAATTGCATTAGCTGTATCTCTGCCTTTCAACAGGCCTGGGGGTCACGGTGCTGGATTTCAGCAGGGATGCAGCTGGCCAAGTTTCTGATCCTAAAATTCAGGGCAGAGCATTTCAAGTGGCAGGAGGATGTGGACTATAAATATTGCATCCCAAATCTGCGTGCTGGGGGTGAGGACAGGCTGACAGAGCTTGGCAGAATCCTCACCAAAGAGAAGGGCGGGATGTGGCCTTCCCCGGCCTCCTGTGGGAGATGGGTGGGCACCTCATCATCACACCCTCGCTGCAGGGAGAACAAAGCACTGCCACGGCTTCTCACGGAATACTGGCCAAGCCCTTTAAAATTAGACATCTGCTCATTTTATCCTTGCATAGACACCTGAAATACAGCCAAAACTGTTACTAAACCATGCACTAGGTGCTGGGCAAAGCCGTGCTCTGCGGTTTGCTACCAAGCAGGCAAAAGAAAACAGGGTGATTGTACTGCCCTCACCTAAACTGTTATGTCCCAAGTTTTCTGCAGTGAAAAGTCATAAAATATTTTTTTATCCGACCTGAGATACAGAAACATCAGTGCAAGGTGAGTGAACAGCAGCGAGAGGAGACTCCTCACCCACGGATGTGCCGGGGAGCAGCGCCGGGCTCAGAGCGCGGGGAGCAGCGCTGCCTCAGCCCAGCAGTTCTGCCACCACCACCCTGCAAAGGGGTGCCAAGGTGGGGAGAAGCCATCGGGACTGGGGAGAACAGACAGTCCCAGGTAATTCGCAAACCCAGGTTTATCAGCCCAGGACAACAATAAGAAAACAAACAGCAGATTTGAAGAGTTGCTAGTAAGTTGTTAAAGCTCTCCTCAGTCCGTCACACAAGCGAGAGAGACAAAACTGCAACAGAAGTTACTCTGCAATCTTACGTGAAAAAATCTGGTTCAGCTCTCCAGATTAATCCAAGCCTGTGCCCGCCATACTCCAAAAAGTACCATGGATGGGAAGACGACCATTGTAAGGACACCCACAACAGACTGAACAGCAGCAGCCCTGCCAGAGGAATAGAACACCAAAACATTCCTGTTCCTTCTTAGAGTGAGGACTATGATAAAGAAGAAAATATTTACTCACCTACGTTGGTCTCCTGCAGTTATTTACCTCCTGCCTCTGGGATCTGGAGTGTCCTTACCTTTAAGGCATGTGTGAACAGCTTTTCCTGTTCATGACCCAGGCGATGCAGACACACAGAACTGACCGAGACTGCCCAGAGTGACAGAGCTCTCGGGAAACAAAGCCCCACGGCAGCAGCTGCCAAATTCAAATCAGCACTTGCACCAAACATCCTTTGCTTTCCCCTCTTGTGTTGTATTTAAGAAATAAGAACTGGGGAAACATCCCCTGAAGAGTTATTGCCACAATAATTACTGAAGACAAATCGTATCCTCTGGTAGTTTTCCCTGGGATGTATTTAATAGTATTTATTTTGGTTATTTCCAGGAATCCTTGACTTCTCTGAACTCCACAATTTTGTTTATTATTGTAAGAAATAATACAATAATACAAAAGGGACTATCTAATATATATTTGTGTGAGAAACTAGGACGCTTGAGTGATTAGAAGGGAAGTTAGTGAGAGAATCTCAGCTACTGATATGACCCTGTGGACATGAGGATACGAGGGTGAGGAAAGAGGTCTTCCTATGGAAACATTTAACACAACAACAGGAATACAAATCAAGCTCCATTAATTTTGCTTTAAATTTTAATGACTCAGGATGTGTAGTTTACACAAAGAAAGATTTGCTTAATAAAATATTAATATTTTTTGCTAAAAGAACTGTAAATTGCAAGTTAATATAGGTTTCCTTATATAGAACATCAAAAGCTGAAAAACCCTGAAAGAGCAAATCAAACACAGAAAACAAAAATGAGCCAAAATTCAAGGAGAGCAAAATCTTGTTTGTGGTCAGTCTCCAAGACTGGACCCTCGGTGACCCACGTTATTTACTTGATTTAACAAAAACTATGAAAACATTAAAAATAGAACGTTCCTGCCTTTGGTTCCACCCCAGGCGATGGTTGTGACCCCTGTGGGCAGCCCGTGGTTTGTGTCCCAGGCACAAAGGGCCGGGGAGCTCACATGTCCCCACAGGTCACGGGGCCATCTCCAAGTGCAGTGAGTGACGCCGGGTCCTCAGAGAGCCCTGGGCTGGGAGCACCCCCTGTGCCACCCCCTGTGCCACCCCCTGTGTGTCCTGGCCACCTCTGCAGGGGTGTCAGGGCTGGGCCATGGCACACAGCCTGTCCTCTCACCCTGCACCCTGAGATCTGGCAGCAGAGGCAGAGCAGGAGCCACAGCACACCCAGAATTCCTGATGTTCCTGGGGTGGGAAGGTTGACTGAGACAGGAAACCCTTTTTCTACAAATACCCATTTTCCTTCAGGAGTACCTGGATCTTACTCAGGCTGTGTGGCTGAAGAGCCAAGCTGCACTGGAATCCCTGTCTTCGGGTGTTAATAACACTCTACAGGGAGCCACCATGAGGTAAAACTGGCACCACTTCTCCAGGAACTCGAGGCTGAAGCAAAGTGCCCAAAGCCAAGCAGGGATCCTCACCCAGCGAGGTCACAGACCAGGCCGGTACGGGTGAGGCTGACATGGTCTCCTGCTTTCCCACCCAGCAGTCCCGGGGTTTTTTTCTGGGAAACATCAAAGTGTATTTGAACACCTGCTCCTACGTGCTTGCTTTCCTTTAGGCATCATCCCAGAAAGGCCACCTCATCCACACAGATTGAAAGTACCACCGGAAAAGTGACTCACTCCAAAAACATTTCGTTTCAGCTTTCCAAAGACAAGAAAAACTGAAAAACATCTGCAAATGAAAGCCCAGTGGTTTCAAACCACAACAAATCACAGCTTCATTTTCCAAGCTGGCAACCAGGGACTGCAGACACGCAGCAGTAATAAAATTTGCATGATCACCTCATGTCTCTGTTAGCCTGAGGAGCTTTGGTTCTCTGGGTGCAGGGAGAAGGTTGCAGGACAGAGAAGGAGATAATGTGCAAAAATCCCACTATGGAGCAGTGAGGAAACATCCCTACTAAGTTTATAAGCATTGAGTGCCCATATCCAACAAAAAGGAGCCAGGACAGACTCACATTGAGCTGGAGGTCATCCGTCCACTGGCCCACGAGGCGGTAGCCGGGCGTGCTGGTGTTGCTGCTGTGGTACTGGAAGATGTCGTAGCGCCCCGGGGCGTCCCCGTTCTTGTTGAACATCACTGGAGTGCCAGCACTGCCTGGGGGAAGGAAACAAGACAAAATCCAACCAACCAACACCAAACCTTTACCAAATCTCTTTTATTTGGTCACGGGTGAGAGCCTTCACGCTGGAAGCACATTCCAGGGCAAGGCCATCCATCCCCCCAGCCATCCAAAGTGGACACCTCGGGACACTGCCCTCACCCGGCCCTCTCCCACAGATCCACTGTCTCTGCCTGACCCTACTGCCTGAAAATAAACACGGCAACCCTAGATGAGCCTTACCTCACTCTGCTCTGCCCAACATGAAAAATATCAGAAGGCTTTTCCTCCTGCCCTCCAGCCTCCCTCCCATCTCCCCTTCCTCAGGGAGTTCTCCGGTGAAAATCACTCCTGTGAATGGAGCCTCTAAATGCTGCTTTCCCCCCTCCAGAAAATGTTCCATCTGCTTCTGAGAGATGCTGCTGTCAGAAGTCAGCCCGGGTCTAGTGAGTCTTGACTAGCATCCAGAAATAGCTTCCTCCTCCACAATATGTTCCATTCCCGTAATTGCTGTGCGCTGGGGTGGGAAAGAACAGAGGAAGCTTTGGGAAGAGCATTCCTTGAGCACTCCTCCTCTGGGCTCTGTGGCGCTGCCACTGGACTGCCTCTATTTACCTCGTACTGAAGTGACAAACACGGGAAATGCAGGGCAAGAGAGCCCCTGGCCCTTCCTGCGTGCTGGCAAAGCCTGGTGCTGCCCTGGCACAGAGCCCTGCGCCTCAGGTGAGCTCCCAGCAGGACATCTGCATTTTAATCGCCATGGCACTGGATGGGAACCTTCCCGAGAGGAGGATTCAGAGCGGTGCCCCATTTCCTCAGAGCTCCAGGAGCAACCTTCCAGGGTGACATTTACTTCCAGACATATTAAAATAGGTTTCGGTAGGGTAGAGTAATATTGTGCCAAGATTGAAGATTATGACAATCCTCCAGCATATCTATATTCAAAGCTTCCTCCTCCTGCGTAACTTTTTTTCCCTAAAGCAATGAAAAATCTCTCCTGTTGTAGCACTGAACTTTAAGATTATCGTTTTCTTCATGATTCCCATTCTTCATTGAATTCCAGGGAGTGAAAAAAAGATTTGAAGGAGTGAATTAGCATAGTCTCCATTCTAGCCCTGGTAAATTGTTTCCTGTCTCTCCTACAATCCTCTGAGATCAGACACAAATTCAGTTCAAAGGCTGGTACAGAAAATCTCCCACTGAAATCTCTCCTTGCTGGTTCCTTGTGAGCACCAGGCAGATATTTAATTGTCATTACAGATTCATGTAGCCAGAATACATTTGAGTGGAAACACTCAGAGTGAATCAGAAGCAATGGCTGTAATTCCTTGGCTCCTCGGGAAAGGCAGCACAAGTGCTAAATGGGATTTGGCTAATCACGACTCTTAGGGCTGCTTAGGGTGAGTAAAGCTTGAGTTTGTCAGAGCTGACAAGAAAGGGACACCTGAAGCGGCAGGAGCTTGAGTGAGGCTCCCAAAACGCAACAGACACGTCTGAGGATTGCCCACAACACAACCCCAGGACACAGAGGGAGGTCCGGGTCTGCTCGTCAGGAGGCAGATGGAGGACGGCCACCACTGTCACGGCCACTCCAGCAGTGCTGGGACAAACCCTGGGGGATGCAGCCAAGAACACACCTACGTTAATGGGAACAGCACCCCAAATCCCCAGCAAAGCCATTTAAAGTGACAAAGGATGCCCTTGGATCCAGCAGGGCTGCACAGCACCGTGGGATGGGTCACTGCAGAGACCCCAAAGGCACAGTCCCTGGGACCTCACACACGGGTCTGGACACGGGGCAGGCAGGAGCAAACACTATTTCCAGGCCCATCACTGTTTCTGTGCTAAAATGACACAGACAGGCTGGGAGAAGCCTGTGCTCCATCGGGAGGACGAGCAGCTGTGGAAATGGGAAGCACTGGTAACCTCGGGGCACGGGTCAGGCAGACGCATCCCCTCTCCTGACTTTGAAGCCGCAGTAATTGGGCTCCAGCCAAGGCTCTGCTCAGCAGGGACAAGCCCTCCTGAACCTCTGCGTGGGCCCAGGTGAGGCTCTGGAGCCCTTTCTGTGCCACCTGTCTGCAGGGTCTGTCAGTCCTGGTTTACATCACTGCAGCATTCCAGCCCCAGCTCGGGCTCCTTTGATGAAATAATGAAATTAATAAAAAGTGATGCATGGAAACCTCATCACAGAGAGGAAACAGGGGTTTCAACAATAACCCTTGATCTTCTAATCATTAAAACATGTCGTTATTTCACTGGTTTTTGATCATTTAGGATTTATTTTCTTTCTGTTAAGATTTACCAGATTTTGCTGAGCCCAGCAAGCAGTTCAGAACCTGTGTCAGTCTCCAGGCTGCAGCTTCTTGCTCATGCAGAGCCGTGACAATCTAATTCAGTTCCCAACAAAGGAGCTGCCTTCTCCCCACACAGACACAGGGCACTTGACACCTGCAGGAAGCCCTCAAACCCAGACACAATCTGACTGAATTTGTAGGATCTCGATCTCTTAATCACTGCAAGACGAGAAATGAATTATTAAGGGGAGCACAGGAGTTTCACAGGTGTCACCAGCCAAGGTGTTTGTTACTCAGGGCACGTTCATGGCAGTTTGAGCACCCAAGGGGCTCCTGTGAACAGCATCTTCAGCTTTTCACTGGCAAAAATACAATTGCACTTCAAAACTTTCAGAATCTCACTGCATGAGCACTCAAGGTTTAAAGTTTTCTGTATTTTGGGCCTTTTGTTCTCCAGGCAACGACAATCACAAAATGCACACTGAGCTCCTCGCTCAGATCCAGCTGCTCTTCATCACAGCCTCGCTCCAGCCCTGGCCGCATCCATGGCAGCAGCTCTGCAAGGAGGACACGACCCCAAAGCAGGGCCAGCAGGATGACCCCACAGGAGAGCTGTTCCACACTGAGGGGATCCCAAGCTCCGGGGCTTGGGACACTCGAGAATGGGAGGAGAACAGGCGGCGCTTTTCCTCTCACACAGAGCTGCACAAAGCTCCCACTGCTCCACCCGCGGAACCCAGGGCACATCCCCTGGAACACCCGGGAACAGGGATCTACACACAGACCAAACGGCCTTCCCAAGCCCCAGCTTCATGACGGGGGGTCAGTAGGGGATGGGGGGTCACTGGAGGACAAGAGGGTATCAGTAGGTGACAGGGGTGCCAGTAGGGGACAGGGGGGTCAGTAGGGGACAGGGGGGTCAGTAGGTGACAGCAGGGTCAGTAGGGGACAGGGGGGTCAGTAGGTGACAGCAGGGTCAGTAGGGGACAGGGGGGTCAGTAGGTGACAGCAGGGTCAGTAGGGGACAGGGGGGTCAGTAGGTGACAGCAGGGTCAGTAGGGGACAGGGGGGTCAGTAGGTGACAGCAGGGTCAGTAGGGGACAGAGTTGATCAGTAGGTGACAGAGTTGGTCAGTAGGGNCTCTGTCTCACCGTTGAAGTTGACGCTGCGGATGTACTTGAGCAGCCGCTTGCCCCCCGCGTGCTCCATCTCGGGGCACAGCCCGGCGCTGTCGGCGCACAGGTCGCGGTTCATGTGGTGCAGGGCATGGGCCATGGCGTACACGGCGTCGATCACAAACTGCACCTTCCCCTCCTGCTCGTAGTGCGAGTCCTTCCCGATGCGCTCCTGCCCTGCAGGGGACACAGGGACAGTCAGGGACGGCGGGGACAGCGCTCTCCTGGCACCGAACACCAGCGGATCCTCTCGGAGCACGCTGACAGAACCTTTCGTCAGTACCATAAAACATTCTGAGCTGGAGCGTTATTAATTAAAACACAGCCAAGCCTCTGTCAGTGCTGCCAGAATCATTGACACTTCTTGCAAGTTACTCTCCATAATCTAGAGAAACAAATCCTGCCCTGATCACCAGCGTGAATCCCGAACCCACGGGGACCACCTTGGAGAGACAACTCCAGTCTCCACACGCTCCCAAAGCCCGGCTTTGAAGCAGGAAAGCATCTAAAGTAAGGCACAGCTGGTATTTAAAGCCTGGTGTTTTGTTCTGCTGCAGATCCCAGGCTCTAATTGAAAGTCAAAGCCAGATCAAGGAAGAAGGAGTCACTTCAGAGATGCCACCGAAGGGGTGCTCCAGAACTGAGGAACTCGCCGGCAGTTGACGGCACCTCGGGAGGCTCCTGTCACTGTCACCCCTGCTCCCCAGCCCGCAGAGCCTCAAATGTCCTGCAGAACCCCGTGATTGCCTTTAAAGTACTGCAGCAGCAGAGAACTTCAGGAATCCCAAAGTGAATCCATCCCGAGTGCAAGGGGGGAAAGCAGCGCTGCGGGAGTCATTCCTGTGTGGGGAACCACAACCCCTGGGGAGCTGCTCACCCCGCAGGGCACGGCAGGGACACCCGAGAGAAGGGAGGGCTTTGCAGACGGAAAATCAGAACACAGGAATTAAAACACAGGCAGGCAGAAGAACTCAAGAGCAGTGATGGAAGAGGTGACTCTAAACATTTGAAGTTGCAGGCTCGTGCCTTGACCCCTCTCCAGCCCTCGGACTGTGGACAGAGATGTGGCCTGGTGACCACGGCCACAGGTGGCCTTTGTGCTGTTCCGGCCACCTGAACTGGTCACAGGGGCTCTGCAATGAGGCAGCAAACCAAGCAGGATTTTCAGAGCCTGAAACAGGCTGAGAATCAGGAATCTGTGATTTATTTATTTTCCCTGAAATTGTCCGCTGACCCCTTGTTTTAGCTTGCCCAAGTACCACCTGCAGGACTCAATCTGTCCAGCTGCAAACTGTGACCACACTGACCCGTGTCCCCAGGGATTCCTGGAATGTCACCACTGCTGGGAAGTGGCCCAGCTGCAGTGAGGAGGCAGCACAAGTACAAACTATTATTTTCTGTTAATTCCAAGGGTGGCAACTCCACATCCCACTTGTTCTACCTGCACTATCCCACTTTCCTAACTTTGTGTTTTGCTCACACTCCTGCAGTTCCTAGAGCTGCCAGGAGCTCCAAGGAACAGCCCTTGGAGTCATCCCCTGCAAACATCTCAGAGGTTCAATCAAAGCAAATGCTCCGAAGTGTTGGAGTGGGGAAAATTCCTTTGTTAATGTCCTTAATTAGAAATGCAGATGGGTGAATTTAAATGAGCTGATTGATCCCAAAAAGGAAAGGAAATCGAGTTGTTAATGACAGTGAGAAACAATGATTTAACAGAGGCAAGGAGTCCATTTTCCTGCTGCTGCCCACCTCACAGGTTTGGGTGTCTCCCTCCTGCACTAGGGAACAGCAGCTTTGCCAGCCCCAGCCCCAGAATCCCCTCTAAGATCTGCTAAAAGCCACCACCAGGGCAGCCCAGGGCTCCTCCTTCCCTGGGTGCTGTCCTGGTTTAGCCATCAGGCTGCATCATTCTCCAGCCAGCCTGGCAGCAAAGGCTTCCACTTTTGTTTTCAGCTCATGAGAAAAAGGCAGAGCCCCAAAAAATCCCTTTCCCCCCCCGCTTTGAGCGAAGAGACAGCACACCAGAATTCCAAATATGCATGGAGATAAGCCCAGGCCACCACTGACCCCTGTCCATCTATCCACAGGGGAGGTTCACTTGTCTATAAGCAAAGATACATCCTGCATATGCAAATCTCTAATTATCCACACTTTCCTTCTCCTTTGGTTCCCCCTGTATCAGCAAAGGCAGCACTGGTGTCTGATCTGCTCAGCCCAGCTGAGAGCTGCAGAGGGATTTCTCACAAGGGCCTGGGGTGACGGGACGAGGGGGCACGGCTGTAAACTGACAGGGGTAGGTTTAAATTGGATATCGGGAAGAAATTGTTCCCTGTGAGGGTGGGGAGGCCCTGGCACAGGGTGCCCAGAGCAGCTGTGGCTGCCCCTGGATCCCTGGCAGTGCCCAAGGCCAGGCTGGACGGGGCTTGGAGCAGCCTGGGACAGTGGGAGGTGTCCCTGCCATGGCAGGGGTGGCACTGGATGGGCTTTAAGGTCCCTTCCAACCCAAACCTTCCCATGATTCCATGATGGCTGAGACACCCTCTACCAAAACCCCTCAGTTTTAAATCTCAGGTCCTCTGGAAGCACTGAAATCCTGCAAAGAACTGAGCAGAAAAAGTGAGTTTCCAGCTGGTGAAGTTCCAGGCAGGATCCTTTTCATTATTTTACTCCTTCTCACTGATTACAGAACTTATCAGGATTTCAAGCCCTGACAAAGAAAATGCTTTTAAGTGGTTTCAGCTCAGCTCTGTAACCAAATGAGCAATGCAACAGGAATGGGTGCCAAGGGAGAGGATCTGGGACTGGAATGCTGCACACAAACAACACCGATAAGCCACAGCAAGTTCCAGAAGCACGGCTGGGCACACTCACAGCAGGACGGAAACCTTCAGCAGTGAAGAGATCTGTGAGAGGAACCCAAGCAAAACCCACCTGGAAAAACCCAAGAGCAATGTAAGAGTGTCCGAAGACGAAAATAATAAAGGTTTTAATAGAATTTCCAAGAACAAGGATGCTTCCCTATGCAGAAACAGCCACTGGTTGGGTATTAAACATCAAGAACTGTGCACAATAAATCCAGATGTGGAGACAAAAGTAACTGCTCACCCAAAACATGTGAATTTATACAGGTGGGAGTGTGCTGTCCTTCACCACAACACAGGCTGAGTTACCTTCTAAAGAGACTCTACTGCAATTAGAAGTTTAACCCAAATCTGAAGCAGCAAAGAACCTGCAAAGCAAATGTTATCATTTACATGGGTCAAATATTCTTCAGACTTCAAAAAAAAAAGCAAATATCCAAATTAATAGGCCTGGCTGAACAGTGTTCCCTCCAGTGCGTATCACCCTCCTGCTGGAGTGACCAGCGAGCAGCAAATCAGGCCCAAAGTCCATTTTCAGGCAGGGATAAAACAAAAGTGATGGGCACAACTTTAATTCCAACTTCAGCGTTATTGTGGGAAATATTTCCCCCTCTGAGGCCGAGCTGAAGAAGTCAGGCAGAACATTCTACCACAGGCTTCAGGAATAGCTCCTGTATAATGGGAGTATAGAAGTTCAATTATGAATTACTCTGGAAGAGAGGGAAGCTCCCAAAGGGCATCAAGTTCCTGCAGATGAAAGCAGCAGGAGCAGAGCTGTGGGTGCTTCTGGCCCAGGGGCAGGAGAGAACCCCAGCACAGACCCGTCAGGACATCCTGGGGGTGCCACGGAGGGAAGCTTGGAAAGCCAACCTAAAACTCAGGTGTTGGGTGCAGCGAGAAACCACGAGCCCCTCTGTGCTGTCAGACCAAAACCATGGAAAGGAAGAACAAACCCCATCTGCGCCATTTCTGCTCGTCATTGAGAACTGCACCGTTTCCGCTCGTCTTTGAGAAGAAGTTGCTTTTTTGTTGGCTTTTTTTTTGACTTGGAGATCTGCAGGAGCCACACAACAACATTATTTGCTTCAGCAGTGAAGCAGCTGACACCTGGGACACTCGAACACAACGTGATTTCAGGAGAACACACTTCTGTCCCATGGGTTCGAAATGAGTACCTTGGGATGTCAGGAGAAGGATGAAACACAAAAGCAATTTATTGACATGAGCATTTTTTTGCTTCCGAAGGATCTATTTGAAGGTGATGACAAACAATTTAACCCCCCCTTCCTACTCGAGCCTCAAGTGCTCATCATCCTGATTCCTGAGAGATGGAGCAGCCAGGGCCTGCTTCAGGCACATCCTCACAGGAGGAAAACGCTGCAACAAACACTGGGAAAAAAGCTCCAAACCCAGCGTGGTTGAGAACACAGAGAGAAAGAATCCCACTTGTTCCATCTCCTTCAGACAACAGAAGTGAAATGCAGGTTTGAGAACTCCTGGTCACACTTCTTCATCCCCACACGGGCGGCGTTAACGCGTCCCTGCACGGAGCGGAGCGGACGGCGCCGCTCGGCACGTCCCGCGTTCCCAGTGCCCCTCCTTCAGCCGATTCCCCTGCACTCATTGTTATCATCACACAGCAGAGGGGATGTGCTAGGATGAATAAATAGTATCTCTAGGACAATTTTTATGGCGTATAATTCACGCAGACAGACATCAAAATCCCACTCCATCGGTGCTCGCACGAGATGAATTCAGACACTGCTTCAGTTCCTGAAGGATTAAACACATTTTCAAAGGGTCTCACACAATAGTGCTGCTGAGAACCTGGTGATAGTCATCATTAACAAGAGATTTAATTTAAAGATTGTGGAATGCTCACGGTATCAAACAGGCAGCTCTTATTTGCACAAGGTGGAATTCAGCAGCTGCGGAAGTGCTGGCAGAAAAATATCCCACTGTTCATCCACCCCCAGAACCGTCACACACCCCTGCCTGGGGGCACAGGGACATCCACTGCCCCAGCCCCACGGATCCGCCCTCCACAGACAGGTCCCTGCACCCAGCGCTGTGCAGATACCATCCCTGCATGCTCACTCAGTACAGACACTGCACACACAGCAGGTGCAAGGTCTGAAGGCTTCTCCATGTAAGCTCTTTACGTGAAAGCAGCTGAGAACCAGGGCTCAAGAACCACCAACGACATGCCAGGGTAAATATTGCAATTTCAGGGAGCAGAGGATGACAGTGAGGCCTCTGTGCAGTGCAGCCCCTGCATTGTCACCTGACAAAGCCCTCCCAGATCCAGTAACAGCTCTGCAGTGACGGACTCCCTCTGGCCCAGCCTCAGCCACGAGACCTCCTTAGAGACAAAAGCCTTTACCTCAACAGAATCCATCAATCCCCATGGAATTTCTTGGGGAAAGCAGATGAGTTTTTAAATTTCTCCTGCTCACCATACAAGGCATTGGATAAAGCTTCAACCCAAACTCCCCCCACTGTCCTGTGGACCGGGATCCGTGGCCGGGAGCGCTGAGCTGCTCCCTGGTACCCAAACTCCCCCCGCTCTCCTCTGGACCAGGATCTGTGGCCGGGAGCGCTGAGCTGCTCCCCGGCACTCATGGACATTCCAGGTGGGAGCTCTTCCCGCACCTCCCAGAGCTCGGGAGCACTGCTGCTCGCAGGGACCCAGGGCCTGCAGCCTCCTGCCTTCCTGTGCTACAAACGCCGATCCCTTTTCAGGCGATGGTGCTGATCAGTCATAACGTTATTCCACGAGAGGCCACTCTGGCCCTCACGCTGGAGATCACTCACGGTAATGCTTTAGAAATCATCCTGCAAACCTTTCAGCAATTTTTAGTCAAATCCCAGCCTTTTGGGGAGACTCCCAATGCCAAATCCAACAGCAGTGCATTCCCAGTGGAATGTGTGCTGTTCCTGCACACAGTGTTCCCACTGCCCCCAGGAACTGGGACCAAGAGAGGAGGAGACGAACTCTGGGAAGTTTTCATCAATTTTCCATCAAAGTAAAACAAATCCTCCCATAAACTGATTTCCTTCGATCACAGTTCATGGCAATTATCCAACATAACACAACTCAACTGCTGGGGAAACCTGAAGGGGTTGGGGGGGAAAGGCCAGGGGCGGCCCAGGCGGGGTGGCCAGCAGGTGACAGCACTGGCTGTGGCTTGTGTGTCACAGAGGCACCTTCTGCTCAGCGCTTCTCCAGGGTGTTCTAGTCATGGAATCATGGAATCCCACAATGGTTTACGTGGGAATGGACCTTAAAGCCCATCCAGTGCCACCCCTGCCATGGGCAGGGACACCTCCCACTGTCCCAGGCTGCTCCAAGCCCCGTCCAGCCTGGCCTTGGGCACTGCCAGGGATCCAGGGGCAGCCACAGCTTCTCTGGGCACCCTGTGCCAGGGCCTCCCCACCCTCACGGGGGAGGAATTCCTTCCTAAATTGTTGTGAAACATCCTCCATCTAAAACAAACTAACAAAACACCCTCCAGCCGCCCTTCGCTCAAATAAAAACATTCCTGGGTCCCACGGCAAACATTCCCACAGCACGAGGAGGGGGAAGGATGAGTTACCTGTGCATTTACGGTCTGTGTCCTCCTTCTTGGAGCCAGTGATGGTCAGCTTGCAGTTGAAGTTCTCCTCCCAGTACTCTGCAAACCACACGTTCCTCCTGTTGTTCTCCAGGGTGCGGGAGGTGAAATAGGTGTCGAACCCTGCGGGGGGAGAGGGCACAGCTGAGGCCTGGCTGTTCTGCCCTGGGGAGCTGCAGCCTGGACACAAACAGCGCCCTTGTGCCCCCCTCAGTACCCAGCACACGTCTCTGTCCACGTGGGGTCACCGTGGGAAGAGAGAAAATCCACGTTTTCTCATCAGCTGCATCCTGCAGAAAAATTATTCTGTTTCTACCTACCAGGTTAAAACTGGGCAAGGCAAATGTAAAACAGATCAATATAAAAAAAGTTATACGGAAAAAAGCATGGATTAGAGATGTACCAATAAGGAACGGAAATAAGTGATATGGTGCAGCTGATACTGGGCTGAACTCAAGACAAGTAATTTAGTTATTAGCCTGCCCAGACCTCCAGAGGAGGCAGCTCCACCTCAGCAGGCTGCTACCAGCACCTCTGTGCATACAAATTTCCACTGGAACCATCAGCCAGCACCACCCTCCCACAACATTCACATCCTATTGCTATCCCACTATACTCTGGGTTTCCCCTGCAAACCAGATTTGCATGAGCACAAATACATCAGTGCACGTCTGCGTGCTCACACACAAAGTCTTTTGTCATTGCTCGTGTCTTTTCTCCCTGTGCAGCTGGCAGAAGCTGTATCCACTCATGCGCTCAGAAGGAACAGTGCTTGGAGTGGCACAGCCAAGTGTTCTTGGCACAGAGCGAGGGGAGGTTTGTCACCTGTGCTCCAGAGGTGCCAGAAACAGGCGATGCTGTTCCACCCCTGCAGCTCTGTCACAGGCTCCTGGCGCCCCAAACCCTGCTGATTTTCAAGGCTTTCCAAATCCAGCTGTATCTTCCCAAACCTCGCTGTCCCTCTGGAGTTTGGGGGCTGTGCCCGTTCTCCTCGGCGAGCTGTGTCAGTCCCACAGGGAGCAGATCAGTTCCGGTGCTGGGACCCTCACGTGTGTTAGTGCTGCTGGGGTCGCCTGGCTGCAGCTGCAGCGAGCAAGAGCAGAGCTCTGCCTACACCTAAAGCCACTGTTCCTCACGGAACCTTCCACGGCTTCAACCCCAGCTCAAGTCCAGGTACAAAGAGTTTTTCCTTTTACTAAGAAAGTTGTGGAGGAATTCAAACGACCCAAATCTGAACCCTGGATAAAGCAGAGCAGTGGTAAAGAGGACTTGAGAATGCTGGTTGCACCCAGAGGAGCTCAGAGGTGAATTATCTGCCATCCTACAAGTGCAAACCCACTGGAGACGGGAATCTCAGAGGATGTTTTCCCACTCCTGGGCACTACAGCTGTCCTAGCACTGCAGAAGAGGGTGCCAGGACAGAAGCAATGAGCTCGTTGAGCCCAAACCATCCCTGCTATTGCCCCATCACAGGGGCCCTGTCGGGTCTGCAGTCAGAAATGGCTGCAGATGCACATTCCATTGAAAGGGGGAACGTTCCTGGCACTGCAGCCAATGATTTCCCTCCTGCAATAGGTGGTAAAGTGGCACAGGCTGGCACAGCACAGGGTGGAGCAGAGTCTAAGGAAAACCATCTGGCATGGCTAAATTAGCACAACAATCCTTCCACTGGGGTTAAAAATAGACAGCACAAACCCAGCTGTTTTAAAGTTGGGGAGGAGACTGGGAATGGGGTCAATCCCTCTTCTCCTCCCCACTCTGTGTGCCAGTGACCCAGCTCTAACACGTTTTCCCAGGGCTGAGTCTGCTGTTCACGACTCACATCCCAAGCTCAGAAGGCACAACCCACGTCATCTCCAAAAACCAACCAGGAAAACCAGGGCTGAGGCCTTCTGGGAACAGGTGGAAAGCTAATTAAAGTTTTACCTGCAGCCCCACCAGAAGATGATGCAGTTTATTAGAACCAAAAGGAGGCCCCTCCTACAACAGAGGATGGTGCCAAGCCCGGAGGCCCGGCCCCACCGAGGTGATGCCCGGCTGGACAGGCAGCAGCCAGGGCCTGAAGGACAGCAAGCACCCCATGGAGAAATGCAGGCAAAGCACCAAAGTGGGCTGGGAGAAACCCTCAGTGCTGGGTTGCAGTTTTACTGAGTTCTTGCGTGCACTCTGTAAGCTCCACGTGACTTCCCAGCCCTTCACGTGGGGACTGCAGCTTGAAATGGAACCTGCCCAGAATAAAATGGATCAAGCTGCAGGAAAAGAGACATCCTGGGATGGCAGAGACCCCCATCTCTCCCTGCTCTATTTATCCTGAGGCAGGGACTTCACCTGGGCCTCCCACAGATTGAGTAATAATTGGTTAAAACTCCTGGGACACCTGTTGTAATAGTTAATTAATCACAAATTAGTGATTTAGGAATGTTTCTGTGCAGTCTCTAGAAGGGCCGGCACTATTTCTCTACCCAAACCATTCTGTGATTCTATGATTCCCACTCACAGGATTAAGTTTCCTAAGGAAAATATTCTCATGGATGGGTCAGAAGAATATTCGGAAAAGTCAGGTTTGAGGTACACCCAACATAAACTTTTTCCTGTAAACCTGTGTATATTGGTTTTCCTCTGAATTAAAAGAGCATTTCAAAGGGGATATTCAGTCCTAAGATCTGCAATATCCATATGGCTCGGAAAGAGCACCAATAAACCTTCCCCACGTGCCAAACCCACTGACCTCTGGGGAAAGTGCTCTATAACTTAATAACGTAAAATCAATGAGTCCTGATAAAACTGTAATAGAATTCCATATGAATTACTCTAAACCTTTACAGATTTAATAACAAATAATAACATTGCCATTGATTTGTTTAATGATCCCTCTGCATTCGCAGGCAGGAATACGGATCCCCATTAAAAAGGGAACATTTTTTACCATTCTTTTCTATTGATCAGGACAAGCAGGTGAGTGACAGTGGGATGGGGTTCAGAGCTGGAGTTCCTGGTCATTCCCAGGGCTCAGCCCCGTGCAGGCACCCCTCCTGCAGTGCAGATCCCGGGAGTGCTGCTCCCACACAGCCAAGGTCCTGGAGAACCCCTCCCAGAGGCACCACCCTGGCAACCGCCCTCCTTCCCAACCTGGGAACAAGAATCCTGGAATGGTTTGGGCTGGAAGAGACCTCAAAGCCCATCCAGTGCCACCCCTGCCATGGGCAGGGACACCTCCCACTGCCCCAGGGCGCTCCAAGCCCCATCCAGAGACACTTCCAGGGATTATTTTACCAGCCAGGACTGTTCCTACACTTCCCACAGAGCTGTCCTGCACACACCAGCGGGTCCATCTGTGCCAGTGGGAATCTCAAATGCTTCTCTAATTTTAGACACTTTTTTGGAATGAACATGACTCATAAACACTCGGGGTGAACAAGGCAAACGTTCTCTGCACTAATGACAGACCTGAGCCTGTGCTTCATCTTTCTGACCTGACATACGAAGACAACTCACATGTACAGTGCTGAACTTAAGAGTGTTGGGTTCAGAGGCTCTGGGAATTAGATGACCCAACAAAAACCGCTGGATGCTAAAATGCAAAAGCAGGAATAATCACTTCTCACCCCTGCTCGTGCCCAAGCACGGCACTGGTGTGACAAGATTTAGTGATTCCCCAATGTTCCCCATATTTCATATTTTAGCAAATTACTTTTTCAGCAAATACCTCTAAGAGATATAAATAGTTCTTTTATGAGATTTTCCAAATTACAATGAATCTCTTATTACTTCAAATCACTGTGATTTGATTAAATCATTATTTTTACACATAGAAAGATGATACTGCCTAAAGGGTTCATTTATTTTCCACCACAGGATAAATATGTACATGAACTACATAGTGATGAGACAGAGGGAAAAAGGGGGAGCAGTGAGGGGGGAGTGGGGGAAAGGAACCTGATCCCAAACCCTATGGAGAGGCCAGGAAAGTCCAGGTCAGGGACAGGTGTTCCTTGGCTCTGTGGCCACCAAAATCTGAGCACTCGTGGTTGTTTTCCTGCCACTCCCAGGGTGCCCCTTGGATCAGGCCAGGAGTCATTGGCAGTGTTAAGTGACTGAAATCAGGAATTCCTGGGGGAGATGGGAATGGCTCCTCCCCAGCTGGCTGGAGTCAGGTTTGATCTGGGTGTTCTGCTCCACAGTCACAGGCAGCTGTCTGGACATGGAGTGTGTGCTCAGACCCAGGGCTGCCCAGGGAACACTCCCAGCCCTCCACACTCAGAACCCTCTCCCAGCAGGAAGGATGCTACAGCACCACCAGGAATGCTCAGAAAAGCTCTCGATTATCCACCAGGAAATAAGCCCTGCTAACCCGGGGTTGTATTTACCCCACTCCAAAAACTCAAACCGATTGATTTCTAACATTAATCTTGCATCTCTGCCTCCCTGGGATGCCCATTTTCTGGCTGGAAGCGCAGGGCTCAGTTCCCTGGCAGTGCTGGCAATGGCAGGTGCTCGGGAGGCCAAACCAGGCTTTGGCTCTGCCACGGGCACCTCGGGGACAGAGGGAGCCTGGCAGCAGGGGTTTGTCACCAGGACAGTCAGGAGCACACCCGGGGGAAAGGACAGGGACAGAGGGAGCCTGGCACCAGGGGTTTGTCACCAGGACAGTCAGGAGCACACCCAGGGGAAGGGACAGGGACAGAGGGAGCCTGGCAGCAGGGGTTTGTCACCAGGACAGTCAGGAGCACACCCGGGGGAAGGGACAGGGACAGAGGGAGCCTGGCAGCAGGGGTTTGTCACCAGGACAGTCAGGAGCACACCCGGGGGAAGGGATGGGCTGCAGGTGACAGGCAGGGGCCTCCCAGGGAAAGCAACACCCTGTGAAAACAGAGATGAAATCAGGGGATCCAGTGCTGGGCTGGCACCAGCGACAGCAGCAGCAGCCAAGGGAAGCTCCAGCAGCTCCAGCAAGAACAGCAGGGGTGGCTTGTGAAGCCAAGGTGCCACCAGCATGAACGCAGCAGGAGTTTGGAGGGACTTCAGAACCCTCTGGTGTGCCGTGTCACCGCATGTGCTGCAAACCATCCCCTTCACGCGTCACAAGGGACTTCAGGGGCTCAGGGGTTATTTAATAAGGAAAATCATTAAGCCTAATTAAACCACAAAATTATTGACCCACTGCATTTCCCATGTGCCTCAAGTACTTTCATTCTCAGCCCGGGTGAGAGCAAATCCAACATATTGACCCAATTTCACTCGAGCAGTGATTTGATCAGTTTATGATATTTTTATTCTTCTATTTAGTTCCAAGGATGTCCCCACTACTGACAGCCAGTTATTTACCCACGTAGTAAATCATCACCTGCTGTAATTATTGATGCCAAATGAGCTGAAAGCAGCTACTCAAACACTTTTCCAATTTCCCTAGCATTTAACCCAAAGCAATTTCATTTACTGGCATTAAATCTGGGATAAAAGCATTAGGTGTGGAGTGACAGGATCAATTTTAGGGCAGCAAGTCTCTCTTCAGATTTTATGGTGTTGCCCAACCACTCACTATGAGGTGTTATTAAGACAGTCTACAGATATTTTTTTGACCTTCTTGCTCGGTAAAAAGGCCATAATATAAATGATTTTATTAACTTCCATCATGCCATAAAAGTGCTTTGCAGTTGTTTTCTTCTTCGATAATTGCTGATTATAACTGTGAAAAGGGTATTTCAGGTGGTGTCACATTTGACTTTTTATATCCATGACACAAATCACATCCAGAGGAAATTCCACTTGGGGCAAACCTGAGATTTTAGGCTGTAAAGGTTCTATTGGGGAAATGGCTAGATATTGGCTAAGTATCCTCGTTACCACTTTATAAAATGATCCAGCTGCCAGGGCAGTGAGATCACGACCCAGGTGGTGTCTGAGGCAGCCCTGTCAGAGGAAGGTTAATGTACAACTGTGTTATTATTCATTATTCTACATTTCACGGCCCTCAGGCACCTCTCCCTCCCTGGGAGCTCCCGTGTGTATCAACATCAGCAACACAACGCCCTGAATTTGTGTCTCTATTTCCATTTTCAGTGGCACCCCCCCAGCTGGGGGGTTCAGCTGTCGCAGCAGGCGCTGGGCACAGCCAGGAGCTCAGCCCCATCCCTGGATTCCCCTGCTGCCTTGGGCTTCTGGATGGCCCCAGGATCCTCCCCTGGATGGAGCAGGGGGAGCCTCCCTTTGTCAGTGCACAACAAAAGCACCAAATCCACGCCCCAGAGCTGCCACAGGTGCTCTGGAGAGCCCCAGGCCCCCAAAAACACCGAGATTCCCCATCTGCAGCCCCGGAGGGACTTCCCAGGCTGGCACAGGTAGAAAGTCACCCCGGCTGGTTACACAGCTCAGATCCAGTGCTCTGAGCTCAGCTGAACTCTCCACTTCTCCCTCACGGGGCTCCTGCTGCGGGAATGAGTAATTCCCTATGAATTGCAGTGAGCAGAGTGCCAGCCGAGGGAGGAACACTGCTCACCAACCCACCCCGAGAGCAGGGAGCGGTGCCTGCTGGAACCAGCATCGCCAGAGCCAGGCCAGACAGATTTAAAAATACCTCCTGGAGCAGAATGCCTCTGCCAGGAATTCATCCTTTCCTGCTGCCCAGTTATTGGAAACGGGCAATTTGTTTTGCCAGGACCTTCATCCATGAAAAACTCCTTTTCCTGACACCTGAAGATGAGCTAAAAGCTTTTACAAAAGCTGTTTATCAAATAACAGAGAAGCTGAGGCTGCTCCTGGATCCCTGGCAGTGTCCAAGGCCAGGCTGGACAGGGCTTGGAGCACTCTGGGACAGTGGAAGGGGTGGAACTGGATGAGCTTTAGGGTCCCTTCCAACCGACTGGATGTTTCTTCCCACCAGTTTCCTAAGTTCCTGCTTCCCACTCTTTTACCAGAGCTGCTCCACAGATGGCCTGTTCCCTTTTAATAATGCAGAGCAGCAAAACCCGAGATCCAGGAGGTCTCAGTGCAGAACATGGGAGTGCTTTTGCTCCCTGCACAGCAGCCACCGACAAAACGCTCCGAGCGTCTCCTTAAAAGCATTTAAACTCCAGTCACTCACTTGCATAATTTAAATGAGGGTGAAGATACAGAAATCCCTGTCTGTTGGGATGCAGCGACTGCAGCAACTCCTGCAGGTGCTCAACAGGTTAAAATTACAACAAAGAAGTAGAACACAATGAAAATCCAAGGGGCTGCTCTGCCCAGCCCGGCTGCAGCACTCGCACACCGAGTCCTTCACACCCAGAGTTCATTCCCCCGTCCCTGTCCCCGTGCCTCGCTGCAGTGTTTCCACGTCAACAGCAGCAACTGCAGCGAGCGTCCCCGGAGCCGTGCAGCCTGGAATGTGAGTGCCAGCTGCCCCCGACAGCACCCAGAGCCCCCAAAGCACGCCCAGCCCCGCTGCTGGCACCGGGACAGCAACAGCTGTGTGCGGTGCTGCTGCAGCCGGTGCCTGTGTCCTGCAGAGCCACAGCTGGGCTCGGGCAGCCAGGGCATGGCCGGAACGGGAGCCAGGGCTCAGCTCAGGCTGCTGCGGACACTGCCAGCCTCACTGCACGTTCCCCTTGAGACAGACGTGCCCAAGAAAATTGGACGGGACCTTACAGCCCATCCAGTGCCACCCCTGCCATGGGCAGGGACACCTCCCACTGTCCCAGGCTGCTCCAAGCCCCGTCCAACCTGGCCTTGGGCACTGCCAGGGATCCAGGGGCAGCCACAGCTGCTCTGGGCACCCTGTGCCAGGGCCTGCCCTCCCTCACGGGGAAGAATTTTTCCCCAGTATCTAATTTGAACCTGCCCTCCTCCTTCACGTTGCCCCTTGTCCAATCACCCCATGCCCCTGTGAAAAATCCCTTCCCAGCCTTCTTGCAACCCCCTTCAGGTAAACGAAGGGGCTCCAAGATCTCCCCAGAGCCTTCTCTTCTCTCTGAGCAACCTCAACTCACTCAGAATAGAACCCAACCCCCTCATCACATCCTTCTCTTTTTTCCTTAGGTCCTTTTACAAAATACAAGTTCCTCGCTATTTGACAGCTGATTTCTTGAGTCTCAGGCAGCTTGAACAATGCCAGAGTGTGCAGGGAGGTGAGCAGAGGCAGATAATTGCTGTGCTCTCCCTCCTCCCCTCTCCCTGCTCAGCTGAGGCTGCTCACCCCAGTCCCAGCTCCCCTCTGCGCACAGCAAACACGTCAAACCCCAGCCAGAGCAACTGCTCAGACCGGGACAGGCACAGCAGAGACAACAGGGGGATTCCTGGGGCTGGCAGGCCTGGAACCCTCTGTCAGGCTGCCCCAAGGCCAGGGGGCCCTGCACAGGAACACCCACAGCACCCCAGGGGCTGCTCCTGGGAACTCCCTGCATCTCCAGGGAAAGCAAAACCCATTTCCAGTTTGATGTAAGCATTTCAGGAGCAGAGCATCCTCTCAGCGCCCATCCTCATCCTCCACCACTACTATTTTTTTCTGCAGGAGTATCCCACCCCCAGCATTCCCTTTGGGATCCTGGCCAGCCTTGGGGACCACCAGGCAAGTCCCGTGGCCAGCTCCCGGCTCGGAGCTCCCCTCATGTCACCCATCCAGCTGCAGCCACAGCACCCACAGACCCTCGAGCCGGCCCCACGGAGCAGCACACGGAATTTCCAATAGGATCAATATCCAACAGCCCCTCCCTGGCTGCTGAGGGGAGGCCGAACCCGGAGTGCCCTGGCAGAGCCACCCCAGGCCTGGCTGTGTCAGAGATGCTGGGGAGAGATGCCTGAGGCTGCCTAAATGTAAGGAAACTTTTAAATGGCTCTCAAGTTGCAAGATAATTTGTATTCCCCTCTCTTCATACCAACACATTAACCAAATACATTATTTCCATAATGAGGAGATGAACATCTGTGTGGCTTCCCAAAATTTCAAGTGGCAATACTCGAGACAAGTATTCCCTCTTTGGGGACTGACACATCAGCATTTCAAATAACTGCCATAACTAAAAATATCATTTAAATTCTAGGGAGGTCAAAGACAGTTCAGGTGTGGTTTAGATTTCAGGTTTTTTAGATAAAGCAAACCAATTTGATTCCACAAAATTAAGTCACTGCAGTATTGTATTAAATCATTTGTACTTGGCCCTGTGTAAATGAAGTGCTCAATGCAAACTTTACCAGGAATGGGAAAGACAAATACCTGACGCAGGGTTGTGTCACTGAAGATACCTGAAGCAGAGTTGTGTCACTGAAAATTGCTGTGAGAAGGCTGAAGAGCTCCGGGTCAGGCACCCCCGTGGCAGCAGAGCAGCCCCAGCTAAAGTGGCCTCACCTCCTCCTGGCTTTGGTACAACAAACCTGCCCAAAGCCGCCAAAAAAACCAACTCAGCCCATCAGACATGGAATATTTCTCTTTGGAAATTTATGCTATGGGAAGCAGTAATTAAACAGAGAAACGAAAAACCAAACTTGAAAACAAAGGTTAGAAAGATTTCTTCGTTACAGTGAGGACTCGATCCTTGCAGGTCCCTTCCAGCTCCGGATATTCTGGGATTGACAGGGGGGCTGAGGGCTGCGCTGCACAGGGGAACCACTGTGAGCACCCAAAGGAAAGACATTTGAGAGAGAAATAGCAGTGAAAGCCTGGTTTCCCTTCAGGGATCCCCGGGGGAGCTCAGGGAGGCGTCACTGTGGGGAGCAGCCGCGTCTCATCCCCCTGCTCGGAGGCTCAGAGGTGCTGGGGCTGTGCCTGCCCAGGCCCTGCAGGTGCTCGTGCCAGTGTGACAGCCCAGCGCTGGCTCTAATTAGGCCTCACCATTATTCACAAGCAATTACACCGTTCTTCTTTCAGCAGTGATAATCAGCTCGAGGCCCCTCACTCGCCTCACACTCCTTTCTCACCGGTTCCACCACAATTTCCTTTGGGAGGTGGGACGCACCACGAGCAGCCACTGCTGAGCCCAGCGAGCTGGGAGAGCCCTCTGACAGCGGTCTGAACTTTTTTCCCCTTTTTTCTATATCACATCAGTTTGCCTGGCCCTTCTCTATTAATACCTGGCATGATTAATCACCTCGTTAATTGTGTGCTAACGGGAGGAAAGCCGCAGGTGCAAGAGCTGGTGCTGGGTGTGCACGGGGCGGGGCTCAGAGCCAGACTGGAGTGAGAGGTTCCGCCAGGCCTGTGCTGGCAGAAGCAAGAGAATCCCTTTCAGATGGACAATGCCCTGTGGTGGGAACAAAGCCCGAGCTCCCCTTCCCAGGCCTTTCCCTTCAGCTGCACAGAGCAGCATCTTCCCCGGCCAGCTCCTCACCACCCTGCACTTACAGCCGAGAGACAAACGGGTTGTGTTTATCCGGCCTCAGCAGGAGATCCAGGCCATCGATCTGTTGCCTCCTGCTTCCCTTTCCGAGCAGACAGCACAGGGGGCTACACGGAGGAGCTTTTCCTAAATCATTTTCCATCCCTTTGTTGTCATGCAGTCAAGTCAACAGAACGAAAACACGCTCCTGAAGCAGATCTGCAAACCCAGCAGGAGTGAAGTGGGCACTTCTGCATTCATTGTATCATCTTTAAGGAAATTATGTGTATTATTGTGTGCATTATTTCCTAAACTATTACTTTCAAAAGCCTATAATCAGTGAAGCATTAACAATACAGACTAGAAGACAAAAACGCAGGGAAACAAACAAGACAAGCCTTTCAAACCTCTGCTCGCTTCCCAAAATTAGCACATTTCCCTTTGTGCCTGAGCCTGCCTCACCCGGAGGCGTCAGTAACACACTCCTGGTGTGTCTGGGGGTGTGGAGCCCCAGCAGAGAGGGGCTGGAGCCTGCAGGGGACTTTCCTGGGATGCTCTGGGTGCCCATGGGGAGAGCCGGGGTGGGAACCAGCAGCTGCTCAGGCAGCACACAGCCACCATAAACTCGTGACCCTGGCCCAGGGAAGGCACTCGTGGTGTGTGATGCAGACATTTGCTCCTTGCAAACTCTGCCCGGCACGGGCACCCATCGGAGCCTCCTGCAGAACAGGCCTGGGGGTCCCCTGGAGCTGCCACACACGAACAGCAGCTCTCTAAAAATACAATCCTTCCTTTCTGGCTGGAAAGACGCCGCCCAAACGCATCCAACTGACAGCTCCCGTGTCACATCATCGAGAGGAAAATTGGTCTTGAGAAGATGCAGTTCAGGGTATCCCAAAAGTGATGATCCATCTGAAGGGTGATCACTCGCTGTGTGTTCCTCTGGGGATGATCTCTTCCTACAGCACCAGCGCTCCCTGTGTGTCTCCATGCACTCATCTCCCTCTCTGAGAACACCCACACCATCTCCAGTGCCCTGGAACCACAGCTGAATGGGAACAGCAAAGGGAAAATGCCAGCAAAGCCCGGGGAGCAGCACCCACACCAGACACAAATCCCACACGATGAGCAGCAGCCGGATCCCAGCAGAGATCCCAGATTCTGGCAGCGCCAGACCTGCTGGGGGCTGGGTGAGCAGCTCATTTCATTTCAAGGGGCCCCAGAGAAAGCTCCTAAATCTCTATTTTACAGCAGTTCTTTATGGTCCAGTTAGAGCTTCCCACCTCTTTTCTCTGCTGGAAGCAGCAGCAGCATTTGGTTCAAGCCCCGTTTGGGACAGGATTTCTCGTTAATGCCGTGCTGGTCGTGGGCCGTGTCTTGCACTGAGCAGCGGCAGATAATTCTCTTTAATACTCCGAAACCATCACCCCTTCAAAGTGTCTCACAAACCCCAAGTGCACCGCGGAGCCTGAGCCCCACACGGCCGGGGGTCACTCCAGCAGAAGCCCAGAAGGTGTGAGCTGGGAGGGAAGGGGTCCTTGTGAGACCCCACCTGCAGTGCTGCCTCCAGCTTCTGCTCCGGCCCTGTACAGCTCAGCACTGCAGTTCCACAGGGAATGTGCAATTCTCCTGGCAGGAACAGGCCCCGTTCGCCCCAGTCTCCAGCATTTCCAGACGGATCCCTCTCGGGACGCTGGGCACCACCACACCCACATATTTAAGCCAATATTTACCTGCATAACACTGACCTGGCCCCACTGCTCCCAGCCAGCCTGGAGGGGCCGAGGAAGGAAGGACAGACCCCAGAGCTGGAGCCTTTCAGCAGAGTGGGAAGGAAAACAGCCTGGGATGGGATGGGATGGCCAGGGGATGAGAGGGAATTCCGGGCAGGTAACAGGGAGAGGAAGCACATCTGGGAGTGACGGTCCAAGGCACTGATGGTCCAAGCTACACCTCTTAGGCCTTTTCCCTCGGGATTGGGGTCCCCTCTGGCTTTTGGTGTTCCTGGGCTCTGCTCCAGCCAGGCTGCAGCCTCACAGCCCCGGAGGAACAAGCCCCTGGAGCCACGTCTTTCCGTCCCAGTTCCTCTCCAAAGCACATGGCTCACGCCCCAGGGACACAGAAAAAGCTGGAGAACAACAGAGAACTGGAAAACACCCCGAACCAGGCTGTAAACAAACAAAAAATACCCCAAGTGGAGTATTTTACAAGTATTATTATGCAATATATGCCGGCCTGCTGCTCCCCTGCTGAGGGAGAGGTGGGAAGGGCTGCGGGCAGCACCTCATTGCCAGGGAACATCCCGGGGGATGCAGGGCAGTGCGACAACACTGCACAAAATCCAGCACTGTCTCCAGCAGACAAAAATGAACCCTGAGCTCCTTCCCTTTGCCACACTGGGGCTGTGAAGGTAAAACACTTCAGAGCCACTAAACAGGGACAGAATTTCATTCTCAGTTTTGCTTCAATCCCCACTCTCTCCTTGTTTTTTCTTGAGTTCATACTGCCCAAAAACAGGAGCAAACCAGCTCTTGTTGGAAATGAAAACAGAACAGGGTTCACCATCTCTTTGGAAGACAAACAACAGAAAATTCCAGGGACAGTTTTGTTGGTTTGCAGTGCTTGCAGTTTTAATTTTTTTAAATATCTGAGCACATCCCTGTGCTGGATTTGAGCCATCCCTCAACCTTCAAGCCCAGAGCTTCGCAAACTCTAGCCTCAGCCCCATCCACAGCCTCTGGAATTGAATCATTAATCTGAAATCTACTTGAATCCCACTGTTCAGCTGCATCAATTCTGAGCTCAGACAGTAAAGATCCTTTTTTTCCACATCAGCAAAGCTTTTGCCAGACTTTCTAAATAATTAAGATCAAATCTATGTATTATCCTCTGTATTTCTCTTACAGCTGCTTCCCTCCTTGGTTCCATCTCCCTGGGAGCTGGTGTCCATGAGGACAGAGCACACACTCGTGAGAAAGGCAAGGAAGATTCTTCCAAAACAAAAACACTGGAGGCAAACCCAGAGCTCTGGAAGTGCTCAGGCAGTAACACTGACTGTAACAACTGCTCCCAGTACCACGGACTGGGAACCACGGGGGACTGCCTGGATTGATAAATATTGCATGGGAAAAGGTGCAAGAACAAGAGAAAGGAAGAGGTGAGGAGATCGTTGTTCACCTTCCTTGCAGCTGAGGTTAAGAGGAAAACAATTTCTGGGACTCAGGATGAGGCTTGGGAATCTCCTCTTTGGTGAGGAGGGCCCAGCACAGCTCTGCCTCGGAAGAGTTCAGAGCACCAAGAACCAGGATACAACATCCTGCTGCCACGTCGCCAAATAAATAAATAAATAAATAAATAAATAAATAAATAAATAAATAAATAAATAAATAAAATCTGCTTTTTTCCTCTGAAAGCCTCTCCAAGCCTTTCAAGTTCCCTGTAGCAGGCTGAGCTGGCAATGGAGCGCGTTCCCGACTTCCCAAGGAGTGACTCCTCTTTCATGTGCACTTCTCCGGCTCACTGTCTACTGCAATTATGCAAATAAAATGCAACTTTATCCTTTCAGCATAATTACATCAAACACAATCAGGCTATATTAAGACTGACTCAAGATGAATGAATTCAGTTCATCTAATGATTTCCTAAATCCCCCCCATGGGACTGTGGCAAAGAAAACTCTGTCCCAAGAGTGACATCAAGTACCAAGACAAATAACTGTGGATCTGGGGCCTGATCCTACAAAAAACCGAACACTTTAGGCCCCCTCTGGAGCCAGAGGCTGCTGGGATATTCCCACTGTCAGAAAAACAGGATCATCAGCTGGTACCTGTGTACAGAGGTGCAAAACAACAGCACACCTGCACTTCACACCTGCATTTTGAACTGAAGTCACGGCTGGGGGTGAAGAATTATTTGAAAAACGCTTTTTTTCTGTACAATGAGTGTTTCAGTTTGTGACTTGTGTGACCAACAGCTTTACAGACACGGCCCTGCTAATCCAAAGTGTGCCACGCACCCTTGAACTCGCAGGCACATCCCCTTTCAGTGCACCTGAACAGCCCCTGCCTGATTAGCCAAACATTATTCCCTTTGCTGTGGGAAGATGCAGTGTCAACATTCAGGTCAAGGCACGGGAGCTGCAGTGCTCTCTCTGCTTCCAGCGAGGTTTCTTGGGAATCTTTTTCCAACATATTCCAAATACTACTTAAGACAGTGATAAAAGGAAAGGAAAAAAAAAAAAGAGATGCTTTTGAGGAGTAAAATAAGGGCGACGCCCTCATTCATGGCTCTAACACAGAGTTCTCACTAAATCCAGTGGGAATTGAGCTGGTGCTTCACTGTGGCCCTGACCTGGAGCCTGGGAGCCCCAGGATGCTGCACGGAAGGGAGCTGGGCTGGGATCTGCTCAAGGCACGTAGGGCTCCAGTCTGCTCATGCAGTTTGTTTCCTTCCATGTTCAGGGAAAATCAAGGTGCCTTATTTCTTTTATTTTATGCCCTTGTCAAAAGAAATGCGTTGCTGAATTTTAGGAAGCAGATGTTCATTTCTGGATGATGACAGAATGACATTAAAATGTCTAATTCCTTTCTCTGGCTCTCATGGCCAAATGAAATTAAAACAACAGAAAGGAAAACAAAAAGAACAACCTCCAGCAGCCTGAGCATGGGGAAGGCAGCAATCCAGAGGGATAGGGCCTCCCTGAGCGTGGAAACACCAGTGCCTGAGGATTCCTGACTCCTGTGAGTAGCAGAGGCACTGGCTGTTCTGATGACTGGGACAGAAATGGGATCACTGAAAGGGGAATATGGGATCCGGAAACCTGCTCCAGTAGCACCGGGATGTGCTCTGTTCCCTTAACCACCCCTCTGCCCCTGTGACAGCAGGAGCAGATGGCACATCCAGATGGCAATTAGGGACGGCTGGATGGGACTGGGGAGGGCAGGAACCAGCCCAAGCCTTTGGAGTGGCCAGGGAGCAGCCAGGAACCCTCTGCTCTGCACGGGGACACCTCGCTCTGCCTCCCTCCCCAGGCCCAGCACCCTCTCCTGCCCGAGGCTTTCCGTTCCCCGAAAGGACCACGCAGACCTCGAAATGTGTGTCTGCTCCTAAAGGATACCTCAGTTACCGAGATTTGTAGGCAAAATGTAACTTAGGCACCACGGTAACCCCCAGCCTATGTGGCCACGAGTGCAAAACGCACCCAGCCAACCTCAGGCAGCTCTCCAAGAGTCACTGGGTAAGGAGATATTTGCAGGCTCAATAGACACAGTTTTTTTGCAGCTACACCAAATACACTGGTATTTGTAACTCTTATTTAACTTACTCTCTATACCTGAGCTCTTCCACCCTGCCACCCTCACTCATTGTGTCCAAAACCCCCTCATGCTTCCCACTATGGGTTTAATGTGTAACGTAAAAGGAAAGTATTTTAAAACAATCAAATGTGGAAAGTTTTTGTTTCTGTGTACTGTTGACAGAATTTTCGTTTCTGTGTCAGAAACCCTCAGGGATGAACACAGACAGTGTGAAAAGCTTATTAAAATATCCTGGTTTTCAGAAACAAACCACTTCATTGTCTGTCAACTTTCTGTATTTACGGAGAAATAACATCCAAGAGTGCCTCAGGGGGTTAAAAATGTAAAAGAACGAAGCAGATGATCTACCTGAGAGGAATAACTGATGAGCAGGGAGTGCAGGCACAGGAAAAATGCAAATATTTGGTTTTGCAGGGAGTGAAGACACCAGAACCTCTTTTAATGTGGGCGATGTGTTCGAGGACTGTCTGCAGGCTCTGCCCGCCCAGGGCCAGCAGGGGAGTTGGGTTTCCCTACTCAGTGCCTGCCCTGGAAACAACTTTCCCTCCATATTCCAGAGAACACAGACTCTGATCAATATCTCTGGTGCCCAGAGGAAGCCATGTGGATGCTGAAGCATCTTTACACACACCAGGATTAACAAACTGAGGCGAGATCAGACAACAAACACTCCAGAGCACAAAGGAAAGTTGAGAAACAAAGGGATTAAGCAAAACAAGTTTCCCAAAATTGGCCATACACATGCATCTGTACAAGTGCGAATTTTTCTGAAGCACACAAGCAATATGGATAAATATAGTGCTTGATCTGAAATCAAAGTTATGCTGAGTTTGAATGGAAACCACTGATCGAAAAATGAAGTTTTTCTCCTTCAGTAGAACACTTCTCGTCTGTTTCAGCGAGGAGACATAAATTGCCCAAGATTCTCCCTCCCCTATATGTACATGACAGGTTCAGATCAGTGATAAAGCCCTGTCACATCCCCCCAGCCTAGTGCAAGCTCTGAAATCAGGCCCCTGACAAGCAGCTGCTGGCAGCTCCTCAGCTGGGGAAACAGCCTCGAGTTTCCACACGAGGAACACGGACATTCGGGGAGAAATCAGGAGATGGAGACGGATTCCATGTACTCGACACTGTTTGTGCGCACACGTTTATCCCTACAGGCTCAGGAGGACGGACAGGGGCAGGAAGAGGGGCAGGACAGGCTCTTACCCTCGATGGTGGCTCTCTTGGGCAGGATGGTGATGGCTCCCTCGGCCACGTCCTCCTGCTGCAGCAGCGGGCTCAGCTTGGAGCCCCACGTGTCCGAGCCCACCCACAGGAAATGTCCCACCTGATCCGCCCTCTTGGCAGCCGCCAGGATCTGCCTGTGGAAAGGAACATTTGGTTGGCAACATGATTTTATTTAAATGTGCAGTTGCTTTAGAAAACGGTGTGTGGCAATGGCAGAATGGCTGGGCTCGATGAGCTCAGAGGTCTTTTCCAAGCTGATTGACTCTGTGATGAACAGGAACGGCACATTCCTGAACCCAGCAGGGCTCAGGGGCTCGGGACACTCTGCATCACCAGGGCTCTGAGCAGCCTGGGCCAGGGAAGGATGGAACTGGATGATCTTCAAATGTCCTTCCCAACCCAAACCATCCCATGATCCATGCAGCAATGAGGCTTCTCTTTAACTTCGCTCTATATCCCATGACTGAGTTACTGATTCCACTAAAACTTAGGAGTTTTCCCATTGACGTTACTGAAACTTTTTCCTAAATTCTTTTTGTCTCATTTTGTGGGACCGAGCCTCTCAGCAACTGATGATTCCATCACAATTTTAAGCTAATTTCAAATTCTGGACCCAGAATACGCAAGTGAGTAATGAAATATAAAATATTCTTTGTGTTATTTTATGAGCCCATTCCATGTAGTTTAACCTTGAGCATCCAAGTCACTTTATCACCATTAACTTTCATTTGCCATAAAATAGACTCTGAATTAATGAATTACACAAAGTAGAACGAGCCAGGAGAGGGGGGCGTGTTCCTAATTCTTCTGAGAGGAAAGGTCAGCTCTGCCATCCGACAGGAAAAGCTCCCAGATCCTGGCCCCCGTTCCTGTCCCTCCAGCACGGTCTGGACACCCCGGGAGCCAGGGCAGCAGCAGCCTTGTGCCTGGGGCTTTCCCCACATTCCCAACTCCACATCCCCACACGGCTCCCACCAGGAGACCTTTCGCCCCCTCACTCAGAGCTCTGTTTGCTCTCCCGGAGGGATGGGTCCCCCAGCCACCCTTACTTGATGTCCTCGTCGTTGGCGAAGATGACGATGGCCCTGGCGTTGGGGGTCTCCAGCAGCTGCCGGATGATTTTATCGAAGTCGATGCTCTTGTCCTTGCGGTCCTGCGGGATCTTCAGGGACTGGGCGATGCAGAGCCCACCTGCGCCAGAGAACAAAGGACAAAGGGACCTTCAGAGGAGGAAAGGAAACGTCAGGGGAGAGCACAGGACGGGCAGTGGGAAATGCACGGCCCAAAGGGGGGCCTGGCAGGGGAGGAACTCTCCCATGGGGTCACTGCCCTTCCAGGCCCCCCATGGCCAGCTTCCAGAGGGATCCATGCAGTTCCTTCTCTGACACCCACAGTCTGCATGGCTGGGGAGGGTCAGGGATTACACGGACTGTGCCCAACTCACTGCAGAAAAGCAAAATAAGCAAAGAAATGGGCAGTGCAAGGATGAAAAGTAGAGGAATTAAAAAAGGAAACAACAGCAACCTGAACAAGCTTAAACTGATGAATAAACTCCCAAAACAACGGGCTGAGAGGCAAAAGGTGCTGACTGTGTGCTGGGCAGGTTTTATCTCAGTGAAGGGCTGAGATTCTTTTTGATTGTGCAACTTGAGGGCTACTGGGGGAAAATGCTTCCACTGGAATGACTTATCTGGAATAGGAACAGCCAAAGTTGAGATACTGGCAAAACCCACATTGTGCAAGAAAATCCTTATTCATTCAAGTGCCCACCACCGAACAGGATGGAGACACCCAAATATTGAAGCCTCAAGATAAAGTAGGTCTGCGAATGGGACTGCTCATAAATACCCAGGGAACACAGCAAAGAGCATCAGCACAGTCACAGGTACCTACGGCCAGACCAAAAAATGCCCACTTTTAGCACAGTTCCCGTATTACAGTTATTCAGTTTGTTTTAGAAAAAATAAAATTTAAAAAATCCCATCTCCACCGACATTCTGGTTGTTGCTGGCAGATGAAAACACAACTTTTGCCTTAATTATTTTGTTTCTCAGTAGTAAACACTTTCATCTTTTACAGCATCTTTGATACCAACCTCCTCGCCATAGTGCACAGTGTGTTAATTAACAACATATCAGGGCTCTTAATAAAAACCAGCAGTGGGGATGAGTTAATTAAAAGGCAGAGATTCACAGATAGGCTTTAAAACCCAGATTTAAAAGTCCCGGTAATTGCAGCACCTGAGAAGGTGTTGGTGGGTGAAGAACCTGGAGGAGGAGGCTCCACCCCCGGAGCATCCTCCCCATCCCAGGGCAAAGCAGCCACGGCAGCACCTGGAGAGAACCACGGGACAGCCGGGACAACCGAAGTCCTGCTTGGAATTGGTGAAATCCGGCTCTTGTGCACATCCCTGAGCCCCTCGCAAAGCAGGTCAGGCTCGTTTCCCCGGAGTTTTGACAGAGAGAAGCTGAGCTGCAGCGGCTGCCTGAAGGCAAGGGAGCTCTGCTGGACCGGCTGCTCCAAACCCTCAGAGGGAAAACGATTGTTTCAGTGGGAAGAAATAAAACATCGAAAAGGAAAGGCTGGGAAAGAGTGAAGAAGAATAATGACCCCCAAGTTTTTCTCTGACTCACATAAAACATTTCATTTTGTTTCGCAATTATCTGGGCTTTCTGCAGCCTTTTTTTCCTTTAAAAGCAAACAATACCGCGTTTATTTTAAAATAAACTTGATTTTAAATGAAGATCGAAAGTCTCACTGCCACTGAGTTAAAAAATCTGAGCAGTTTTAAATGCTCTTTCTATTTTCTCCAGTCAAAATGATATGGAATGAACCCAAACCCACGAGCAGCGTTCTCCAGCTTTCCCAGAGCGTCCCACTTGGCAGGGATTCCAGCTGGGTAAAAGCACAGCCCCCAGCCAGCCCTGGTCCTGAGCATCCTGAGCACTGTCCCTGCTCATGGCAGGGGTGGCACCAGATGGGTCCCTCCCAACCCAACCCAACCCATTCCATCAGCTGGTGATTCTGATAAACAACCACCCCCGGTGTGCAGAGAGCCAGAAACTAAAGGGTCTCTCAGCCACACCCCGGACAGAGACATCTCTGCAGATAAGAGTCTATCTACATCAAAGAATCTGTGAATCCAGGGGGGAAAAGAACAACCCTCCCATCCAGGTGACACGCTGTTGTTGCAAAACTACAATTAAAGAAAAAATAAAATTATTTAATATTAAGTAAGTGTGACCAACATGGAGGAAGTGCTTGGAAAAGGGGCTGGAATGGTGGGAAGGCTGCTGGCTCTGCAGCCACCCTGGAGCAATTGCATCCATTGCGTGGGTCACGCACCCAGGGCCTGCACAGAGAAGCCAAAGCTCCCGTTGTTGTGGACAATGGTCACAGCTGAACCGAGCAGCCTCGGACAGAGCCACGGCTGTGGCCAGGCTTCCACAGCCAGCAAAAACCCTCTACCGCAGCATATGCTGCCAAAGCTGCGATTTCCAGGGGCTTTTGAAAGGAAAGCGGAGCCAGGATGGGGAAAGAAAACAGTCTGGAATTTGAGAGGGCAGGTCTCAGACCCTGTTTGTGACAGCTTTCCACTCCCTTTGGGAGGTCAGCTCCTGCTTTCCCTGCTGTCTAGTGGGGAGGGCGAGAACCAGAGCTCTGTTTTAAGCTGCCCACCTGAGAAGGGTGCCATGGGCAGACCCCGTGGGCTCAGCCCCTCGGGATGGGGACCTGCTCTCAATCCAGGGAGTGGGAGAGCTTTCCCAAAAGGAGCAGATGACCTGGTACCCTGCTAGCCTTGGCACCACCTCTGGTCAAAGGAATTATGGATAAATGGTAAGGAGGCATTACGGATGAATGGCCAATATCAGAGTGCCCTTTGTCACCCCTCAGCAAGCAGAGTGCCCAGGGAATTGGGCGTCTACTGTCCAAAAGGCACAATGGAGTAAGTTCAGCTTTCATATCCTCACCCCGCGTCCCACTACAATGGGAAACATGTGCACAGTTATTGGAACTGTCAGGTGAATTCACAGCACTTCCGAGGGAAAAGCCTCCGAGGGAATTAAGTGGTAAAAACATCAAAGTTGCAAATTCAGGATCCTGTCATAGGATTCCTGCAGTAATTCATCACCCCTGGTGGCCTGGAGAAGTGACAAATGCTCTGAGCAGCACAAAGTGCCGTGGCAATGGATGAGAGCCTGGGAGCCAAAGACACCCTGGGACTGAGCGGGGGTTGCTTTGACACGCCAAGAGAAGCTGTGGCTGCCCCTGGATCCCTGGGAGTGTCCAAGGCCAGGCTGGACGGGGCTTGGAGCAGCCTGGGATAGTGGAAGGTGTCCCTGCCATGGCAGGAAGTGTGGAACAAGATGATTCTAAAGTGCCTCCCAACCCAAACCATTACAGGATTTTATGATCCCATGAATTTGTGGATCCCACACCATGAAGTAACCAACACGCTCACATTGCTGGGATAAAGGGTCGATACACAGAGCCCACCCACCCACTGTGGAGTGAGATCCAACAGCTCAAGCCCTCTGAAGGACGAGCACGTGATGGTTTTCCCCTGGGGATCCCAGCCGTGTGTCAGAGCCGTGGACTGAGGTCAGGTCCCATCGCAGGGCGCTCCGGCTCCCGCAGCCGGGGGCCAAACCAGCGGGGTGGGGGAGCTCACAGGAGCTGGGGACACGACAGAGCCTGAACAATCCCCTGGCTGCTCCCGTCACCCCGGGCAGCCCCTGAGCCGTGCCTGTGACAGGCAGAGCCCCGGAGAACTCTCACAGCCAGAGCAGCCACCGTTAAATTGGCCGGGGCACTGAACAGCCGGCGCTGGTGTTTAGGGGGATGCACGGACCTGGGAACCAGCGTGCTGCTCCAGTAGCCATGGATACCCCTGATTATGTGCTATTTGGATTCTGCTACAACACTAAGTACATTATTCTGCTTCCCCGAAATTCTCCAGGAGCTATTTTTCTTATCACCACTTAATTGGATTATCAGGTAGCAAAAGAGACAATTTAACACTTTTTCAGCTGATTTATCTGCAGAGATCCTCTTTTGGGGGGAATCACTTTTAGCAACACTGAAAACATCACGTCACGAAGTTATGTTGGTGCTGGTGATTACTAAAAGGAACTCTCAATTAATTTGATTAATACGTTCCTTTAAAATTAGCAGCTGCCAAGAGCTGCCTCCTGGATGTTTATCAGAGTTATGGGAACAACAGACAAAGCCCCTGGCACAGCTCGGCTGTTCCTCCACTGGCAGCGACTCCAGGAGCTCCCTCCCTGCACACCAGCACAGAAAACACCTCAAAATGAAGATTTTGAGGATGGTTTGTTGGGAAGGGTGAGAAAAGCTCAGGTTAAGCACAGATGGTACCTAGACTTTGTAATGTAAACAATAAAAATAAAAAGTCTCCACGTGCAGAGAGCTCTGATCCCTCAGAGAGACCCTGCCAGGGAGCTGCTGTGGCCCCGTGATGCTCCAACAAGCAGGACCCCCCATCACACAAGGGGAAATAAATAAATCAAACACTTTAACTGAAGTTTGGGGGAGCCGAAGGAGAGGAATTAACTGGGGAAGAAACGAAATAAACCTGAAAGGCACACAGTAGGACTTTCATTTCACTGTACATTTTCTGTGTCACTGCTGGGTTCTGGCATTTCCTGCCATGCCCTGCATATACAATTTATGAACTGCACTGAATCTGCCTGGTAAACCTCCTGTATTCTGCAGACGAGAAACCAGTGGCAGTAACACTGAAGACTGAGTTTAAAGCAGTCAGGATTCTCCCCATGTGAAAACCTGGATGGCTAAAGTGCCTCCCAACCCCTGATAAGGCAGAATCACACCCTAAAGAACCAGAATGACAAAAGATCATTTTATAGTCCTGAAATACAGCTGGGGCTGCCAGCTTGCACCAAACTCCTCAGCAGGGACAGAGTTGTTCAAACAACTGACACAAACCCAGCAAATCCTCAAAGCCCGGGAGGCTGGAGATCGATCCATGACTCACACGTGGCTCTGCAGCAGCAGCCACATCCCAGGGAGGGGTTTAGGGCCAAGCTTTGGTTTATGTTTAACTAAAAACCAGAATGAACCCTCAACGTCCATGTTCCAGGACCTGCCATCAGCCTCACACAAGAAACAACCAGATCTTCAGGAAGTTAATCAAGTGCAGGAAAATTTCCAGTCCCATTCACAGTAAAACAAGTGAGCAAAGTAAATCCTGACCTGGATGCCCAATACTCCCCTGTCCCATCACGGGACAAGGGGCCACCAGCATGGAAGTCCACCAGGGGCTGGTCTGAGCCCACCAGAACACTGCCAACACAAGATCCCAGGGATTTATTCAAGAACTCCAGTCCATCTCCCTGGAAAGGCTGGGACGCAGAGCCCAGGAGATGCCCAGGGTGATCTGCCCCAGCCCCAGCTCTGCCCGAGGCACTCCAAAAGAGTTTCAGTCTATGGAAATGAGCTGAGGGATAGAAAAGCTCCTGCCAGTCCATGCAGCAGAAATGGAAATAAATGGATTTATTCTGCCCCCCCAGTTAAACCAGATCAATGCATATTCACAGAGGGCTGGGTGGGTTTCATTCTGCTGCACTCCACCCAGCACACACAGGTCTGGGAAATGGAACATCCTGGGCACGGAGCTGCCACACTGCAAGGGAAAAAAATAAATGCAGAGGCCAAATCAGCACAGAGTATGCAGAATCCTCGAGAAAAAGGAACTTCATATTTAAAAAAAACTGGCTTGTAGAGAGATCCAGAAATGCCAGCTGAGCCCTTGTGTCCTAAATCAAAGTCCTAATGAGACTCTGGATTGGATGGTTGCTCCTTTACTAGAACAATTAATATCCTACTCCCTAGGAATCCTCACTCCCCTGCTTGCCAAGAGCTACAAAGTCCTTGCTTATGGCAGTAAAAGAAGTTTACAACTGCCCTGATCTGCAGATGGGCTCGAATTTAAATTACATCTCCATAGTATGGTAATTCAATTGTAAAAATGGAAAGTGCACCAATAATAAAATTACATTAAAACATGGAATGACAACAATTTATCCAAGGAAAAGGATCCCTGTGGATACCCAACAGCTTTAACTTAGAAACTTTCTATACATGAAGCAGCTACTGAATCACTTGGAAATTTCATTTTCACTAATCTTGTTTATTGTTTCATTTTTTCACATTAGCCCTCATCATAACCCAACACCTAAACTAATATGGAAGACTAATATTTCTAGTATGTTATTCATTAATGCTTAATTCCATTGTGTCAGACCTTTGCTGCATATTTAATGACATTCCTGGTGTGTTTTATCACCTCAAAATTGTCCTTTATTATGGCAGTTGAACTCCAGTAATATACAAAAAATTAAGACTCTCCTTGGGAACACTAAATTACATTATAAGAATGGTGTAAGATCATTTTGAAAGATGTAGGAAAGCTCTGTTTGTGAGGCAGAATAGAAGGGAAACGAGGATGTGCTGTAGGACCAAGCGCTGCCTGTGCCTGGGAGCCACGAGTGAGAACAGGCTCAGCCCAGGGCTCGGCTGGAGAAGGGACTGGGATTCACCGGCTTCCTAAAATCTGCTACAAAACGTGAGCTGGGGCCACACAGTGCAACCATGTCAAAAAAAAGCAATATAAAATAGAACTCCTGCTTCTGCTTCAAACACTTAAAGCACTTTTGTTGCTACAGCTCCATGCCAGGAGTGCTGCCATGACCTGGCCTGGAGCAGAGCCCTGCAAAGGGGAAACCCCTGCTCAGAGGGGCTCGGAGATCCACCTAACAATGAAACGTTACCCACTGGAAAGGAGATTGGATTGCAGGGAATCGAGAAGAAAACCCCTAACTTGATAAACCACTCCCTGTTTTCTTTGAAAGACCCAGAACAGGAAGCTCCTCAGCTGAACAACCTTATTTATGCTTTGAATCTCGTCACTCAGCTGTTTCTAACAACAAAGGGAAAGGAGAGACCCCAGATTCAGACTCCTGGATTAAGGTGAAGGGTGGAACTGGAGATCTGTGGGATGCCGTGGAACCCTGATCCTGGGGGCACCTGCTGAGCCATGGGATGCACCACCCCAGAGGGGTAAAACTTTTTGTCTGATCTCAAACAGCACAAATCCCCAAACAATGCAATGATCGAACAGAATCACGGAGTTGGCAGGGCTGGAGCAGACCTCCAAGGCCCAGCTGGGAACCCAGCACCATCCCCCTGGGCCCCACTAAGCCTCAGCCCCGTCCTCGCAGAGCCGGCTCTGAGCCTGAGCACAGCTCTGCAGCATCCTGAGCAAAACCAGCCGAGGCAGAGCCCTCCCAAGCAGCGTCAGAACGCTCCCCGAGACACATTTGCTTCGGGAACAGCCGTGGGCGGTGCGAGCTCCGGCTGGGGGAGAGACAGAAACAAAGCACCCGAAATACCCCGGTTACAGCACACCTCCAGCCCCGCCGCGGCACCGGCACGACTGGGCTCCAACACAACACCGGCTGAGCGAGCCAGGCCTGCAGCTGCTGCAGAAATCCTCAGAACTGGCAATAAACTGAAATTCCGGAGGAGAAGCACGGGAAGCAGCCCCTGCTGATGCCTTTGGAACACCGTGGAGGAGCCCCAGCTCAACCCAGCACCGAGGTGACAAACAGGCTTCCTGGAGCACCACCAGCGGCACCTGATGCCCCAACCCCAGGAGAGGGAACCCCAGCGAGGCTGGTCCTGAAATGAAATGAGTACAGTGTGAAACAGACTGGATTCCAGGGAATCAACAAAGAAACAAACAAACAGAGGAAACATTCCCTGTTTTTCCCTAAATAAGTGCTGTGATGGAGGCAGAATCACAGAACTGTTGGAAAAGATCTTTAAGGTCGTCGAGTCCGACCCTTCCCCCAGCACTGCCAAGGCCACCACTGCCCCATGTCCCCAAGTGCCACATCCACACAGCTTTTAAATCCCTCCAGGGATGGGGACTCCAAACCTGTGCCAGGGCTGGACAGTTCTTTCAGGGAAGAAATTCCTCCCAATGTCCAACCTGACCTCCCCTGGCCCAGCCCAAGGCCGTTCCCTCTCCTCCTGTCCCTGTTCCCTGCGAGCAGAGCCCGACCCCCCCGGCTGCCCCCTCCTGTCAGGGAGTTGTGCAGAGCCACAAGGGCCCCCCCGAGCCTCCTTTTCTCCAGCCTGAGCCCCTTTCCCAGCTCCCTCAGCCGCTCCTGGGGCTCCAGCCCCTTCCCAGCTCCGTTCCCTGCCCTGGACACACTCCAGGCACCCTCAGTCAGTGCTGAGTCTCTCCAGCTCTGTCCCCTCCGTGGAGCCCTGCAGGTCACTCCGTGTCACCTCCCAGCACTGCACCCCTGGGGGGCAGGGGCAGCCAGGCTCGCCCCTCAGCTCCCGTCCCCGAGTGCCAGGCTGCTCCCGCCAAGCCCTGGAGCTGCTCTGGCTCCTGGCAGGAAGCAATTTCCTGCCTCCTCCGCACACGGATCCAGAGCCGGGTCTGCTGGTGGGAGCTGCCTCGGGAGCTCCGCTCTGTAATTCAGGGAGCTGCTCGGGGCTGGGCTGTTCCTGCAGGGATATTTCCCCCCAGCAAGAACGATGCCACCTCTGGACAATGAATCACTATAAACTGCAAGCACAAAACGATCTCTAATGATGAAGCTTTTCTAACTCGGGTTCGGAGCATTCCCATGTTCCCAATCCGTTTTTTCTCACAGCAGTAACGCAGCATTTCAGCCCGCTCCCAGGTAATGGCACTGCTGTGGCTGTTCCGTGTCTGCTAGGGCAAGCAAAGACTCGTCACTCCTTCAAAGTGACAAATGCAGAGAGCAGCAAGGACACCACGACACATCTCAGTGGGAAGGGAGGGAGGAGAAGCGACCTTTGATACAGAATTTTGGAAGGAAACATGTTTCCTGGTTGTTCCACCCAAGAAGAGACCAGCATTTACAGCAGGACAAAATTCTTTCATGAGCCCAGTGCCAGGCTAACAAAAACTCTGCAACAGATCAGGGACATAGCACAAGGCCCACAACGTAAGGGTCAAAATAGGGTTGAACAGTTGAAGCCCAGAGTAAACTTCTATACCCAGACACACACTGGTTCCCATCCCTCCGAGCGGTCCCTGGCTCAGATCTGCAGGTGCCAGCTGGGAGGACTGAGATACCAAACCAGTTTTTTGTTAGGTCCCACCTGGGTTTCAGATCAGTCCTGCCTTGCTGCAGCACATTTTCCCTCCAGATCCATGCCCAAGCTCACTGCTGGGAGCTCGTACAGTGACCACTGTTCTTCTGGGACTCAAAATGGGCACATTCAGCAAAGCTGGGAATTATTTAAACAGGTTCTGCCCCCAGCCTTTGGACAGGGAAATGGAAAATAGAAACAGAACTCTATAATTCCTTGGTCTTTTCTTGTCGTTCTCATAATCCCCATCTCCTTCACACTGGAGTAATGTTCTTGATGTACTCAACTGAGCCTTAATGACCCTCTTTCAAATGAGTACTAAAATTGCAATATAGTTCAATAAAACCACTCCTGCAGCCTGGCAAAGCCCAGCCCCTGCACTGCCTGGGCAGGAGCCACTCCATTTAATGGAGCTGTGCCACAGGAGGTTGTAAAAGGCACAGGAGTGAGGAGCAAGCTCTGGGAAGGCAGTCCAGGATTCATCCTGGCAGTGCCTTATCTCATGGAAAATGACCATGGCAGATCCCAGTCAGACACCAGCACTCAGCTGGGGGCTCTGGGGACAGGGGCTGAGAGAGGGACACTCAGTCAGGCTGGACAGGGCTTGGAGCAGCCTGGTCCAGTGCAAGTGTCCCTGCCCAGAGCAGGGGTGGAACTGGACGGGCTTTAAGGTCTCTTGCAGCCCCACTCCCCGGCCACGTGTGTTCACTTCTCCCAGGAACCCTGGAAAAGAGATGGAATATGGATATTCCTGAGTGATCTCGGCACAAAGCTCTGCATTGACTGCTTTCCAAAGAGGCTTTTCAATGAACGGCCCATTAAAGACAGAGTGATTCTCTTAATTTGATGCTGGACTTGAGAGACCTATGAAATATTTGCCAGTATTCGGAGCGCCCAAAGTGTTTAACTGAACAGAGATCACTGCAGGAATCATCCCTCCAGGAAAGCCCACACTGCCCTAAAAGCTTCCAAAAACATCATCAATCTTTAAAGCCTCCATTTTCCTTGATGCTGCAGCCCTGAGTTTGTGAACTGGGCATGCAGACCTGTGACAGCGTAGCAGAAGCTGCACTGTGCCACACCAAGAATAAACCCAAGGAAATTCACTTCACAGCAAGAACTTTGGAGAGTCAAAACATTAATGCACCAGAAATGAGGTCACAGCCTCAGATCAATCAATCAATCAATCAATCAATCAATCAATCAATCTTTAAACAATTTTTATGCAACAAAAAGGTTTTATCACTACTTTTTTTGCAGAATCTTGATAGGGCAAGGCAGCACCAGGAAATCTGGGATTCCAAAGACCAAAGAGAGACGCCAAAAAAAGGATAAGGAAGAATTAATACGCTGAATGTGCCCCTTACTGTGGGGCACTCCTCATATTAGTCTAAACTTAATTATTAATTTCCTTCTATTGTTTGCAGATCAAATTTCACACGGTCCCCCCTCCACCCCCTGACACGCACCTGCAGCTGCCCCACTGGGCAGCCACTATCCCACGGGAATCCCATTATCACATCCCATGGGAACTGAAGAGATCGAGAGCCCCGCTCCAGAGCTGCCAAGGTCCGTGTGCAGCTGGTGGCAATGCAGAGGAGTTTCTGCCTGCTCTGTAAGTCCCTGGGCTGCACGATGGGGCTCCCCCTCTGAAATCTCCCTGCCAGCCTCCGCTGCTCCCAGGGCCTCATCCCACTGGGACTGGCCTTGGAAGCTGCAGCTCTTTCAATCTGGAATGAGTGATAAGGGCCAACACATTTCCTCTTAAAAAGAGTCTGACTTGTATGGAGGAATTTAAATGATGTTCTGAGTATTACATAAATGAAAAGTAATTAAATCAATGTAACTTCTAAGAAAACAGATGTTAACTGTTATTTCACATAAGACATCCACTTCCTTTATCTTTAATTCATTTTGTGGTAGGAAAAGATGACCAAAGTTATCTTTACTTTGCAAGAACTACTGTAATGGGAGTGGGGGAAATTAACACTTTGATTAACACTTTTAATATTTGAAATTAATTTCAAAGCTTGGTCTCAGTTTCCAAGGTTTGTATTAATCATTTCTCCCAATATTACGGCATATTGAAAGAACTTGATTAGATTGATTCCAAAACAGTGAGTGAACAGACTCAACCACCACTGATTAAATTCCTTTCTGGCATTCCATGTCAGGGAACTCGCACTGCGGAGGAGCTGCTTTGCTACCACCTCTATTTTAACAGAAAACGTGGAATTTTCGATGTAAAATTCTCTTTCTCAGAGCTCACACACAGAGCAGTTCATTCCAGGGCTCTGATCTGGGGTTGGGACACCCACAGAGCTCTGGCAAACCATGGCTGGTTGGGAGCTCTGTCAACTCACAGAGCCATGGAATGGTTTAGGCTGGAAAAGCCCTCTAAGATCAGAATCCAGCCATTCCCCCAGCACTGCCAAGGCCACCACTGCCCCGTGTCCCCAAGTGCCACATCCACATGGCTTTTAAATCCCTCCAGGGATGGGGACTCCACCACTGGACAACCCTTTCCATGAAGAATTTTCCCCAGAATCCACCCTGAGCCTCTCCTGGCCCAGCCTGAGGNAGCTCCGTTCCCTGCCCTGGGCACATCCCTGTTTCACTCCACAGAGCCGTGTCCAGCACACTCTGGGCATGGAACAGACCCTGCATCCATAGGGGAACTCTCCTGAAAAAGCACCTCTATTTACAAGTCATGAAGTTGACTTTTGCCCTTCTGGATGCCTCTCTCAGAGCAAAGCAATGTTCCCTGCGTAAAAATAAAGGCTAAAACAAGAATATCCACAAAATTCCAGCGAGCCCTGTTTAATCCACTTGCTTTCATTTGTTCTGCAAACTCCTTATTTTGGAGAAATAAATGTTTTTAATTAAGTTGACTGCACAGCTGCTGAGGCAAGAGCGGACTGTCAAAGCTTTGGAGCAGTCCCTGCACATCCGCCCCGACAGCTTCACTTTGTGGTGATAAAGCAATTTGTTGAGTCATGCTCTTTTCCCTCTCTCCAATCTTGATTCCCCAGACAGTGTCAGTTCTCCATTTGTTAATCCATATTTAATTTTTAAATCACAAAACATCATGGCTTTAAAGATAAGCTTTTAAAGCGCCCTCCCACACAGTCTCTCTTGCCATCTCCCGGGATATTGCTGATAACAAGCAGGAATCAGACGCTTCAAATATTAATGAAGGAGCTGCTGCTGGAAACTGGGAAGTTCGAGGCCAGGTGATGATTGTGTGGAGATGGGATGTGAAGTGAAACCTGGGGAGAAACAAGGCTGAGGATAAAAGAGCACTGAAGGAACGCAGCAGTAGGCCAGTGCCAGATCAGGATCCGGGAAAAGGCCACTTCCCAAAGCCAGGGAATAGAGAAGAAGCTCTCCTGGGTGGGGGTGAGAACCCCACGGCACAGGGGAAGAAAGGTCCCCAGATTCCTCCATTCTGGCAACACAGAACATGCTAAAAAACCCCACCAAGCTGTTGGTTTCTCTCCCCTGGAGAGTCCTTGGGACACGCAACGGACAACACAAAACCTTCCAGCAGCAGCCGCCCCGCCGAATCCCTGGCGCTTATTAAAATCCCTGGAAAACACGACAGAGCCGTCGAGCCGCTTGTTTCCAGTGCAGTGCCACTGGGATGGGAATTCCCAACCGCCCCAAACCCGGCCTGGAAGCTGCTGTGCCCTGGAGCCCCGGGGCTGTGCCAAGCCCCACCAGGGGATGTGTGGGGAGGCGCTGGGTGACGCTGGGGCCGCCCCACAGCTGCACTGGTGCAGCACCGTTTCCAGCACGCCTGGAACTCCCAAAGCACAACACGGTCCTGCACACATGGAGAATCCTGTTTCTCTACGTTTTCAAAGATACAAAGCCATGGAGGAGCCCTGCTCCCTCCGAGCGTCTCAGTAAAGATTTAAAATGTAAACTTGATTCCTGGTAAGCTGGGAAAATAGTCCTATTAAATCTGAAGTTACTTTGATGATAAATTTTAATTAGTACTATCCACAAAATGCTAAAATAATCTGATGGAGGAGGCGAATTCCAGCTGAAACAGCAGAACATGTAAATCCTCTGCCTGATTTACAGATCTTGGAAGCAAATCTGGAGCAGTTCCCTCAGCCTTCCATCCAATATTTTTTATTTTTCTCTAGAAAAGTTACACTGCCAAGGAGACAGCTCTTTTTTTGGTAGATCCTTGTTAATTACTAGCATGGAACATTCCTACTAATTGAGCAGCCAGCCAACACACCAACTTAGAGATGCACAGTTTGCTGCAATCCGAGTTCCAGCGCATGAAAATGAAGGGATTCTTCTTTAGAAAGAAATAAAAGCATTTCACCAATGGTTGAAAGAGAAATGGAAACACTTTTTACCTACCAAAGTATGGAGTTCACTGTTCTGTGTTTCCCCTGCCACAGCTGAAGGCATCACTAACACCTAAAACAGAGCAGAGAGCTGCACTTGCACATTAAATGTCTACAGACAGGTGCAGAGAGAGCGCAGGTTACATCACCCCTCGCAGAACGCATTCCAGAGCAAGCACAGAACTTCAGCCCCTGGAAAATCTCCTTTCCACACCAAATAAGTAAACGTGGCGCAAACATTTACTGGGGAGAAGGGGAACAGAACCCTTGGGGCAGCTGGGGATGGGGCACTCAGGGTGAGTCCTCACAGGTGTGAGGGACTATTTTGGCACAAGCCCAAAGAGAAGATGCAGGAACAAAACCAACGATGAATTCAGAAGTGGGAGGAAGAAAACGAGAACATGTTTTTTAGCACAGCCCCAAATCCCACTGCCTGCAGGCCCCCAGGGATGCTGAAATGTGCCTTGTTGCACCTGCCCTGAGCAAACACCTCATCATGCTGCTCTGTGGGCTCAACAAATTCCCTAAATCAGCTCTGCCTTCGGAATGGGTCTGAGATTCACTCATATAACCAGAGTTCCAAAGCAGGGGATGCAGCGTCTGCTTCAAACCAGCAGACTGATTCACTGATGCACTGGTTTTTCAAGCAGACACTGAGAACAGCTTGAAATTTCTGCTAAAACTGGGTAGGGGAAGAAACTAAACTTGAGAGGAAAAACTAAACCAGAGAGGAAAAAATAACTAGAGAAAAAATCTAAACCAGAGAGGAAAAACTAAACTAGATGATAGGAAAAACTAAACTAAGAGAAGAAAAAAGAGAAACTGAGGGAGAAAGTGACATCCAGGGGCACAAATGCACAAGCAAGAATTGCCCAAGGCTGTAACTCTATAGTTGGCCAGGCAAAACCACGTCCTGATCAATACTTCTTGAGACAGATTATATCTCATTAGGAGCTCCTGCTTCATTTGCTGCTTTTTACACCATTTTATACCATTCCTCCCAACAACTCCCAATCCTCGGCAAATGAGATCTGCCTTCTCCAAGAGTAATGCCCAAACAATTTTCCCAGGATCAAGCTGGATGCAGTGGAGTGCTGCTGCAGACTGCAGCAGAACGTGGCTCTCTCCATCCCCTTCGTGCTTTAAGGAGTCCTGGGCTCCCTGGGGCTGCCCAGGGCCCGGCTCTGCCGGGGGAGCAGCGACTGGGAAACCAAATTCCCAAGTGACACCACCCAGAGCCACCCCCGTGCTCCCCTCGCTGAGCTGCACCTGCACACAAAGGAGCCCTCACACAGAGCTCTCTGCTGCCCGCCCATTCTAAGCAGCTCCAGAAAGCAGCTCCCGAGCTCCCTGGGATGGATGTCCAACAAAACCATCCCCGAATCCCACAAACCTTCGGGAGGAGCCTCACGGAACCCCTGCCAGCACTCTGCGCTCTCTGCTCCACCCCAGGAGGAGCTTCTGGAAGAGCTTCCAGGAACCACCTGCAGTCGGCTGCTGGGTGAAAGCAAAGCTGGGTGTGCAAGGGAGAGCTCAGCGCTCGCAGAGTCACTCCTGTTCCTGCGGAAATGCAAGGAAGGAAGGATAATCCATCCTGCCAGGGGTTGCTCCTTGTTGTCAAGTCAGAACTCACTGCTACACAGTGTTTGCCACATTCCTGCACCCAGAAGAAATAATTTCCTTGGAAAAAAAAGTAAAAGCTGCTTTAAAAAATGATAAATTCATTAGAATAAGTAAAAGCAAATCCCCACCTACTGCGGCGCTCGGGCTCCGGACCAGCTCAGTGCCTGAGTAGTCCTGAATCACTTCCAGTTTATCATGAGATTGTCAAAGGTGAAAAGGTTGAATTCAGAGGCAGTAACTTCCAAATTCTAGTGGCTATATCTGGATTTTTGCCTGCCAGCTGGAACAGAAGCTAAAGTGAAATTACCCTTCTGCTAACAGCTGGAAACGACTCCCAGGAGTCAGCCCGTGTTCCTGGAATGCTTTGATGGGTTAAATTCCCGGAGATTTTACTGCAGATGGCCACTTGTGCCTCCTTATTTCATGGGAGGATTTCATCTTGGCTGCAGTGTGTTTTCTGCAGACAAATTTTCTCTCTGGCTTTTTCTCCCTTTATTTGACAGAAAGAGAACTCAAACTTAAATAGCAAAATACCCATAATTTTGTATCGAGGTTCTCCAATCATCTTAAAAGTGGTGGTTGGTGCAGCCAGTTCAAACCCTGTCTGGACAGAGGATGTGCTGGAAATACAATTCAGGGATCTCCTGTTTCCAGGGTAAATTAGGATGAACAACATGAAATCAGGAGAGATGAATCTGGAAAAAAACCACGTTATGCAGAAAGGAACAGGAAGCGCCCAGAATTAAGCTCATTAAGCTGTGGATGTGTGTAACAATAATTAAATCTCTGCAGTGGGGCAGGGGGAGGGGGGCTGGATGGTCCCACCCCTCTGTGGCACCTGGAGCTGGTGCTGACCCAGAGCAGAGGCCGCTGCTCCCTGGGGAGCTCGGGACACCAACTGTGCTCCTCATGATCTCCTTAGAATCGCTGAATTTCCGCTCAAAACTTCCTGATTCCTTAAACTAGTCTTCAAACCAGTCCTCAAACCCAGCCCTGGGGCCATCACCTGGGGGTGGGAACTGCGATCACAGAGCAGCCTCCCAGGGGAGATCACATATGATATGGTTTGGTGGCAGGGCAGGGCTCGGTCTAAGGCTGGCCTTGATGATCTTGAAGGTCTTCTCCCACCTTCATGATTCTGTGGTTCTGTACAGGCCCAATCTCAATTTTCAAGAAGACACCTTCACGTCAGCCAGCTCGTGGAGAAGTCTGTCAGACATGGAGAGCAAGAGAAGAAAACATTCCTAATCAAGGCCACGATCAATCCCTTCTCCCTTCGCTTTTTCAGACACAGTTATTGAGCTGCCTTGACAGAAACTGTCTCCGCTAGAGATAATTTTAGGAAGATTTCCGAGGAATGCAGCTCTGGTCAGTGCAGCTGCTGCCCAGTCCAGTGTTTGGAGCTGTGGTCAGCGGAGGCAGGTGAGGGTGACGGGCTGCTCCCGAGGGGACGGTGCCAGGAGCACCTCCTGTGACCTCACACACGTCACCCTGCTCAGGCCCTTTCAGGCTGGAAACTGCAAACATTCAGGCAGTCATTACATTCACTGTAAATTTTATAATTACCAGTCACCCTACAAAGTCAGTTAGTCGGATTTTGCATCCTGGGTGCACTCCAGGAGTCACCTCGTGCCCTCAGCACCTGCAGGACGCCGGGACCACCCCCAGCTCATGGAGCAGCAGCGTCAGCACTGGAGCTTTACAGCCCCAGCAGGCACATAAAGCTTTACACCAATAAAAGGTTTACGCCGCTCCACAGGAACCTGGGGCTCGTTACAAACCTCCCCCTGAAGTCCTGCTGCATAATGATGACACAGGATAAAACTTTTAAAAGTTCAGAATTAGGAGCCTGTAAACGAATGCTGTAGTCCTTGAGAGAGAGTTTCCAAGCTCTACAGGCAGCAAGGACAACCAGGCCTGACCAGGTGTCTCAGAGCCACATTCACAGCACACAGAACAGATGGCATTTCACAAACTGCCGCTTGATGGAAGTTTTCATCCACTCCAAGAACTGTTTTTCCAAAATCCAAATAAAATGTAAGATGCAATAATCAGGACAAAGGATGATGAGGCCACAGGCAGCTTTCAAATGTGGCAAATCCAAATGGATTTAATCTGTTCACTAACACAAAAGCTGTTTATTAGGACTTTACTGTAGTTGTCCCAACACCACATTCCCCAAAAGGAAAAGAATCTGATCATGCCCAAAAGAAATCAGGCTTTTCTATTGCTTCATTAAAGATCTACATTCCTGCCTTCTGGAAGTGGTGCCTGATTGCAGCTGGAGCATCTGTCACACTGGAAAAAACCCCAAACAACAGCAAATCATCCAGAAATGGTCTGAAACGACAAATATCAAGGAGGCTCTGGCTGTGCTTTTCCAGAAGCCCAGACCTGGCGTTAGCGGGGAATGGGAACCAACAGAAGCAGTTTGCTCCCCAGAAGGTTAAAACTTTCTCTGACTGCGTTAAATGGCATGTGTTACCCTTGGTGTGCTACCCTTGGTTATTTGCATTTGAAATTCAGTTCCAGACACGTGTTATTCCTGTCTCCAAATCCACCTGAGGCAGCACCAGCCGAGAGCTCCCCAAACCCCAGCATCGCAAGGACAGGACAGAGCAGAGTTCTCCTGCCCAGGAGCAGGCTCTGCAGAAAGCCCAGGGGCAGTGTGGGATGCCAGCACTCACGGGGTTCAGAACGTGCTACACTGAAAAATCCAGGGATTTCTGACAATTCCTGTATTGCTTCAATCACCTTCTTAGCTACTTTTCCTTCAAGCAACCCCTTTCACCAGTAAGTGTGTCTCACACGGAGATGAGCTGCTCCGTCCTTTCCCGGTGAAGCTGCCCTGCCCTCACCCCCTCTCCTGGGACTGCGGATCCCAGCCTGTCCCTGCTGCGAGGGGACCGGGGCCTCTCACAGCTCAATCATGTCTCCAATTTCCTGACTGGTTTCACAAAAGCCAGAACATTTTCCAAAGGCTGCAGAGGTCTTCCAAGCCCAACCATGGAGGAAAATGAAAGATAATTTACAAAAATCACACTGAATTTCCCGTAAATTATCGGCATTACGGCAGTTATCCATTTTTATGCTACTTTTACACATCTATTTGTTTCAGGTGAATGGCAGTTGGGATTTTTACCACCACCACTTGGTAGAGAGCCTGGAGGAGAGGTGAGGAAAACACAGTGCTGAGCAGTGCCTCAGGAATCCTTTGGGATGAAACACCGAGTGGGTACCTGTGATATTCTAACTCAAAGCTTCCTGTATTTTCTGTTGATTCTTCTTTGGCAATGTCACTTTTAATAACAGGTCCAGAACCAGGCTGACCTACATAATCCTTCTGGTACAGCAGCACACGCTGCCTTCCACTATTTTTGGAGAACATAAATGGAAGTGTCTGTGGTTTGCTTGGTTATCGTGTCCCTCCAGAGCTATAAAAATCAAACTGGAACAAATGTCCCAGACTTGTCCGATTCGCCAGGCAAACTCACAGATCCGTTCTTTCTCCAACAGAAGGGCCCAGCAATGCAAAAGAGTCTGATTATTTCATATCAAGGCATAAATCTCCCTGCTCTACACTCAGAAGGCACTGGGGAACTTCAGTCTCCAGGGTCAGCCAGCGCTGGCCCCAGGGAGGAGGAGATGGAACCTCTCCCCCTCTCCCTGTCAATGTTCATCAATTCAGCAGAAGAACCCAGCACGGGGAGATCGGATGGCAGATGCAGCAAAGTAATTTCAAGCCTTTTTCCTATTGTTCTGTTACCCTTTAATTGTCCTGAATTAACCCTGCCACATGACAGACCTCTTGTTTTCCTTTCTGGCTGTCTCACTTCCCTTTCCCTGGGATTCAACAGCAGCCTCACCTGCACACAGCCACCGCCCAGGCCCCTGCAGCTCCTGGCCCATGCACATTCCCCAGACCCGTTCCAGCCATCCCCCTGGGCCCCTGCCCACACAGCAGCATCCCCCACGCCAGCTCAGTGCAGCCTTGTCTGAGCAAACCAAACCCTGCTCCCCTGCAGGTGAGAAGGTGAGCCCAGAGCCTCAGGAAAGCACTGCTTTAGGATGGAGAGAAGCGGAGCTGCAGCAGGACCACGGCAGAGCCCAGAGCGCGCCCCAGGGCTCTCCTGGAGAGCAGGAGCTGCTGGAAACAACAAGACCCATCAGAAAGAAGGTCACCTGCGCAGGGATGAGCCGTGGGGTGCCCCCAAAGCCTGCTCCTGTCATCTGTCCCTTTCTCTGTCCACACTGGCCCAGAGCAGAGCAGAGATTAAAATGTCACAGCTAAAGCTTGGAGTCACAAACAGGAGATGGAAATGACGACCCAGGAGCTCCCTCCTGGCTCCCAGCACTCTGCTCTGTCCCAGTTACTGGCACTCAGCTCATGAGTCCATGGACATTTTGAAGCTTATGTTTATGTAGGTATTAAGGACAAGGATGTTCTCGAGGAAACCAAACCCCCAAAACTGGCCGTGCAACTGGAGATGTAAAACACAACAGCAAAATGAATCTTAATAAAGAAATTACTGAAGAGCTTAAAACCTGCTATTCTGCATCTATCCCGACCTGCTGCAAACCCTGAGGCTGTATACATCATTCCATCACTGGGGGAGCAAAAATGGCACCAGACACCAAACCACAGGTGAGCAGAGTCAGAGAATGGGGAGAACAGGAGAAAAGTGTCACCTGCCATCACCCAACGCTGCTGCCTGGGAGGAGAGCAGGCAAAGGGGATAAAACCATCCAGAAACAAACATGGCAAAAGGCCCTGCTTGCCAAAGGAACGTGTACCCCACCACTGTGCTGCAAATTTAATCCATCCCTGTTCATCTCCATTCCCTCACCTTGGCACTCCTCACCCTTCCTTTTAATACCAACAGAGAAAACATTTCCCCAGCCAGTAATCTTGTTTATTCTAATAAAGAATCACTGACTAAAACAAAATCCTGAGAATTGACTGTTGACTCACAACTGAAGAGAAATTCCCATAGGCAAATCTTTTTAGCATTCCAAAAGCATGACTAATTCAATTAACACCAGCCAGAAGAAGATTATGTAAAGCTATGAAGTTATACATCTATATATGTATAGAATAAATAACAATTACATGTTAAGGAACACAGGTAAGAGCTGAATGGTTTGCATTTTGTATTTCAAATACTAGTATAAAAATCTGTGCCCAGAGGTCTTTTCCCAACACATCGAAGTTCCTTGAACCCCCAGCCATACACACTCCTCAGGTACAGCTGTACCTAGCAAACACCAGTATTTTTTCCCAAATGCAGCTGCCAGTTCAAGCAGCTGTTTCCAGCAGCAGCGTGGCCCCAGGGCAGTGCTGAGGGCAGGAGGATGCAGCAGTGGGAGGGGAGGCTTTTGCCCCTGTTTCGGAGGAAAATAGGCCCTTGTGATGGGAAACATTATGAGAGCTCAAGATGATGATGATGAAGGTAACTACAGCCTAATTTTTGTATTTGATCTGTTTGCATGAAAAATGCCACAGCCAGCAAGCACAGAGCACGTCCTGCCTGGGGCACGGCTCTGGAAACAGAGCCCACCCCGATTCCTCCCGGGGACAGGGGGCATCTTACAGAGGGAGGTGTCAGTAACAACCCCAAACCCTGCCTGTTACACTGAGCAGGCCAGAGGCCCCCACAGTTGATGGCACTGTTCGGTGCTGAGATGCTTGATGGGTTTGGGTTGGTGAGTTCCATGTCTCACAGGAGCACTCCTCACATTTCCCTGCACTGTCATGTTTATTGCCAGTTTGACTCCAGGAGGCATTTACAAATTTTCGGACATATGTGAAAATAAAGTTTTAGAATCGTGTGGTTTTAATTACCTTTTCTTTATTCAAATCATAATTGGATGTTGTTACGGCAGAGTTGTCTTTGTCCATCAGTGACTGTATGTGTGCCAAGCACCCTCTACCCTTCTTTTTCCTCAAAATCAAAATCTCCATAAATCTCATGAAAAGGAAAAACCAGAAAAGCAAAAAACTGGAAAGGAGCTTGTCTTGTGGATCACTCATGCAAGGAGAGAATTCAGGATTGCCCTTGAAAGGCTTTTCTGAAGACTTCACAAACCCAGAGCACAATTAAACTGTGAGTCTCAAAGTTCTTGTGCCAGAAAACAACTTCTTGTATTTTTCTTTGACTCAGAAACTGAAGGTTAATAAACCCAACCAACAATGAAATGAATGTGAATTCTGGGCTCAGCCAGTGCAGCTGATCTGGCTGGCTCTGCTCCAGAACCAGAGCCCATCGTGACAAACTGGGCACCAGAGCTGACGTGACTTTCCCTGACTGGAGCAGTCTAAGAATGTGAAAGCTTTTCAGAACAAGTCCCATCTTTTCTTTCCTGTAAAAAGCCTATAAATCTCCTGCCTTGAGTTTTCCATCAGGCTCATTTAAAATTCCAGATCAGCCAGAGCAAAGTTGAACTTTTCCCATCACACACACTGAGATAAGATGAAGCTCCACATTCACGTCATTTTTGCCTGAAAAATGAACTTAGAGGGAAAATGATGTACTTTTTATAAAGGTGTGAATTAGGGCTAACTGAAACTTAAATCCCAAAATAAACTGTTAGTTAAGCAGCCATCTGGGCGGATCCTGGGATGCAACACCCGCCAGGGCGGGGAGCTGCACAGCGTGGCTGGGTCTGAGCACAGCTCGTGTACAGCGTCCAGGTAACAACACAACTGCCCTGCAGCCTCTGCCAGGACATCTCAGGGCCGTTACCTGAACACATTCAGAAGCCTAAACCTGCAGCAAATGTACATCACCCTCATGCTGTCCACAAGGAAGTTCAAACACTGCAGTGAAAAACTTCACTGACGACTTGTGACCTCAGTCAGCCTCAGAATTTCGCACAGAACCCACGGCCAAAGCCCTGGGCTGAAGCAAACCCCGCCACAGCTGCAGACTGGGCTCTGTCCCTGCCCAGCCTGGATGTGTGACCACACGTCTGTCCCTGGGGCCTGGAGCAGGCCCAGGGACGTTCTGAACAGCACCCACCTCGTCATTTTACACAGAACGAAGTAGAAGTCAGGGGAGTTGCCCTTCTTAAAAAAACCCATTTTAAATTATTATTTTAAACATGAGGGTAAGATCTGTTCCCGGCAGCCTGCCAGGCCCAGGCTGAGCCAGCGGGGTGGGCAGCACACGAGCGGGGCCACGGGGCCGTCATCCTGACACAGCAACAGCACATTCCTGCTGTCACACACATCCTGGCTCAGCAGCTCCTTCCTAAGGACTTCCTAATGCCAACAAATGGGTTATGGCAGCAGAACAACACACAGCTCCTCCCTGGGCTGCCCAGGGCAGGGGGAGTCCCCTTCCCTGCAGGGATTTAACAGCTGCAGGGGGATGTGGCGCTTGGGGACACGGGTTAATTGCTGGATGGGCTTTTCCAACTTCAGAGATGCTGATTATTCCCTATGGTTGCGTTCGGGGTGTTCACAAATGCAAGTGCAGGCTCACAGCACTGACCACTCCTCTCCTCTGCCATCTTCCTTCCAAAGGGCAAATGTGACATGGGCCAGACGTGGCACAGGATCGCACAGCATGTGCCTGTCCCTCCCTGCCACCCCCTGCCACCTGCAGGGACAGTAACCCCGGTCCTTGCACCCCTGCTGGGGCAGGAACCGGGTACAGTAATGCCATTAACCCATGAGGTTTAGGGAATGTGGATGAGCAGGGATCAGGCTGGTGATCACGGAATGGTTTGGGTTGGAAGAGACCTCAAAGATCCTCCAGTTCCACCCCTACCACGGACAGGGACACCTCCACCAGAGCAGGCTGTTCAGGTGCTGGTGTTTAGGATACATCATACGCTATAAATACATATACACCAATATAAATAAATCTCTATACACAGAGCTCTGCACTCCGGAGAGCACCCAGGACACTCTGAGGCAGAGCCAGGGCAGGGCTGTGTCACTGCTGCCTTTGCACCCCAGCCCATCCAGGGGCTCCTCTGGTGGGCTCAGCCAGAGCAAAGGTGAGCTGCCAGAGCTTTTTTTAGTCCCGTCCTCGAGGGAATCATGCCTACACCAACCTGCAGAGGGGAACAGCAATCTGTACCGCTAACGTAAGTGTTAGAGCACCTTATGTAACAGGCAGCAAGGAAAGCTCACAGGAAAATAATGCTTTCTGTTCTCTGAGAAACTTTCTTGCACAACATCAACACGAGGATTCACAGGCACGGGCTCCCTGTCAAAGCTGGAGGTGCTGCAGGGAGAGCTGGGGCTGTGCTGGCAGGCCTGGGCTTTGTCTGGCTCCCTTTCATCTGCAGCTGCACGGCCACCGTGCCCTTTGTCTTCCCAATGCCTATTTGACTTGGCTTAGAGTAAATCATTGAGGGTAGATTTAATTTCTTGGAGCTGATAATGAGTGTAGCTAGATATGGATCCTTTCATTTAAAAGTCTGCTTTGCAATTTAATCAGCCTCCACAGCCTCAACACCAGCCTGAAAGTAAAGTGGGATGGTTGTAATGGTGAAAGAAGAATAGAAAAATTAGACAAAAATTAGATTAATGATTTTATCAGAAACCCCGAGCTGCTGTCTGTAATCAAGTTTCACTGCAGTGTGCTCTCTCAACACACTGGTGTCTCTGGGGAGGATTACACATCTCCAGAAGCAGCCTTGGGGTTTGTCCAGTGCTGAGTAATTCCGTCCCACCTCACAGCACAGCTCCTCTCCATGCACAGGAAAGCAGGAGAGAAGCACCACTATTTGCAGCAATTTTCCCATTTCTCATTTTCTTAAGAAGCATTTTTATGAATGGTGTGACAAGACATTCACAGCCACTCTGACACTCCCAGGACTCACCCCCAGGACTGGCAGGCTCACCCCCATCTCCACCACCAGTCCTGTTTGGCTAATTTGGGTTTATCCCCAGTGCCCCTGCAATGGTCAAACCAGGACTGATCACATATCAAAGGAAAAAGTCATTAAATAGCAAGAACAATCACACCTTCGGGTTATTTCCCAAGTTGGAATCCTCCTCCCAGTGGCTGGGGGGCACAGATGGACACAGAATGGTCACAGAACCATGGAAGGGTTTGGGTTGGAAGGGACTTTAAAGCTCGTCCAGTTCCACCCCTCCACCATGGGCAGGGACACCTTCACTGTCCCAGGTTGCTCCAAGCCCTGTCCAGCCTAAAGACTTGGATCCACGGACAGAGAAGATGCAGTAACAGCACAGCAGAGGCTCCCCACTGGGGCCTTGGGGAAATACCAAAGGGGACATGAACAACCCCAATTCCACACTTTGGTCTTGCTCCTGTGTCCTCCTGACCAAGTGCCGTTTGCTGCCAGTGCATTTCTGAATTCCATCTTGGGAGAAAACAGGAAACCTCGAGTGTTTGCATCAGTGCAAAGGAGAATGGGCCAGTATCGAAACAATATGGAAATAAGCAATGAATAAAACCTGAACTGATGACCTTTAAACAAGCTGGATTTGGGGCTGGAAGCTGAGAGAATGAATGGATAGAATCCAATGGCTTCTCTCAGTGCAAGTCTGTCATTTTTAGAGGAGAATTAATTTTCCAAGGAAAACATCAGCTGCCAAAGCAATGAGACATTTACACTTGATAAGGATGTTTAAAGACTCACCAAGGAAACTTTCCTCATTCTCCTACAAGAGGATTAGAAACCTCTCACACGGCTCCAAGAGCTGGAGCAGTGCCCTGAACAGGAGAGGAAATGCCCCCAGACCTCGTGGCAGAGGAACTGGGTTGGATTTCCACGCCAAGGTACTCACGTGTGTGAGAGCCTTTTCCAAGTAACTCCCTGGGAGCCTCCAGGACTCAGAGCCCAGAGGGGCCGCTCCTAAGGCACGCCCAGACCTGAGCCTGGACACAAACACCCGGCCTGGCAGTGCCACAGGGAGCAGAACTCCCAAACTCCCCCCGAGCATCCCTCCCCGCACACTCCACCTTCCCTGCTGCTGGCAGTGCTGCAATTTCCCAGTAAAACCCCTCGTTTCAGAGAGCCGGGGCACCCTTCGCTCACAAACCCGTCTGCACGCACTCCAGAGAGTATTCCCAGGCCCGAGAGCTGCCACAGACCCTCTGACAGCCGCACCCTTCCCCCTGCGCCCGAGCGCCACTGACCACAGCCAGCAGCTCTTTCTGCCAATTACTCTCCAGGCTTTTCCCCTAATTAATTTAGCCTGGAAACCTTTCCGTGCCCAGCCCCAGCATCCAGCACTTCCAGTAAGTCCTACTGATGGAATGACAGGGCTGATCTTTGTTCTAAAACCATTTTCAAGTCCATACACTGAATCATGAAGAGCAGAAATTGAGAGGATAATTCATTTTTCTCACTTAGGCAGACTCAGCTCCCCAGAAAATGTTCTCCCAGGCTGTTCTAAATCTGGCTCTTAGTTAAAGTAATGTGACTCTTTGTCTCATCATGTCATTGTCATACACTTTGCCTTGAATATTTCAAATTTTGCACTTTTCTGATCCTGCCTGCAAATCTTTGGTTTCCCTTATATGACTTTTTTTGCATATTTGGAGCTGTCGCTCACTATTGCTCGACTGATTCCCCAGCACTGCTCTTCCCTGTAATTCTCACACAAGGAAACTCTGCACCATGGCAAACACACCTCCAGACAGCTCATACCTGTTCAGCCTGAAACTGGGAGCCATCTGCGCTGCACTAATAAACACTCCTACGAAAAAGCAGGATATTTGCCTTTTTCCACACCCAGACTGAGAACTGCATCATGTGTGAACCTCAGCTGTCCCACACAAACACCTTTCAGGGTCTCCTGCAGGAGCACCGAGCCACATCCAACACAAATCACCCAGCAGAGATGCTCCTGGAGCACGGGATAAGGTCACTGCTCCCCACAGGTGGCATTCCTGCTGGAGCAGAGAGGCAGGGAGGCTCGAAATCTGGATAATTGCCTGCTTCCTGCTTAAAACAGGAGATTGGAGACAAATCCCTTAAAGAGACTCTGAAGCCCACGGCCAATAGCACTAAGCCAGTCCCTGACCTTCCGGGGCAGCAGGAGGGGAGAGCAGGGATTTAAACCTGGTGGTGGCCCAGACAGCCCCAAATCTGTGTGGAGGGGACTCAGACAGCCCCAAATCTGTGTGGGGGGCCCCAGACAGCCCCAAATCCGTGTTGGGGGACCCCAGGCAGCCCCCTGGCCTCGGACAGTTCAGTCCCCACCGTGCAGCCCCTGGACTCAGCCCACTGTTGACACTGGAATCAAGAGCTGATCTGGGAAGGATTTTTCACACATGGATTTGCCTTCACAAGCAACCCGATATCCATGGATTGGCCGGTTAGAGCAGAGAAGAGAGAGCTCCTCATGGCTGAGATCAATTCCTGACACAGCTGCTTGGATGAGCAGAGGACAGATCTGCACATCAGCTCTCAGTACCTGATATTTCCACCCGTTTGTTGATACAGGCAAAATCCTACATTCACAGGCAGCTGCTAATACACCTGTGCACATTCACCTACTGAAGAGAAAAGCAGCTTAAGCACTAATGACATCCAAATTATATCTTTGCTATCTTTGATGTTTATGATTCTTGGCTCCTTCCTAAGTAAAAGAGTCGTTAGAGTTTAATCAATAGCATTCTGCTCGGAGAAAGGCCTTCTGAAGCTGACAAAACTGCACAGGTTTTGCTTTGAGACCTGCTTGAATCTGAAGAAGGATAAAAAGAAAGTGCTTTACTTTTCATGCTGGGGAGGCTGTTGAGATTTCTGAGGAAATCAAACAGCGACTGCAAACACGATGTTATCTCTGCTGATGTGCAACGCGGGGCTGAAATCAGGGAAGAGCTGGAAATGTGACTGTGGATGCAGCTCTGTGCTCACTGCTCACTGCCTGGGAACACTCAGAAATCAGAGATTAATAAAATATAATCAAATACATTTCACCAAGAATCGGGAAGGTTATGATCTCTGGATTCTGTCATTACATTTCTCAGAGACACGCTCTGCTCCCAGTCACCGACACAGAATCTCCTTCAGCAGCCAGGGCTGCCCCCTCAGCAGGAATAAAGTGGCAAATCCAGGTCTGAGGCTCTGGAGGGAGGTGTCAGTGCCACCCTGGGGCTGCCAGGCCATGCTGGCCTTTGTCCCCGTGCAGGAGGTGGCAATTGCTGCCCACGGGTTACCCGTGCCAGCCATAAATATTCCTGCAAGCAACTGGAGTTTGTTTCATTGGGGGTTTTGGGGTAGTTTTTTAAATCCTGGAGTGCCAGTGATTTTCCCTGTTTGGCAGTGAAATCCCAGACCGGTTTGGGTTGGATGGGACCTTAAAGCCCATCCAGTGCCACCCCTGCCATGGGCAGGGACACCTCCCACTGTCCCAGGCTGCTCCAAGCCCCGTCCAGCCTGGCCTGGGGCACTGCCAGGGATCCAGGGGCACCTGGGAAATCTGAGGAAATTATTAAGATGGCCCAGATGTGTCTGTTCTGAAGGTAAATGAAGGACTTCCTCGGACATCAAAGCTGCTGCTGCCCTTCCCTCAGGATGTCAGAGGCAGTAACGCAAGAGAAGGAAGGGGAGGGAAGCAGGGAGAGAACACAGCGAGGCTTTAAAAAGAGATGGCGCTTTTAATGAGTTGGGCAGTTCTCAGGAAGCAGGGCTGTAATTTGCTGAACTGACTGCACTGAAACCCCAGCTCTTGCATTCGTTCTTGGAAAAGTCTGAGGGAAAACACTGCATCAAAGAACCCCGTGCACAGCAGCGTTATTGGCCAGAGCCTCCAGAGGCATGAGACTAAGAAAAATTTGCAAATCCCTCAAAAGTGCTAATTGCTTTTTTAGTGCATCCTACAGAGCAGAGGCACTGCAGGGCAGCTGTGTGTGAAGGAACTGGAGAGGGGCTGGGCTTCCTCGGAGCTCCTGCTGAGGTTTCTCCAAAGGAAATGTTTGTTCCAAGGAACAGTTTGGGCACTTTGGCTGTGATTTAGTGAGGCTGCCTCCCTGCCTTCCCTCCTGATGTTAATAAATAAAAGTTCTTTGATTACAGCAGTTGGGAGTTTGAGGTCAGTTCTGGCTGTACTGAAGGAGCTGGGCTTTCCTGAGAACAACAACATCAGGAATGAACTGGCACAGGGATTATTAAGAGGCAAAAATTCCAGGATGGGAATATCCAAGCTCAAATTCATCCTGGCTTGGGGTAAGCAGGACACTGCCCTGACCACACAGTTTGAGCTGGCCCTGGCACAGGGTGCCCAGAGCAGCTGTGGCTGCCCCTGGATCCCTGGCAGTGTCCAAGGCCAGGCTGGACGGGGCTTGGAGCAGCCTGGGACAGTGGAAGGTGTCCCTGGATGGGCTTTAAGGGCCCTTCCCACCCAAACCCTTCTGATGAGCTGCAAATAGAACCACTTTTGACACCCAAGTGTCCGAAGCCACTTGCCTCATCCCAAACTCCAAATAAACGCTGGGTTTGGATAACCCGGCCGCCCCAGGCCATGGGCGAGCTCCTCACACAGCAAACAGCATCACCCTGGGAGCACCTCCTGGGGCTCTGCCTCTGGCCACACACGGGCCCAGGTCACTGCAGGATGGCCCCAGAGCTGCTGGCCCAGGGCCACCCTCTCCCACCTCCCACAGCACTGGGGCACAGCTCTGTAAGGCTGGATTGATTTCCGTGTGCGCAGAGCAGCTGCAGCTCCAACCAGCTTGAACAGAAGCCACAAATGCTCAGTACTCTGGAAAAAAATCAAGGTGCTCCGGTTCCTTTATCCAGGCTCAGATGTCCAAACATGAGACTTCAAGTGGCATTTGCTTTTGACATTGAAATAGATACGAAAAAAGCCCTCCCAAGGAATAATAGAAAACTTGGCAAAAGGCACATGCTGCAAAAAATAAAGGCCATTCCTTAGGCAGAGTCCGTGCTATCCAGCAGTGATATACCAGCAGTATAATCTTAATTAGCCAATAAAAGTTTTTAGACAATCTGTCTAGACTTGCCTTTGCCTGGGTATAAAATTGGCTTTAAAGGAAATATATAAACAGCAATGAAACGTCAATGAAGAGCTGTCAAAAAAAGCTCCCTGCTGCTCTACATCTGCACCCTGCTCTTCTTAAAACATGAGCATTTATGTGAAATCCTTCAGTTTTTAAGCAGAAAAGCTGCTATATTTGGGCTCAGTGCACTGCAAGCTCAGTCAGCTCAAGTCCCTGAGCTGCTGCTACGGAAGTCAACAGGAGCACAGCTCTCCTGGGAAGCTCTGACCAGCACAGCTCAACAGGGCCTTTGTCTGGAGGGAGCCAGGTCTTTATAAATAATGGTAACTGAGAACAGCCGTGTCTGGAGAGCAACTGGGTTTGTCCCTGCCTGCTCCAAACAAGCAGGACAGGCGTGGGACCGAGGGACAGCACAGGGGACACTTGTGAGGAAACAGAGGGGAAAGAGAACCAAGTCATCTGAGGAAAAAGTATTAGGCTGGAAAAGGAACAAAATGCAGATATAAGATAAACTGCGGGACAATGATTAGACATTGTGGATTAGTGAATTGAGGGGAGAAACAAGATACACCCAGGGAATTAAATTACAGGGTACCTTTAATCAATGCTTAAAGAGAATTTCCGTGATCGCAGCCTGAGACAGCCCCTCCCAGACTGAGAAAGCCCTTCCCAGGCCCCAGGATCAACCTTCCATTGTAAGGCAGCTCTCTAAAACGATTCTGCTTTGTTTTCCTCGGAAGCCACGTTCCCCTGTCCCAGAGCAGGGGGACCAGCAGGATGTGCTGGGCCCAGAGCCCCAGGTCACCCAGCAGCAGCAGCAGCTCTGGGACACGCCAGGGCACTGCAGCGCAAAATGCCTGAGCTGCATTTCCATCACCCAAAATCCACCTGTTCCATCCTTGTGTTCGCACAATGAAACACGTGCAAAGACTCTTTCTGATCGTAACCGAATAATTTGCTTTTTTACCCACTTTTTGGTATTAACAGCCCAAAATGCTCTGAATAGGGACCCCTGGAAGCCCCACGATTCCCCAACACACTACACAGCCCAGCCAAGGTCCCTGCCCTGCCCGGAGAGAGGGAGGGCACTGCCAGCACCCCTGAGGTTTGGATTCAAACAAGGGACATTGGGAACATGTTAAAATAATGCTGAAAGTCTCCACCACAAGATTCCTTTGAGACTGAAAATACGTAAATCTTGGAACGCTGAAGGGAAGAGGAGCAGCCCAGCCTGCAATCCAAACTGCATGTACATCTCCCCGTGCATCTTCCCAACACCCTGGCTCCGAGAATAAACCTCTTAAAGTGCCGTAGTGCAGCTCGTGTTTCCAGCTCAGGTATCTCCTCGGATAGAGCCCAGCACATAGAATTTCAAACACTGCCTTGACAAACAACTTCCCTCAGAACCTGTAGGGAAGGCTAAAATCTCCACTGATCCTCACTCCCTACCCGCCAGGACTCTGCAAGGCGGCAACAGACGGGATTTTCTCCTTGTACTGAACTTTTCTCCCTACCCGAGGAAGGCTCAGACACCTTTGGGGACACACCGGGGAGTGCTTCTGGCAGCCCAGAAGATCATTAGGAGTGCATGAAAGCCATCTTCCAAGAGCGTGGAGGGTTCAGGGTGTTTGTCATCCTCAGCTGTCTGAGGAAGGGTGAGGAATGAAGGAGGCAGGGGAGGATGTGATGGAAGAGGCATCTCCGAATTATTTATGTGCTGCTACTCCCCCGTGGCTGGGAGAGCTGTTCCCTGCTTTAGCACAAAGGGAAAAGCCACTGTGAAGTACGGAAGGTACAAGCTGAGGCAGTATTTCGTATTTCCTCCTGGGACACAGGGTTTCAGTGACAGAAACCGGAATAACTTACTGCATCCCATTACCTATTCCCCTTCAGATGCACAGGCACATTTAGAGATGGTCCCAAGCGAAGTCCCAACAAATTCATCCTGCTCAGCACAGCAGACACATCCCATGGGAAGACCTCAGTGTAATCACAACAGTTCTCCTTTTCCGAGGGGAAAGTCAAAGTGGCAGCAGGGGCTTCCTCTGCAGCAGGTTTTTATGAAATCCACTGGATTCCTTCAGGAGAGCTGGCAGGCTGCTCTGCAGCACGCATGGGGAGAGGCGCCGGCGGCGAGCTGGGATTCTCGGGATTCACAGGCTCCACTTGTCCCTCCGGGCAGGCTGGGAGGCAGGGAAGAGCCCGCTGAGGAGCAAAGGCACTGAGAGACAAACCTCTAGGAAGCCTGGTTTCCCTGCCCCCGGCACAAAAGAGAGACTTTGGGAAGAATTCCTGCCTGATCTTCCAGAAGTTTTAGGTTTTCTCAATCAAAGTCAATTCTGCTCCTGAAATCAGGTCTTTTGGATGAAACAAATGTGGTTTTCCAGCCTGCTCTCTATGGCAAATCTTCCCTACTCGTGGGTATTTTTTCCCAGCCATAGCTCAGTCTTTGCAACCCCGGCCACTTCTATCCACCTTTGTTCCACAGCTTTTCATCCCTCCCTCTCCTCAGCCTCATTCCTCCCTTGCTCTTTCCACAGACTCATTCCTTTTATTGTTCTCTAACCCCAAACTCTCTCCTTTTCCCCTTCTCCTCCCCAACACAGCAGCCTCTGCACTTCAAGGAGATCTTCTCCTCAAGCTTCCTAATGCACATTAACGACCTTGGTGTCCATTTCCTCACCATCTCCACCTTTTTTCCCCAATTTCCATCCTCCCCAGCAGCACTGGGCTGCAGAACAAACACCGCTGCTCCCGTCCCTACCAGGAGGAACCATTACCCTTGAGATGCAGAAACGCTGCCAAAGAACAAATGGAAACAGCAGGATTGGAATGAAGAACCTCCTGAGGCTGCAGCAAACCAACACCTTCCCTTCTGCACCCCTCCGGGCAGGTGAGCATGGCCAAAAACTGGAGCGTTCCTGGGGGTGTCTGTCCCACCTTACTGGGGGGAACCAAGGACCAACAACGCATTTTCCTGCTTCGTGTCAACAAGGACTTAACAGATCCCTTCTCTGCAGCTGACCCACACGACATTCCCACAGCCACGGCAGCGATGTTTTATTAAAGCCGGGGTAACGCTCCGAAAGGACGCTGGCAGTTATTTGTTCAGCAACGAGAACTGCCTGTTTCAATTTTATTCTGTCCTTGAGATGCAATCTCCACATGGTCAATAAGCGCCATAAAAAGGCAGATATTTATCATTAAAGTGGTCTGAGGGAGCAGCAGCCTGTTACGGCTCTCCAATAACACTCCCCAAGAGGCAGCTGGGTGAGCTCATTCCGGAGGACATTCCGATTCCTGTGCGGATCGGGGTGAGCTGCTCTCGCATTCCACGGAACAGCCACAAAGGCAATCATCCCATCAGATCCGGACCTGTTTTCCTTCTCCCCAGCTCTGTTTGATTGATTTTTCACGAGTGTGTTGGAGAAGGAGGGATTGCTGAGGGTCCATCACAGAATTACAGCGGCTCCGGCAGGGGAACATCCAGCCCCTCACTCCCAGTGCCCCTCAGCCTCCCTGCTCTCCTGAGCGGGATCAAAAGGACCCTATAAATCCACACCAGGTACTTATCTCCCAATGATGGCAAGAGATAAGAAAATACATCTATCACTAGATACCAATGATTGGATTTTTTTTTAAATTCAGGCTCTTTAACGATGTGCTTATATTTGGTGCCAACGCTGCCTGTGTAGTCAGGAGAGAAATGGATGTTCCAAAGGGCAGCTGAGATCTCATCTCTCCTCTTTACTGAGCAGGGAACAGCGCCAGTCAGCTCAGGACATCTGTTAAGGCTTGGATGGGAGAGGCCTCGCTGAAGAGGGGAAGATTGCAGCCACGAGGTTTTGGTGATCTAAAAATACAGGCTGGTGCCTCGAGGGGTTTGCAACACCTCAGCCAGGCACAAAAGGAGTTTTAAAGCCCAGAAATCACCTTAAGGACCTCACCCATCCCCTCCTCTGCACAGCATCACTGCTCGCAAGGTACCAAAAGAGCCACAGCAGCACTGACCACTCACAGGGACAGATTTTGCTTTCCCACTCTCAGAAGGACCTCAACTCTCAGTGAACCCCGACCACCTGGATCAAGGCCAGGGCATCTTATCCCAGCTCAGCTACAATTAACAGGAAATCTCATTAACCCTGCCAGACTGCAGCATATCACACAAGTCAGTGCTACCTCAGACAGCAATTTTTCCCGATTGTTTTTTCTGAAATGACAAAATATTTATTATTTGACAACAGGAAGGAGAACAATAGATTTCATAATGTTGTTATTTAACAGCACTGCACACCGAAAGGACACGTGCCTGAGAACTTGGGAAAAGTGGAAAGAAAAATGGAAAACACTTGAAGTGCTTGGATATAAATGACTTGATTTTGTGAGTGGTTTATACATTTGCTTTTGCTGTATTTGAGCCAGAAAGCAGGCTCCCGAGAGAAGGAATAAAGGCTATGCCCATCAAAGCAGAATCACTGAACACAACCAAAGACAGAGGCACAGCCCCGCCCTGCAGCCAACACTGAGCCCCCGGGAGGGGTCTGCAGGACCAGGAATTCCCTGGGAAACCTCCCCTGTCCTCTACACTCCCGAACTCCCTGACTGCCCCAGAGCCCAGCCACGCTGCCCCCCAGCCCCACGGGTCTGGTTTCCTCAGGTTGCACTTCAAACCCGTGTCTCCGGGCGGGTGTGGGTGCGTGCCCTGCCCGCGGGGCTGCAGAGGCTCCTGCCCCCGGGGTGTGCAGAGGGGGATGCGCTGAGCTCAGCCTGCGAACGCCGCTCCCTCGGCCCGTCCTCTTCCGAGCACTGACTCGCCCGGGGACGGCTGAGCGGGGACTGCTCGCAGCTGGGCTCTGTTTGCTGCCCCGGGGAGCAGAGATCGCACAGCAGCGGTGTGGGGCAGCCCGGGATGAAGGGCAGCTCCCATCCCGTGCAAAGCTCCGCTAAACGAACGCTGGGGTTTACGATCGCGGCCAGAGCAATCTCTGCCCGCCACTTCTGTCACCCTCCCTGCTCGTTTTTGACCTTGGGGTGTGCTGTAAAGTGCCTGCTCCTCGTAATGAGTGCTCTGAACCCATTCAGCAGGGCTTTAATGGATCCAGAGGAAAACAGAGATGTTTCATTAGCATCAGAACGCAAGACAAAAAGGAAATAAATCAGGATTTTCTACTTGGCACTCGGAATCGGCACTGCATTTGAGATGTGCAGACAGAGCAGTCTCCTCTCAACCCCAGACAGTTGTACAACTCCCTCCTAGCAGTGATTTCACTCTCTCATGTTATCCAGCACTAATTTGTGCTAATGGAATTCCCAACAGACAGCATAAAAATTAAGTTCTATTACAAAAATGCAGATTCAGGATCAGAGCAGGCAGCAGAACAGACCTAGAGGAGCCTACAAAAGTGCTGTGTGAATCACTGAGGGATGACAGAGCAGCTCTGGGCTTTTATCAGTGTCAGCTTCCGTCAGCAAGGGCTGAGTGGGAGCAGAGTACTCTGATACCACCGAGGGGGTCAGGGCACCTCAGGACATGACTCAGATCCCCAAAACCCCCAGCGAAAGATTCAGATCTTCTGAGAAACACAAATCAGTGGAGAAAACAAATATCAAGGCTCCAGGAAAAGTTGTTGTATTTTCAGTTTTCGGTGGGTAAAAGGGTTTGAAACAGCCTTTGCTACAGATAACAAACCCACAGAAAATAACTTCTGTAGTGAGTACTCAGTTGCATGCCATTAATTTGTAAAGAAACCAGTGAATTTGGAGAGGGTGATATTTAACGCACAGATGGTGATGCAGTGCACAACAGTGGTTCATCGATTCCGGTGGAGTGACACAGAATCGTGGAATGTCCCGCGCTGGAAGGGACCCACAGGAATAGAAATCCAGCCCCTGGCCCTGCCCAGACACCCCAACAACCCCACCCTGGGCATCCCTGGCAGCGCTGTCCAAACGCTCCTGGAGCTCTGGCAGCCTCGGGGCCGTGCCCATTCCCTGGGAAGCCAGGGCAGTGCCCAGCACCCTCTGGGGGAAGGACCTCTCCTGATACCCAGCCTAAACTCCCTGGCAAAGTTTCGCTTGACAGACACAAGGACAACGTGTCTCACACAGGTCTGTGCCTCTGTGAATACACAGGGGGTTCGTAGCAAGTACAAAGCTAAAGGGAAAAACAAGATAAAGAAATTCAAGTTTATATTGAGAAATGCTGTTCAGGAGCACTGCTGGGAAAAAGTTCTGCTTAGCAGGGCAGGAAGGATTGAAAATCAGAGTGGTTTGGGTTGAAAGGGACCTTAAACAATCTTGTTCTGCCTGCCATCGGCAGGGAGCCACGCGAAGGGTCCCCTCTCTGGGGGCTGGAGTTTCTGTTTGTGAGCAAGTCCAGCTCCCGCCCTGCTGCAGAGATGCTCCCAGCCCACGTAAGGGATGTCTGTGGGATCACGGAGACTGAGGAATCACAGACAGGAGGATGTGCAAAAAGCCTGCAGTGAAAGCAGGAGGAAAGATCAGGAGGATGTTGTGAGGGGTGTGCTTTCCACCTTAAAGGGGCTTAGAGGTGATTCTGCTGTCAGGGTGACGGTGGCTCGTAACAACCACACCACGGCCACCCACACCTCCAGCAGGAACTTCAGTCCCACCAGCACCCCGGGGGGCTGGAACCCCCTTTGCCATGTCTGTAGCACACAGACAAGCGTGCAAGTTTCCCCAGAATCCTTCTCCAGCCCCTCCCAATGGCCGAGAAGGTAGTCAGCTGCACTTTGGCCATGAAGATTCTCCATCCTGGCCACCCTGCCCACAGCCACAGCTCTGCCCTGTGCACACACAGAACCCGGCTCTGAACCAGCCCTGCTGAGCTCCAGCGCTCAGTGCTGGGACCAGGATGGGGAGCTGGGGAAGGCAGAGGAGGGAGGTGAAGGAGGGACACACATCCTGCAGCTCCAGCCCCCTCCTCACCCCCGTGAGCTGCAGCCCAGGAGTCAGAGAGCATCAAAACCCCACCAGCGACGCAGCCAGAAAGCTCAGCTGTGAAAATGGGCCATTTGGGGAGTGCAGAACATTAATAAATGCACTCCAGATCTTTCATTTATCTGTTAGGAGGCATTCAAGTGGTCTTTTGCTAACGACTTCAATATATATATTTCTTACAGATAGCAATTAACCTTCTGGTACAGATTAATCTTTTAAAAAAAAATCAAAGATGAATTAATCTTTGAAATTCAAGTATTCAATAGATTCATTAATAATCTGAAATTGTCCTTTAGATTTCCCATAATTAGACCATTCCCCTAATTTATTAATCCCACAGACTGCAGAGCATGTTTCAAATCTTCATCTCCTGCCACAATGACATATTCAAACTCGCTTGAAGTGCTCATAATAAAAGTCACTTTGTGAAGAATTATTAACTCAGAGGATCAAGCAAAGTCTTTATATGCCAAAGCATATTTGAAAACTAAGCAGGGGTAGCACTTTCTACTGATCCTCAGATTTCCTAAGATCCTGGCTGATCAGGAGCAAGTTTGGATAAAACACTGACTTTAGGATAATTACCTTGCTACAGACTCGAGGCCAAAGCCAGGAAATGTGTTGGTACCTACGGACTAAACCTTCCTTTCTGCCAAAGGAAAGCGATTGTGAGACGCCAGACAGTTCTCTGGGAGCCGACAACCACTGCTCCCTGCCGGGATGTCTCAGGTTTGGGCTGAATTCCCTCCACCCTGGGGCTGCTCCTGCTCTGGCAGATCTGCCCGGTCCTACAGGGCCACGCAGGGAGAGCCAGCACAGGGGCTCTGCTCCCACACCTCCCCAGCCCTGCTCCTCAAGTGCCACATCCAAACCTTTCCTGAGCCCTTCCCGGGCTGGTGGCTCCACACTGCCCTGGGCAGCCCCTGCCAGGGCTGGACAACACTTTCTGTAAGGAGTTTTCCCTAATATCCAACATGACCCTCCTGTGGGGCGCCTTGGGGCCGTTTCCTCTCATCCTGTCCCTTGTCCCCTGTGCAGAGCCTGGCTCCTCCTGGCTCCAGGCTCCTGCCACAGAGTTTCAGGGAGCCATGGCACAGCTCCTCTCAATGAACACCACAGGCTTTGGCTCCCTGGAAGATGAGCTCACAGCCCAAAGTCGGGGGACAAGGTGTCACTCCCCCACAGGGAAGATCAGGACCTGCATCTCCAGGCAGCACTGCTCCGTTAAACCTCCAGACAACAGGATCTTCTTGCACTTCCCAGGGTTTTAAACCCCCGGGGAACTTGTTGACAGGTGTTAAATCCTGTCAGAACTTCACCTGAGCTTTATCTGCGCAACACAAGAAGCTGAGCACAGCCCTAAGCAGCAGCAGCAGCAGCACCGGGGATCGGATTATTCCCGTCCCGGGGTCTGTGGAAGAAGTTTAGGCACTATCCCTGCTAGTGCCTAATCTCCCAGGCATGACCCACATCGCCCTGCACGCAGAGCTGCTGGAAGCAGGGCACTGCTTTGGGTTTGTGCTCTGCTTTTTCTGAAGGATGCTGAGTTACATGGTGACTGCACGAACAGCTCGTAGAATAAATGTAATTCTGCACAAGGCCCATCAAATGGGATCCTGTTCTTCAGCCAGAGCCTGTCCGTGACACAGGGAATGCATTTCGGGTATGATTTTGCAACAGTGGATATTTGCAAATAAAGTCAATTTTAAATTCTAATGAAATGGCATTTGTCACTTCCTGCTGTATTAAATCCAAACCCATTTGCTTTAATACCACATAAATATGCATTCGTAGGAACAGACGAATTTATGCAAATGTGGGTTCCTTCTGTGACACCAGCAGAAGGAAACAATTCCGGATCCTCCTCTCCAAAGCCCCTTCCTTTAAGCCCAGGTTCTTTGCCTGCTTGTTCCCTGGAAGATGCTGCCAGGAGGGACCCATCAGCCCCCTGGGACAGTCTGGGACCCAGCTGGGGCCTCTCCCTGCAGACAGAGCCGATGCTGTGGGACGAGCCCTGCACCAGCCACGGCCATGGGAACCCCTGAGGCTGCTCCAGAGCAGCTCCTGCTCCTGTCCTGCACTGCCCTGGCTGGGATTCACATGGTTCTGTGAGCTGGGGATTGTGCTGGTTTTATTTAAGGCAATGCCAGGCAGGTACGGGGTGGGAGATCTGTGAGTTCCATTTGGGGAACACGGCAGAGCTTGTCCCTGCCCCGTGATGGTGGGCTCTATCACCTCCTGGAGACAGCCCTGGCATTTATCCCCAACAATGAATTCCACCAGCTGCTTCTTTTTCCTTCCCAGCACAGGAATCAACTTCAAACACTTCAGTTTCCAAACCCTTACAGATCTGGATTGCAGATCAGCTTGCCAAGGACTCACACCCAAGGTCTGGCATGTCTCATCCCACACCACTGGGCTTGCTGGCTCCACAGCCCACACCAGCAAGCCCTGAGCCTTCAAGGGAAAGGTTCTGAATTCCCTCCACTGAACTGGGCAGAGAAACGCCAAAGCAAAGCAACGCAAATCAGGCTGGACCCGAAAGCTGAGCACCAACAGTGACACCAGTCAGTGGCTGTAACCAGCAGTCACAGCAGAATTCCAGGCTGTGGAGACAGAAAAGCTCAGCCTTTCCAAATCTGGCTCCTCCCCATGCCAACTCAAGGAAACCTCAGCCAGTGCAACAGGAGGAGCTCGGTACGACTCAAGGATTTCTATTCTCCCCAGAAATGACTGAAAACCACCGAGGGTTCCCACTCTCTGAAACTCCGTGAGCAATTTAGGAATGACAGTATCCAGGAACCATTGCAGAGCATTGCAAAGAACTGGAGCAACTTTAGAATCAAATATCAGCTCTAGAAAAATACGATCACATTTGGTACAACACGACATTCATTAGTTCCGCAGCGCTTTCTGGAGGGAGGACGGGCGTTGCCTACCTGCCTCTCTGGAAATTTGCATGAAGGACTCGACTCCTTTTTCTCCATAATTCCCTTCAGATGCCAAAGTGGATACATAATTCCATCCCAAAGCTTTCACAATGTCCACCATTGCTTGTGCTTGGAAGGAATCTGGAGGAACCACCCGTGAGAAGAAATCATAGCGCCTGTCATCGCTCAACTCTGGTGCAGTTGAGGCATAACTGATTTGTGGGATCTGTAGAAAAAAACAATTTCTGATAAATACACACATTCACATACTCATGGCACTTCTTGCAGCAGCAGCCAAAGCACTTGGCTTCAGCTGAGCTTTGGCTTTGCTGTATCCAGTTGCATTTCTCCACCACGTTCCTTTACAACGTCCAAGCCAAAGGAACAATCCTTTCATTGGCTTCGAGTCACCCAAATCAAACTGTGAATCAGTTGAAGACAACTCTGTATGTGCACATCCATCATTCCTTCCTTTAAGGCAATCAAATACAGCGCACAAATCATTTTAATCACTGCCCTTGTCTCGGTGTTCTGGTTTTACCAGGATTTGGGATCCCGGGTAAAGTGAGGTTAACTCTACACCTGCCAGTGCTGGCTGAAAGCCAGGGAGACCCTGCCTCAGCCTTTGGAGGATGAAGGCTCCAGACTTAAGGAAAAGTAGTTTTATTTTTTATTCTTTCTGATGAAGAACAGTGTGGAGGTTGCTGAGCATGGACATCTCTGTCCCACAGACACAGCCTGGGCACGACTCAGCTCTGTCCCCAAAAAGCAGCCACTGCTCTTCCTTCTCTCAGCAGAGCGTGAAGGAGTCTGACAGTGACCTTTGTAACAGAGAGCAGAAAGCGTTCAGGGCTGTTTTCCCCGGGTAACGAAGGGCCCTGAGCAGTTACTGAGCTGACAGGATGTTAATCCCCAAGCCCATTATGCAATTGTTTGAGTAACGGTCTGGGACTGCTCCTTAAATTAAGGAACCTGCCATAATTCTCACTTGAGACGCCACGGAGGGGAAAGAAGAGATTTGCAATCCACACAAACACGATCGTATATAACGATCTGAGCCGTGCAGCCTGAGCAAAGGGCAGCACCTGGTGCCTCACCACCAGCATCTTCTGCACGCTCAGATTTGGTCTCTGCAGAGCACTCCACAAGTATTTATTATTCTACAAGTATTTACCAGCTCTGCTGCCTCCTCAGAAAAATAAACGTTGTATTTCCCCAGGATCAGCGCTGCAAGGGGCTCAGCACCTTCGGTTCCACAGAGAGCAGGCGCACAGGAGAGCAAATTTCCCCAGAATTAACATTATATCTACACAGGCATTTACAACCCCCAGAGCAGAGGAAAAGCAGACACTGAAAGCCAAAGTGCTGCTGGAGAGCCAGGAGAGTGAACAGAGAACTGAACTTTGCACGGAAAAATTATTAACTAACCCAAGAGCTGTTATCCAACCTAAACAAACACAAACTTTCACAGAGTCATGAAATCTCCTGGGCTGGAAGGGACCCCCGAGGACCATCAGTGCCACCCCTGGCCCTGCAGACACCCCAGCAATCCCACCCTGAGCCTGACCTGGAGCTCCCTCCCGGGGGGCTGATCCCTCACCCCAGCTGCTGCACAGCACAGAAACTGCTGGGCATCCTGGCCAGCAAAATGAGCTAAATTCTATTTTGTCCCTGCTCCAGCTGCTGCTGTAACCAGTGCCTGGTGACCTTTGGGTGGACACTTGACCAGCCAGCCACCATTACACACACGAGCACCCAGCACTCACCCCAGCCCCACACAGAGCGGTGCTGACACAGCCAAGTGCTGCTTTTCGCAATTATAATAAAAGTCAGGCTGAAATATCAGTTTTTATCTGCGGCAACTCTTTGTATTCCAACTTGCCAACAACTGCTTTTTCAACTAAAGATCAAAAGGAGCACATTCTGCACTTTTACAACAACCAAAGCTTCTACAGAATTTGCTGCATTGCTTATATTCCTTAGGAGACTTTTTGGATTTCAAATCTTTTTCCACTGTTCATAAAACATTAACTACTGCTGGCTGCTTCAATCACTTGGAGTATAAAAAGCAGATATTAGGGGTTTTACCAACGTTTCTTATAGGATATCTAAAAGCAACATAAAGTTATATAGATGCCGAGTAGATTTTTCCTCACGTTTTGTGTGAATACAGGGAGGAAAGTCCTTCAGTGGCTGTGACAGGGACCGCAGCCACCACAATTCCACCCTGCCCAGTGTGCCAGAGCACACTGCAGACACCTACAAATGACACTTTCTCCTCCTGCCCAGCCTCCCGTGCACACCAGCAGCATCCCAGATGTGCAAACTGGGCACCCACGTGCACCAGCTAAAATCTAACTGCTGCTCACCAGGGAGCTCCACACAGGCACCTCCAGCTCCCGCCAGCACTGAAGTGCACTTGAAAGTAAAAATGGATTGCCCCAGGTCATCGAGACCCCAGCCCAGGCTGGGCCATGTCCCTGTTCTCTGTTCCCAGTGATGCTGCAGGTGGTGTCACTGTGCAAGGAGGCCAAGGCAGAACCAGGGAGTTTTAAATCAGGTTGCTCTGTTGAGGGTTTTTTGATTATCCAGATAAATATTTTCTGTCTCTTCACCAATTTATTTTTCTTTCATTTGGGCAAAATCTGTTCTTTTTCATCAATTCAAAACTGGAGTTGAAAGAAGCAAGATTTCTCTTCCATCATATTTTTCCCATTTTCTGTTCTGAAACACCAAAAGCTCCCGAGAATCACAGTGTGCTTTCCGAAAGGCTCCAACATCTTGGCAGAAGGGCTGTGATCCATAAAGCCCCAGGGACCCCAATCTCCTGGCCCTGCCCCAGCAGACTCTCCCAGCTGCCTCTGCCTCCAGCAGCACAGCGAGGGCTGAGCCGGAGCTTTCCGGAGGGCACTCCGGTGCTGGTAGGTGAGGGAGCATTCCACTGACGTGGGAAGCAGACTTGCCTCGAGTTCCTGTGTTTGCAGGACCATGGCAAACACCACACTCAGGAGTTTCACACGTGGATTGCCTGGCTGATGTTCCGATTACAGCAAGAGGGAATGATTAATGCTGGGAACATTGTCTTAGTCAGTGATTAATTAATGTTAATTCATTTTTAACACTGACCATTATTCTTCATTTATTCCATTTTCTTCTGCTAATGAAGAGCTGTCTCTGGGCCCCACTTGCTGTCTCGCTTGCAAAGCAGCTCCTGTTTGAGAGCAGCTGCACCAAGAGCAGCAGCACAAACACTCCAGGGAGCAAGGAGTCTCCTCAGCCTCTCCTTCCAACACCCAACGTCCTCCAACATAAGGTTTGGAACAGCTCATTTCAGAGCAAAACCCCACTGAAACACAAACTTGCTGGTCCAATTTTTCATTTCAAACTCGTTTTGTATTATCCTCCGATCCCATACCCTCCTCCTCTCACTGTTCAACAGACCCTTTTTTCCAAGAAAAATGACAGAATGGGGTGAGTTGCTCACCAAAGCCAAGTGTCTCGGCCTGGAACACACAAACCCCCGGGCCAGAGCACAAACCAACCCTCGGTGAGGCTGCAGGAGCTGCCAGAGCCTGGCCTGCCTGCCCGCCCAGCCCGACCTCTGCCCAGGAGTCACCCCCAGGCCAAGCACCCGCAAAGCACCCAAAACACAAACAGTTATTGCTGCTGTGCTGCCTCTGGTGGGATTGAGCGCAGCTCCACCTCCTCAGTCACTTATTAAAGATTGAGGAAATGGTGCACCCAACCTCACCAAGTGACAGCAGCCAGGAAACTTCAGGAAAGGCAATTTCCCTGAGGACCTGGTGCAATTAAAATAATGCAGGAGTACACCTATTGAGATATTAATGAGCTCCTACCAGGGCAGTATTAAGTTCACAGTTTGCTGCATTTTTACGTTCAATTTCCTATTAAGTTTTATCGATAGGGTTTCCCGACAATAGGAAAACCTCACCCTGCTCTGGCAGAGCCTCTTGAACCCATCACATCTGGCAGGGCAGTGTCAGGCTACACGAACTGCAAATCCCTCCCAACAACCCAGCTTCACAAAAATGAGGTGCCTGAAGACTGCACTCAGCTGCAAAACTCTTTGGTGTGAACTGACGGATGAGTAACAGCCTGGGATCCGTTCAGGGCTCGGCTTTTACTCATGTAGGAACTTATCCTGTCAGGATTTAATCATCAGTTAGCACAGCTCCTCTTTGTTCCCCATCCACATCTCAAATTGCAGAACAAACAGCTCCAGCACCCTGAGCTGCAGAGAACTGGTGCCACCATCTCAAGCTCAAGCTGTCTGAAGTTTCTCCCTGGCTGTTTTCTTTGGGCAAAACTCCTCCAGACTCTTCTCATTCTCACTTTGCCTTCTGAACGGCAAGGAAATCTGGCAGGAAGTTTTAGACATCCAGATACCCAGGGGAAGGCGTCCCTGCCCTTGGCAGGGGGTTGAACAGACCTTTAAGGTCCCTTGGAACCCAAACCGTGCTGTGATTCTATGGAAGTTTTGCCCAATATACTAAATAAGGTCTAAAATAACGGCTAAAAGCTTGCAGAGCTAACAGGAATGACTCTTCCTGCTGTTTTCCAGTGCCTGGAACTCGAGTTCTCCATTTCCTCAGGAGCTGCCAGCCCTGGGGTGGTGCCCACAGCCCCCAGCCACGGGGGCACAGCACAAAGAACATCTCTGCCTCCTGCTCCCCTCCCTCCCAGCAACCAAACCCTGCCCAGTGGGCAGCGCTGGGAGGATTCTCCCAAGGTGTCCATCAAGCAGCACGTGCCCTCTCTCTGCCCTGGAAGGTGCATATGGAAACAAGTATTACTGCAAGCTGTGCTCCAGGGCTCTTAGGAGACCTGGGAATAGCAGTCCCAGAAGCCCTGGGTAGTGATGAGAACAAACCTTCTCAAGCACTTGGATGATCCCTCCTTATCATATTTTAAGATGAAGCACTTTGAGGTGGTTTTCACACTCAAGAATCAAATGTTGCCAGTGAGAAAAGGAGGAAGAAAAATTAAGAAAGTTTTCACGTAAACCCGTTTCAGGAGCAACAACAAACATTTCTGTGCAGCTGTGCTGAGGGTGTTCAGAGATGACAAACCCTCTGCTGAGTACAGAAGTCACACCACAAGAGCAAAGTCTGAGCAGTGACCAGAACCAGCACACCCACAGAAGGCATCTTCACACCATTCATTCATTTGCAGCTCCCCTCAGTTTCTCTCTGGTTACCAATCACTAAAGCCCCCAGTGTTCAAACCGGGCCCTGTTTGCCCCCGTCACCCCACAGGGAATTCCTGACGATGCCTTAGGGAGCAGCACAATCACCTGGCAGGGAAACGGCTCGGTGTCTCACAGGGCACAGGAACACAGACATGAACACCACCAAGTGCAAAGCAGAAGCTGAGCCTGGAGGAGACAGAGTGCATTTAATTAACCAGAAATGCCTTCAAGAGCAATGAAAAGAACACTGAGAAAATAAACCCAGAAATGATTCATGTACCTGAATTCTGCTTATACCTACATGGGCTCATTCCACCGACCCTCCCAGGCTGGGTGAGCTCCCTCTCCCTCTCCTCGGCCAGCATTAGGATTAAGCAGCCACGGTGCTGCTCAGCAACACCTTTTAAAATTCCCAACTCCTCATTACTGTAAAGGATGGAATGCATTACTGAAACAAACACTTCCAAAGCTACTGTGGGTTTCTCAAACAGCTGCCTTTCTAACTGAACACATTTCTTTATAATTAATTTCAAACCTGGAAAGAGCACAGGAAAGAGCCCATTTCCAGGCACATAAATCAATCATCACCATCATCCCCACCACAACTGTCATGGCACTAAGGTGGAAAGATACCCTGAGCGATACTGGCAAGCTGGAAGTCTTTTCCATATCTACAAGGTCTCTCTTGCTTCCTTTTCTAGAGTGAGAGAGTACTCCTGAAAAAAATAATTGTAGCAATTAAGGGAACAATAATTACAGCAATTAGTACTGACCACATGGCTCATGGGAGCACTTTGTCAGCTCAGAAAGCAGGGAAAAAAAATCATAAACACGCAGTAAAATGAGATGTGTCCATAAATACGAGATATCCTGTATTTCATCTTGATGACCTGTGCCTGGACCAAGGTCTGCTTGTGACAGTGATGAGCTTACGGCATAGATTGGATTTTTATAGAAGAACAGGGGGTGATTTCTTAGCTTTTAAATGCTGAAAGAACCTTGGACACTTGACTTGAAACCAGGACCCAAAACTGCAATGAAAATCAGTCACAGCGCAAAAATAAACATCTTACCCCCCTCTAAAGCTGTAGCTAAAACTGTCCTTGAATAAACAAGGACATAACCCCTGCCCCAACAAGTTCACATATTGGAGGTTAGGACTTGGCCATTTATGCTTTCTTAGGAATACATTATTCCCTGGAATGGTTTACTTTCCATCCCTGGCAGTGCCCAAGGCCAGGCTGGACGGGGCTTGGAGCAGCCTGGGACAGTGGGAGGTGTCCCTGCCATGGCAGGGGTGGCCCTGGATGGGCTTTAAGGTCCCTTCCAACCCAAGCCAGTTTGAGACTCTGTGATTCTTTTCCACTGGCAGAAAGCATTCTTCAGAGTCCAGCGCCTTTGAGCTGGGCCTGTGAAACAATTCCAAACATTCCTGATACTTAAAAATAATTCCCTGAAAGCTGTGGACCAGGCTGTGCCAGGCAGCAGAGCTCCCAGGGCACCGCTGAGACAGAAATAGAGCACCTGGGAGGAGGCAGAGCAGGCTCCAAGCCCCCTGCCCAGGCAGCACGTGGGCTCAGAAATAGGTGAGGCCCACGAGGAATTCAGCTGCTCTCTCCCTGCCCTCAGAGAACGATGAAATCAAACTCCCCACCAGCACTGCAGCTCGGACACAGTGCCTCCTGCACATCGAACATCGCTTTAGGAGATGAAAATCTGTTCTCTGAGCACCAAAGCCAGCGTGTTCCTCACCATTCCCTCGCTGCTGTGTTCCAGCACACCCACAGCACTGCAAAAACAGGCTCCTCTTGTGTGCAGGTATTATTTGTGTTTGCAAGCCCAGCCCTCACTATCTGAATTGCTAATTGCTCCGGTAAATTGCCATACCTTGGGACTTACTCTCTGTAAAAACACTCCTCAAAAAATATGTCCAGAAAGCAGTATTTGAATCTCTACTGTCATGGAAAAAGAGTTTTAGATACACACTTGCTTAATTTGTGTGTGCAAATTCCTCTTTGTGAATAAAGCTGTGTTTATGTAATCATGAAAATCCTGAGTGAGCACTTCTCAGAAGTAAAATTAACTGGTATTTATATTACTCCCATTTTCATTTTTCTTGGTTTATCTGCATTGTGATGCAATAATATTAAAGCAAAAATCTAATTTATAATTGTTAACTACTATTTCTAAGCCCTTGATCTACAACCACCCTTCTTGGAGGGGAGGCTCCTGGAAGCCACCAAGCTCCCCAGCCCTTGGCGTGGCAGAGGTGCCCTTGCTCAGCCCTGAGCAGGCAGGACAAGGCACAAACACTGTGATGCACACGCAGGAGCCACAATTTTCCCTGCGTGCCACAACAAACAACATCCAGGAACAGAGAACTTCTCCCATCCCCAAAGAGGGATATTTGTCTCCTGCACCAGAGGGATTATTGATACCCAAGGCAAAGGCACAGGTACAAGTATGACACTTCCCCATTTAATATTTTAAAGTGACATATTCAGCTTGTTAAGAATTTTAGCTGGCTTGCCCATAAAGCAGCATGGCAATAAAGCTTTCCTGGTTTGCAGATCCTGGGGATGAGCTATGACCAGCAGAGCACATTGGATTTTACAGCACTAAGTAGAATATTCCTCCTAGGATACATCAGTTAGAACATCAGTGCCGATGGCCCATTCACTGCAATGCAAGAATGCACAGCTCTTCATATTTTAACTCCAGCCCTGACGGACTGAGAGCTGGAGAGTGATATTAAACTAATAGATGGCACTTTGCTAGAGGCAATCTGAAATCTTATCAAAGCTTCAAAGGATCTTGGCTATTAGGAGCCAATTCTTCAAGCCAATTTTGAGCTGAGCTCGTGTAAGGTGATGAGAGCACGGGGACCCTGCAGCCCTTTAATGGGCCCGGTTTTGGGATCAGATGCTGCACCCAGGCTGCTTATGCAGCAAGGCTCTGCTCAGCCTCCTGCTGGGACTCAGATCCGGCCTACAAATAACACACAGGGATGTTCTGTCACTGATCCCACGGCACACCACAAGGTCACAGAATCACAGCAATACTGTAGGAAGGAGAGAATGAACAAGTTCAAAAGAGACACGTTCTGTGTTCTCTGAGTTTGTGCTGAGCCCAGATCTGCCTCTGGGGCTGTTGCCTCCTACCACAGCCTGAGCAAGCACAGGCACCACCTCCAGCAGACAGAACAGACAATGGGATTTAGAAGGGAACAAATCAAGGTCTGGCCAACAAACGCTACAGAACACAAAAGAACTTGTGCCAGAAATGCAAAAACGCAGCTCTATTTGCAGCCCACTGCTAAGACCAAGATTAATAATGGTTGTCCAACACCCTCAGGGCTTGGGAATGGAAAGGATGTTGGGGTCCCATCTTGGAAGGGCTGACATCAGGATTTTCACACATGGACAGTCTCGTCCTTGTGTTGCTCCCTCCATCCCCATGTCGTTGACAGGACAAGGGGAATGGCTTCAAGCTGAGAGGTGGCAGGTTTAGATGGGCTATCAGGAAGGAATTGTTCCCTGTGAGGGTGGGGAGGCCCTGGCACAGGGTGCCCAGAGCAGCTGGGGCTGCCCCTGGATCCCTGGCAGTGCCCAAGGCCAGGCTGGACAGGGCTGGGAGCAGCCTGGGACAGTGGGAGGTGTCCCTGCCATGGCAGGGGTGGCATTGGATGGGCTTTGAGGTCCCTTCCAACCCCAACCAACCTGGGATTCTGTGATTGTTCTATGCACAGTGAGGGAGATGAAGGGCATGTCTGCCTCTGCCATGGCCTGAACACACCCTGCAAGGTCTTCTGGATGCCAAAAAATATTCCCATTCCTCTGGTGTTCAGATTTACACCCACCAGGGCATTCTCAGCAGGGTCCTGTCACCATCCAAAGTGCTGAGCAGATGATCAGGGTCCATACGCTCAGTTACGGCACTGGTAGCACTGGGTAAGATTTGTTTTCATCTCCTTCCACGTGCGCCATGCCCATATCCCTGCCTGCATTCCAAAAGCTGAGAAGCCGGTCCCTGTGAGCACACACAGAAGCGACGCGTGGACACCAAGCACACACAGAAGCACAAACGTTCTCGCCGTGATTGGAGCTCCCACATCCGAATACGGACTCACCAATTCTTTTGAAAATAAATCAGAAGCAGAATATAAACAGAGTGAAGCAGCTTTTATGTTTTATTTATGTGTACACATTGCTCCATTCATCCCAAACAGATAATTGAACCTTATATTGTCTATGCATATTTTAAAAGGTTTTTAATCTGCAAGTATAAATCTCATTGATTTTGAAAGTAGCCCGATAAAGACAACACCAGTAACGACTTATTCAGCAGCCAGGCTGAGATAGAAAATGTTCTCAGTGGCAGAACACAGTTTTGTGAAAGTAATCCACAAACACAGACACACAAACCCAGCCCAGCGGAAACAAATTGCAGTGTGGTACAAGGGGAAACAATCATCCCTCGGAGCCGAGTTACTGGGCTAAATGAGAGCTGTCAAGCTCGGATTTGAGCATATCTCATAATTGCATTTCTAGGAGAGCATCCATGTTTACGTCGTGGAAAATAAGGCTGTGATTTGAATATTTATTCCTAAATGTTTAATATAGCCAAGAGTCTGACAGCCAAGAAGAATAAAGCCTCTGGCCTTCCTGCCCTGACAGAGTAAACTTCCAAAATCTGGCAATAAAGATTTAGCTACATTAAGTGGTTATTTCTAATTTCAGTGTAAAGTTAAACTTTGGGGAAGCAGCTCAATACCGCAATGAGCAAAACCGAGTTCCTGTGAGCAACTTCCACTGAACAGATACTGCAAAAGTAGGAGTCTGTTCTTGTTGAAACGTCTCCAAGTGGTCTCACGTTAAGGGAGAGGCTCAGATAATGTGATCTCCTCCAGCTCCCCTCCCTGGATCCTCTAACACCCCCAAGGGTACCAGCTGCATTTCAAGCAGTAAATGATGTTTTAAACAGGGTTTCTGGAGCTCATTTCCCTCTGTGCAATATTGGAAGTATTTCTGAATTTAAAAATGTGTCAAATAATAAAAACCCCTGGGTTTTTAATGTGCTCACACACTGTGGTTGACTGAACGGTTCTGCTTGAGCTTAAACTGTCTTGGTTTTGGATTGGCACTTTATTAAAAGCTTGAGGCAAGAAGAAAGCTCTGAATTATAAAGAATACGGGTAAACTGCTGTCTGACCTCCCTGCAGCCCTGGTCACTCACAGCTACGAGCCTCAACAGGCTGTCCCACCTCTTCCTTCCACCCTGAGGTCTCTCCACACCCGGCGGCCGAAGCTCGGGGTGAGACGTGGTTACGTAACTACAGCTGGAGATGATGAACCCGGAGCTATAAAATTAATCCAAATTTATGAGCAGAGCCACAAACCTCCTCAGCCTGCCCTTATGGGAGCAGCATCGCTGCTGCCAGCGTCCCAGTGACGTCAAGGAGATAAATTCCCCCCAAGCCCAGGGCCTCCTGACGGGCCCGTGACGCTGCAGCCCCGGCAGGGAGGGTGGGACCCGCACAGAGCCACGTGTGGGGACAAGGGGGGCCAGGAACCTGTCACAGCTATTGATTAACAGCCTGAACATCGTACAGGTGTCTGATACTGTCATCAGTCAGGGCAGGACAATGCACAGAGCTGATTATCCTGTGTCTGCACGGACAGGCGAGTTCGGCTTCCTGGTGTAAGCTGATTCCAGAGATGTGGCACGGCCTAAAGGAACTCGAGGATAAGATCTACATCAACCATTCTTATTTTCCTTTTTCTACCAACACAAATCATCTTCTTTTACATTATGAAACCCAGAACAGCATTTCAGAGCATCTAAGCTGCACTGAGTTTCGGAGGCAGCACGTCCAGCACAGAGCTCTGTCCTACAGCGAGGGAAATCCACTGTGTGGGCAAGGGCCCAGCTGGGTGTTTTTACCTCATAACCCTCACAACCCGTGTGCTCAACAGCAAATTCCTATCTGTAGTTTCAGCAAACACACGACACAAGCGTGTTCTCAGATAAATAATGATTTGCTCCAGGTAAGAACAGCCTTTAGTCCAGGTGTTCATTGCTGCTGCAGCCACACTCCGGGATACTGGAGTTCACTTCTCCAACTACACCCCTGGCATGTTGTCTGTGTCTTTCTAGTCAAAGTTACCACCTGCTGCAGCAAGGATGACTCCACCAGAGAAACATCGTTGAGGCTGGAAAATCACTCCAAGACCAAGTCCAACCCTTCCCACAGCACTGCCAAGGCCACCACTGCCCCGTGTTCCCAAGTGCCACATCCACACGGCTTTTAAATCCCTCCAGGGACGGGGACTCCACCACCTCCCTGGGCACCACCAGGCTGGACAGCCCTTCCAGGGAGAAATTGTTCCCAGTATCCACCCTGAACCTCCCCTGGCCCAGCCTGAGGCCGTTCCCTCTCCTCCTGTCCCTGTTCCCTGGGAGCAGAGCCCGACCCCCCCGGCTGCCCCCTCCTGTCAGGGAGTTGTGCAGAGCCACAAGGTCCCCCCTGAGCCTCCTTTTCTCCAGCCTGAGCCCCTTCCCCAGCTCCCTCAGGAGCCCTCCAGCCCCTTCCCAGCTCCGTTCCCTGCCCTGGCCACGCTCCAGCCCCTCAGCGACTGCTGGGAGGGGCTCAGAGAGGACAAATTGTTCCACTTCCCCTTCATCATCTGCAAGGTCAAAAATTTCCTCCTTTGAATCCCAGGCATTTAATATTCCTTCAGAACGTGTGGGAGGCACGGCTGACCCGGGCACGGGGATGGTTTCACCAGGGACACTGAGGGATTATATTTAGACTGCCTTTGATTTCATATTTTCTTTAATCCAAAATAAACATTATCACAAGTAAAAAGGCCTGTTGTGTCCTCTGAGCATCAGAAACAGAACAAGGTCCTTCAGGACACAGATTCTGGGTATAAAGGAGAGCAAGAAAACCCATTGAGGAGAGATGCGAGGGAGAACGGATTGTAATTATGGGAGAAATCTGCATTTGACATTTCTTCCACTACATATCCAAGAGTTATAGGGTATAAGGAAGTTCCAGTGAATATCTGTACCTTTTAGTTCCTTATATTTCATCTCTGGCCTTTTACAAAGTGCATCATCACCATGTAATTCTACAGATATCTAAATATTTCTGCATTATTACAGGAAAAAACACAACGCAATCACACTTTTACCTTCACTGGTTTTCTTCACCCCAACATTAAGCTTGCCAGCTAAATAATTACATTTCTTCTTATCTAACTTGTGGGAAAACAAATTTAATAACAGAAATACAGCCAGAAAGACGAATACTTAGGGGAGAATAATTTTCAGACTTAAACTTCATAAGCTCAATAGATTATTCTGGACACTGGATAATTACTCTGCATGTCTTTATCGCAAAAGTGCCCGGACATTCTAATTAATCCAAATTACTTTCTAAGGGCCATGTTATTAGACTCATGCAGGAACAGCCAGATATAGAAATATTTTTATTTTTTTAAAGTCTCTAACAGCTCAGTCTTTCAGCACCCTGATGAAAACCACACCAGAGCAGCTCCTTCCCTTGCCTGGAGCCAGCCCAGAGCCAGGAGAGGAGCCCCACGAATCCTGGGCAACAGGAAACCTGCAGGAAAAGCTGCCCAGCCTGATCAGGGTCTTCCTCAAAAGATAAAAATCAGCGCCCAGTGCTGATCTCACCGACAGCACTGACCCCAGCCCACAACCCGTGTCCGTGATAAAACCGATCCTAAACCACACCAACAGCCAGTTCCACTGACTAAACCAACCTCTGCCATCCTCACCTGCCTTGCTCTTACTTTTGCAATGTTATTTCATCATTAACTCAATTTTCAGTCATTAAAAAAGGTTCACAATCCTCCATCAAGTGTCCTTTGGAAGTTCCACGTGTCAAATTCGGTGTAAATTGCTGTCAGTGCTCAATAAATGGGATATTCAAGTAACTGTTCATCAAAGAAAACACCTGGGCCTGGAGCACACCTAAAGTAAACCAGCTGTGGTTTGTTTTCTCTGCTGAGAGCAGAACTACCACAGTAGACCTGACCTGTTGTACCTGTCATGGTGCACAGAGCTGGCCTCATTTATAGCTTGAAATGAAAAGAGTAGAAAATAAAGAGCAAATAAAGCCACTTGCACTCAGATTCTAAAATACGTTCAAACCAAACTTGATAGTTTCTCCCTGCAATTCCTTTAGCAGAAAAAAAAAAATCCAGGTACTCTGGAAATGTGAAGGGTACCTGGAGGAGCCTCCCATCAAAATCTGGAACAGCTTTGTCCTCAACAGCCTGAGGACTTGGGGCTCTGTGGCGCTCTCGGCAGCACCTACAAGCTGGCTTCAAGCTCCAAGAGATCAAACTAAAGGGTTCTCTCGGCAGCCCTGTGTTTCCCTAACCTTCCTTCCCATGTCTGACTCAGTGCCCTGTGTTTCCCTAACCTTCCTTCCCACGTCCGGCTCCCAGTGCCGAGGATTTCTCTGTCAGCTCTGTCTGGAGCTCCATCAGGTTCTCCAGCTGATCCATGCACAGGGCAGGGAGCTTTGGGAAGATGAAAGCGACTGCTCTGACCCTGGAAAGCCCTGAAGATAGAAGGTACAGGACCCATTTCTGGAAAGCACTAAACATTTCAAGATCCCCGCTCTGTGTAAAGGCTGCTAATGCTGGGAGCGCTCAGAATTCCTGAGGGATTGATCCTGCAAGGTGCTCGCACACGGAGCCAGCGGAGCAGAACAACCTGTTTACCTTCAGGAGCCACAGGAAGCCAGGCAGCGATGGAGGCAGAGCCCGGCAGCAGCTGCGGGCAAGAAGGGATGATGTGAGATCGTGCGCTTTCCTTTCATGACAGAAAACCGTACGTGGAGCATCACAAACTCAGCTGGTGCAAACTGCCGTGGGCCTCAATGGAGCTCCACAACATCCCACAGCTGGAAGAGCTGATGCACAAAATTAACACGGCAATGAATGGCTCTGCAAACACTCCTGCATCTGTATTTATCACATTAGAATGAGCACCATGGCTCCGGAGATCACCTCATGTTTATGCATGCGCAGTTTAGACCNTTTTTTTTTTTTTTTACTTCTCACTGAATAGCTATTTCTGAAAGGAAGTTCATGCAGAATGTCGGGTGTCAGATTATTTTGAACAACTGCCTGTAACAGGTCCTCACCAGCTCTCCCCGAACAGATGCAGCAGTGCCGGAAGGGCCGTGGGAAGGGAGCTCGCTGGGATGCGGTGCTGGGATGCGATGTCCCCCATTAGTCCCTGACCGGCAGGGCCATCCCAGCACATCAGCCTCGCTGACGGGAATCGGCCAAGCTCCACGAGCCTGGAGCCGCCGCAGAGCTGGAGCTCCGTGCGAGAACAGATTGGCCCTTCCAGCGCCGTTCCACAAACCCGGCAGAGAGGGGAGAGGAAAGGAAGGGGAGAAGGGGGAAGGAGAAGCGGTCTTTAGTCTCCACTTGAAAATATTTGAGAATTTGAAAGAAAGCAGCACCTCCAGGAGCACTAAATGCCGGTGTGAGCTTCCCCAGGCAAGCCGGGGCTGTCTCATTTCGCTGCCATCAGCCGCAACCAGACCCGAGTGACAAATGAAACCCCAGATGCTCCTCCAAACGCTCAGCGCGCGTTTTGCACCTCCCGCTCCCCCTCCGTGGCACAACAGCATTTCGTGGGCATGCTGGCGGCTTTTGAAGTGCCACCCCCATACCCTCAGATCTCACAAGCGTCTATCAGAGCCCTCGCTGCCAGCTTTAGAAACCAGCACTCGGGGTTTATTTCCTTCTCCTTCATTACATCTTTTTTCAATTCCCTTCCCTCCAGTTATTTATTCCTCTGGAGGGCGAAAGCACGGCGCAGAGGAACAAGCCCCCTGTGCATTCTTCATCAAGATCTGCAGACTCGCTGCTAATTACTGCAGTGGCAGCTCTGCCCTGCCTCGGCTCGGAGGATGGAGCTCGGCAGGTTGTGCTAACCCTGCAGTTTGCCCAGGCTCTGCAGCACGCCGGCTCGGGAGCCCAGGAGCACAGGAATGTTTTTTCGAAACGCCGTGTTCTGGTATCACAAGCAACCAACAGGAAAATTAGCATTGTAAAATGGCAACCTCATTTAGATAAGCACCGTGTGAATCCATCTAATTTGTATACAGAGTCATTATATGGTCACAGCCGAGTGACTCAAGCCTCTTTCTCTTCTCCCGCTTCCCCCCGCTCCCAAACAGCAGAGCTCTGGGAGTATCCCGAGTTAGCTGAGCCTCGCTGCCAGCTGCCAGCACGGAAGAGCAGGAGCATTACTGTCCGTGGCTGGGGAGTGACAGCGGCAGTGCGGGGCAGCAGCTCTGCCCCGTGCCCGGGGAGCCCCGGCAGCCACCCCCCCACTGCCCAGGGTGCTGCCACCTCCCTGGGCTCCAAACCTGCACCGACCCCCCAAACACCCCTCACCCAGCTGCTCACGGCGCGCCTCCGGAGCTGCAGGATGGGTGTGAGTCCCTCTCCGCTGTCAGAGCACCTGCTCCAGATACTCCCCGGGGAGTAGGTGACACCTGCGGGCACAGGCAGGTCCTCCCCGGAGTGGCGCAGGTGCCACACACCCTCGGCTGCACAGCTGGCAGGGTCCCTGCCCCACTCGGCCCTTGGGAACACACGTGGAGCCACATCATTTGTGGGATTTGTCTTCCTGCAGACTTTTCCATAGGCAAAAATGCCAGAAGATTTTAACATCCATGCTGACAGCTTGGAAATCACCATGTTTAATAACAGAAAGCTGACAGGGAAACTCGATAAACAGAAATGCTTTCCACTTCCATACTGTCCCGGTCCATCTGCATTATCCCAGACATGCAGGAGATTTGTATCTATCCCGGTGCTTACACCAGTTCCATCACTGTGGCATCCCAGAGCTCTCAACTCTTCAAAAATAGAACTAATAGCATTTTCTCCTTATTTCTTCCTTCCACGCTTTCAAGAGAAATGCTGGAAGCATTTACGGCTTTATTTTATTTATTCCTTTGTTTGTGAAAGAGGCTGAGCGAAGCACATCGCTTCCATTCCTGCCAAGGAAAGGGAGAGAAAAACGAGGGGCGGTGGAAAGGAATTTACAGGGATTGTCTGTGTTGCTGTGGGGTCCCAGCACCCGTGGGTGCTCACACATCCCTGGGGGCTGGTTCCCCATCCCACCCCAGCTCCAGACTGCGGCACCGTGCGCCAGGTGGGACGGGAGAGAGGGACACAGAAAGGAAGGAGCGCTGCAGAATTGAGAGCAATCCTATGGAGAGCCTGGATTAATTAGTGCAGACATCCAGGCTTGGGGAGCAGTCACTGCAATGCTGCTGCATTTTTCTAATCACCTGCACACCAGAGAGCGATGCCGGCACAGCGCCCAGGCCAGGGCAGAGGGGCCCTGCTGGCCCAGGGATCCCAACCACAGGGAAACGGCAAATCCCTCCATCACCCCCAGAAAGGTGCCTGGCACGGCACAGCACCAAAGAGACAAACGGTCTTTAGATCCCCTTCTTTTCCCACTCCACCATGTTTCCCAAGTTAGAGAAACAGGTCAGGGTATTACGGGAATTATCTATATTTGCTCTTTTACCATCCCTCTCAACAAGTTTTTTGTTTAATGAGACAGCAAGAGCCGTGCAGATCCCTTGACAAGTTCCTCTCCACCCCTCCAGCCTCCTAGAAGTGCCTGAGACACAACCCCAGCCCTCAGGAGTGTGGAGGTGACCAGTGGAGCACATTGCAGGCTGTGGCAGGGGGACAGCGGGACTGGCCCGTTCCCGGGGGAACAACCCAGCTCCTGCCAAGGGGGCACAGCGAGGGGGCTCTGGGGCTCTGTGAGACACTGGTGCATGGCTGCCTCCTGGGGGGAACCTTTGAACCCCACAGGCTTGGTGCACAAACAACATACCCCCAAATCCTCTGTGTCAGAGCTCCACACCTACAGATCCGTAACAACCCAGCAGGACAAAGCAACAGCGTCCCGAGGCAGGGACCACTGTCCCCTCTCTGCTGTCCCCATGCTGAAGGCACCAACCTCACCGTGTTCATTTGACAGCTCTCAAAGAGAAGGGAAAAAAAATATCCCAGCAAAGCCCATTAAATCAGGCAGGATTATCCCACTGGTACCCTGTAGGACTATGGAAATGAGAGACGGAGAAAACTCTCTCCGACCACCTCTCCCATATCTAGGCCAGTGCGGAGGAGTATTCCCGGCAGATCCCGGCCGCTCTCCTGCTTCCTGCGGAATAATTGCAGCCAGCAACGTGACTCCTGCTTCCCCACGAGCAAACCTCCCCAGCCTTCCCCGCCCCGTGGACTCTGGGGCTCCACGGAGCCACACTGGGCTCGGATGCCCCAACCCCGCTCCTTCTGGGAACGACGCGGCTCCAGCAGGCGCTGTCCCCAGCATCCTGCAGCTCACACTTGAGGCCACTCTGAGCACCAGTTAACCCCAGAGATTTATCCCATCCCATTCTGCCACCATAATCGAGCAGGAAGAGACACTAATTAGCAGGGAGCTGTTGCAGGGATGCATGAATATTAATGCCACCGTCCAAACTAATTTCCCCAATTACTGCTGTTGCAGCAGCTCCATTACAATCCATAAACCCGGGACTGATATGAAGATCTCCCTAATAAGGGAGTGAGAACAACTGCTAGAGAGCTCTACCACGCCTCAGCTGACACTAACAAGGTTAATTTTTCCCCTGGATAAAATAATAGAAATCTGTAAATATTTTCAAATAAAATAAGCCTTTCCCTCCCGGTGTAAATATTCTGCTATAAAATCCACACGGAGCTTCCTCCACCACAGCCCGAGCTCAGGGAAGTTTGTGATCTCCTGAACTCCCAAGCATGGAGCATTGAACACTGAGAGAGACAGAAAGAGCCATTAAACCAATGAGCTGGCTCCTGGTTTGGGATCTCTATTCCAGATTCCACATTGATACTCCCCTCTGAAGTGTCTGAGCTCAGGAATTCATCAGGCTGTGACATGGCTGAATGATTATATGACATGTTAGAGCTGAAATGCACTTTTATTATGCATAAAGCATTACATTTTTGTATTTATCTCCTTTTGCAATGCTTTTTTACCCCTCTGCAAACACTGCCAATACTTGGAAATGATAAAGCTCAGAACTGTGCAACGACAAAGAAACGACACCTTTTCCTGAGGAAAAAGAACCTTATGTACATTTAGGTACACGACTGAGTCACACTGATTCAGAACAAGGGTAGAACATCCCTTCTGCTCCCAAAGATGACCTGTGCTTGATGTCCACCACGATTTGATTAACCACTACCTATAGATACACATAACTGATCACATTCACAGCCCTGGCAGACATCACCCAGCATCTCCCAGCCCAGTCAGAGCAGCAAGAGTCGAACCCTCAGCAGAGAAAACAAATGCATGGGGTGGTTATGGAGACGAATTCCCAGTTCTGACTGACCAGACATCACGACCATGACCCAAAGTCCACCTCAAGCCCACTGACCACAACCTCTGCAGGCCCTCACACCACACCCTCACACCGAGGCAAACATTCATCTTTCTTAATTCAAAGGGAAAGGTTAACATTAAAGGGAGCAGTGGGCAGGACAAGGCAACAGCACTTTCTAGTAGACAAACCACAGAATCCCAGAATATCTGGGGTTGGAAGGAACCTCTGGAGACCACCCAGTCCAACCCCCTGCCCAGGCAGGGTCACCTGGAGCAGGTGACACAGGAACACGTCCAGGTGGGTTTGGGATGTCTCCATGGAAACTCCATGATTCCCTGGGCAGCTGCTCCAGGGCTCTTCCCCACCACGGAAAGAAGTTCTTCCTCATGCTGAGGTGGAACTTGTTGTGTTTTAGTTTATAGCCAAATGCCTACAAAAACCAGCTTTCAGTGTCACCCCAGGCTCCTGAAACAACCAAACCTGGCGTCGATCCTGCCACCTTGTTCTACTCCCTAGACCTGGCTGAACAGTGAACACCCGCAATAACCCTCAGCCTGATGCTCCTCAAAGATCTTTTATGCTCCGGGGAAACAGCAGCACAACGTCAGAAACAACAGCACAAACACAGGGGCTAAGCACAAATTTGTTTTCCTGGTGCTTATGATGCATAGAAGTAGGGAAAAACTAAACTGAGCAAAAAGCCCTCCGGTGATGATCAGTGACAGGGGAGAATGTTAAATTCACGTTAAAAACCACACACGTGAGGCTGCGTGGGCCAGATGCAAAGCTCAGGAAACGCTACAGGATTTGCCACGGACTGCAATGTTAAACACCAGCTTTTCTGGGAGCAGCGTGCAAACACAAGAGCCTTTCAGAGGTTTTTTTTCTCTGCTTCCACCTGCTGGTCAGACCATCCTCAATCCACCCGGGATCGGCACCGCGGGTGAGATAAACCTGGGGGTGAGGAGGGCTGGGCTGTGCCCGTGGCCAAAGCCCAGCGGCTGCGCTGGAGCTCTGACATGCCCAGAGCAGCGCAGTGGGACATGGAGCAGCTCTCGGCTCTCTGTAAACGCAGTTTTAATGTTAGGGTTTACAGTTATTGTCTGAATAATGACACATTTATGCCTTTGGTGCTGGTGTTGACAAATCCCTATGCAAGTGCTGGACACAAAAGAGAAACAGAAAGTGAAAGCGAAATGCAGCCTCGTGACAGCACCATCATTTCTGCGGTAACGCCAACAAAGAAGAATTTAACAAATAACGATTTTGCGGGTGAAAAGCAGTCTTGCTGTATTTCAGATTTATTTTTCCAGAAGGGACTCTGACTGAAAATCAGAAGAGGCTCATGAAAATCGTTCCTTGAGATAATTACTATTAATGACTTTCCTGCAGGATGAACATCGAATTAGAAGCCAGTTCTGTTGTGATGTGCACTCAAGTACCTAAATCAGATGTGCACCCACAGGTCCAATTTATCATCACTCAGGTGAAGGACAGGGATGGTTTTCACAGAGACTGAAATTCTCCTGTCACCCAGCGACACGAGATCCTTTGCACCTTCTCCCAAGGAACTATACCCAAAGAGCAGCTTTCCAACAGACATGGCCCAGCGGGGGGAGCAGCAGGTGAAACCCCGGAGGGTGCTCCCTGAACTGTCTGATCAATAGGACAACAGGAAACAGCCTCAGGTTGTGCCGGGGATGTTCAGATCAGACACGGGAAAAATTTCTTCACAAAACTTTGTCAAGCCCTGGCACAGCTGCCCAGGGAAATGGTGGAATCACCATCCCTGGAACTGTTCAAAATCATGTGGATGTGGTATCCAGGGACATGGATAGTGGTGGGGTAATGGATGGACTCAACCTTAGAGGGCTTTTCCAACAACCCAAAGGATTCCATGATTTGGAACAAGCAGGGAGGTGCAGGAAGAGGAGAGGATGAGGAGCAGAGCTTCCCAGGCCAGGGCTGAGGCAGAAAAGTGGATTTGTTTCTCCCTCTTCTTGTTCATCAAAGCTGCAGCAGGGCTAATAGGCTAAAATTGAACAAAAGTGCTCAAGAACAATGAACCAGCCACATCCAGACCAAAACCAGCACTGAAATTGTTCTGACCTGCCTTGCAGCTGCCTGCATGCTTTGTCACGGCTCCTTTCATGTCCCTCTTTCCCACCAAGGACCAGGTCTTTGGTTCCTGCCCCTCAAGGCCTGTTAAGCTTTTCTTTTCCTGGCTCTCTTCAAAGACACTGCCTGTGTTTCCAAGCCTTTCATACTTCTCCCTTACATATCCCTGCTCCATCTGGCACTTGCAACACCTTCCAGTTTAGATTCATCTGGAATGAATCCAGCAACAGCTTCAGAAATACTGAAGCAGATGCTTTAAACAATGTCTCTTCCACCTTCTGCACTGATGGGGAAGGAGGGAGCTGCCAGACCCTCCTGGCCTCTTCACCAAGGAGCGTTCCCAGGTCTGCTGGAGGATGGAGCACTCGGACTGGGGCCGTCACAGCTCTTTGGGGGGCTCTGGGCACAGCCACCAAGTGCTCCTGGGCAGTTCCCATTTTCCTCATTCCCAATCCGTGGCACATCCTCCCTCCCCTACAAACAAAATCCCATCTGCTCTCCCATTCTCTGCTGCCACCATCTCTCTCTCTGTCATTTTCTCCTTCACCACACCCCCTGCCAGAAGGCCCAGGTGCCACCCAGCAGGTGGGTCCCCCATCCCCGACACAGCTCCCGTGGGTGTCACAGGGACCCTCCCCAATCTTCAGGCATCCCTGAAGTGCAGGGCTGGGGCAGTGGCTCCCCTCGAGTCCGTCCCCGGTGCCGTGGGGAGGAGCAGGAGCTCAGGGCACCCCAGGATATGGTGTCACCTCCTCTGGGGACACTCAGCCCAAGCCTCAGCCCCTCCTGCCTGCCTCCAACCTTCCTGGACTCCTCCCAGGGATGCTGAGGAGCTCTTGGACTTACACATCTTTACCACCTCCAAAGCTGCTGGCACAACGCTTATGCACAAACACCCAGGAACATTTAATTATCAATGGCAACACTCACAGACATCCAAGAATATTTAATTATCAGAGGCATCAGTCACAGACTTCAGCTCCGCGCTCACCACTGCCTACTCAGCAGATCCAGCTCGGATTTACTGAGCTACCTCTGTTCTCTCTCTGTTTTCTTTTCATCTCCCCGATTATTGCCGATCATTCCTGGGCAGCTCCATCAGCAATTCAAGCCAGACTCCCAGGCTGGCTCCTGGGCATCGCGAGGGTGTGCTGCAGCATTGATCTGCCTTCCTGTGCGCTGCAGTAAATATCAACCAAACTCCTCATCCTTCCCACTTTTAAATGCAAACCTATTACCAAAGAGCCAGCCTGAGCCTCCGATGCCTCAAGTGCCGCTGGTTTTTCAACCCCACACATAAACCAATTCTGTAACTTCCCTACAGATGAAACAGAGGCTGAGTTAATCTGCAGATGGTTTCAGGCTGCACCTCGGATGCTGAGGAGGATGGAGTGCTCCACCTTCACATGGAGCACCCTCAGGGGCTTTGATTTGGAGTGGTTTGGTGCCAGCTGGGATGCCCAGGCTGAGCAGGAGCCCGGCAAGGTGAGATTTCCCAGGCAGTCAGGACCCTGCAGGTTTCCCCAGAACTGTGCCCCTCTGGGATGGTCCTGCAGCACCGAGCCCTCATGGGAGCTCTGCCAGAACACGGCTACGAGTGTGCCCTTGTCACACAGCTGAGGGGTTTTAGTGGCTGGGAGGGTTAAAGAGCATTTGCTCTTTTAAAGGACCACAGAGAAAGCTGGAGAGTAAAATAAGAGGGAAAATGAGCGGCAGTCAAAGGACGCAGGGAGATTCCCCTGCTCACCCCTCCACACCCACGCCCGGTCCCTCCAGTGCCAGGATGGAATCAGGAGCTGCAGCTCCCAGAGGGATGTTCTGGAGCACCAGGAGGTCAGACCCTCATTCCCTCCAGCGTCCACCCACCCTCACAGCTGGTGACAAGCCCACTACAGCCACTGGGGCACTTCTCATTAAGTCAGTCTTCATTTAGCCCAGGCTTTGAGTGGCCACAGGACCCCAGGGCAGCAGCTGTGGCAGCCAGCCCAGCCCACCTTGGGCTGCCACACTGGCACTGACCCCTTATCCTCAGAAATGCCCTGTGACAACTGGCAAGTGCCACTGGACTGATGCCAGCCCCTCACACCTGGCAGGAGCCTGGGGGTGACCCCCTTCCAGGACGGAGCAAAAGCTCCTGGCCAAGAACACGCTGGGAATTTATTCTGCCTCCTGCTCGTCTTCCGGAGCCACCCATTTGCCATCTGTCCTAGCCAGGAACAGGAGCTGGACCAGCAAACAAAGGGAAATGCGGCACCTGGAACAAGCCTGGCAGGGCCCAGAGTGGACAGGACCGTGGGCACAGCGGGACCCAGCACTGCCAGCAGAGCACTGGGAATGGGCCATGTCCCTCCCTCCCGGAGCAGCCCTGCACGCCCCAGGCACACGAGACTGATCCTACCAAATCCCATAAAAGCTGCATCTGCAGGCAGCAGGTAATTTGTGCAGGAGTGAGAACGAGCCCTCCTGCATTTAAATGCTGAATTAAGCTTTGAGAAGAGAAACTCACAATTCGGGTAGAGCCCAAGCCAAAGCTGCTGTAAAACCCCTCCTTCACAGAAGTTCTGTCGCAAAGTGCCTTACGTGTAATTAAATGATACGGATAATAAAAACCAGGAATCAAAGGGAAGGCAAAATAGAGGTTTGAAAGTAAAAGATGTTTTCAGATCTGATTTCAAAATGATGGTGCATAAATGGAAAAGCAAATTTAACAATATTACTGTACTCTATCATTAGGAGAAAATGAGAGTGATTTACTTATCGCTAAACTGCATTTTTTAAACAAAACCACCACTTAAAACAAAACGTATCTTTGATAGAAAGACCATCAAAGCTGGGTTATTCACAGCCAAGCAGACTGAAGGAGGTTTCAGGCAGGCTGTCCTGTTCTCCAGGCTGCATTCCCGGCTCTCTGAGTCCCAGGGAAAGGCAGGTGCCCCGCTGGCACCGGGACACTGGCACAGGGAGCACGGGGAGAAGGGGAGGCTGCACCTCTGAACCCAGCAAAGGGCACCCAGGGCAGGTTTGATCCACCACAAACCCCTTGGCCAAAGGTGGGAGATCTTCCCACTGCAGGCCCAGGGGAAGCCCAGCCACAGGGGCTGGGACGCCCCAGAGCAGGCTCAGGAAGCGGCGCTGGAAGTGCTGGGCTGAGGCTCGTCACGAAGGTTTATGGGTTCAATAGAAACAAAACGCAAGTCAGCTTTTGCTGCCCACGAACACCACGTCTTCGTTCTGCATCGTGCCGTGATCTGCAGCTTCCCACCCCGTCCCGGCTCATGGGAAATACACAAACTGCTGTATGCAGTATGCTGATGCAGCTTCAGCGGCATCGTTCTCCTCATCCCTCAGCAGCCCCGGGGGCTCGGGACTCTCTGTGCTCTGAACTCTCCCTGCGGGGCAGGAAATCTGCTGCATTTGCCAACACAGCGCTTGCTCCAGTGCAAACAAAGGAACGCACAAAGTTTGCGAGGTGACTTGCCAAAAATCTGTCTGGTACCGATTCTCCCCGCTCCGTAAGTTTCATAAGCCAGTAAACCTCTTTTATTGCAGTCTCACACCACAGTCTGCCTCCAAACCCAGCCAGGTGTGAGGTTCCCCATAAGCAGCACCAAGCACCAGATTCAGTCACTGCCAGCCCGGGGTTAGATTAAGCAGAAATTTAAAAATAATTCCAATACATAAAAATTATGTTCTCTCATTTATTCTGTCCATGTGATGGCTGAACTGTTCTTTCAAAATTCCCTGCAATCACTGAAGTACCAGAAACACAACTGATGCCAGGTGTGCTCCTGCACCTGAAGCACCTTGAGGAACCAGGGCTGGACCACAAAAGTCCCACTGAAGGCCGTGGGGAAGGTGTCCCTGCCCATGGAACAAGGTGATCTCTAAGGTCCCTTTCAACTCAAACCACTCTGGGATTCTGTGACACAAATTACCCCAAATTAAACACGTGCTCAGCTACCTGACTGACCCAAACCCACAGCCACGAATACCAGGGATCTGGTTACTCTGCCCCAGGTGTGCTACAGAAAACCAGCAGCCACCACAGCCTGCTGTGGCCGGGGGAAAACTAAGCACAAGTAGAAATGCAGTTTTCAAAGTTAACAGCACACACAGCCCAGGGTGCCACTGTCCTGCCACTCCTGGGGGAAGATCAGAGACCAATGAGCAGGTTCTTGGTCTGTAAATAAAATCAGAGAACTGATAAGGATGAAAAAGAGCTCCAAGATCCCTGTCAACCCAGCCCCACTGCTGTGTGCACCACTAAACCACGGCAGCAAGTGCCATATCCACTGGTTTTGAACGCTTCCAGGGATGGGGACTCCACCCCTACCCTGGGCAGCTGTGCCAGGGCTGGACAGCCCTTTCCAGGAAGAAGCTGTTCCTAATATTCAGCTTAAACCTCCCTGGCCCAGCCTGAGGCCGTTCCCTCTCCTCCTGTCCCTGTTCCCTGCGAGCAGAGCCCGACACCCCCGGCTGCCCCCTCCTGTCAGGGACTTGTGCAGAGCCACAAGGGCCCCCCTGAGCCTCCTTTTCTCCAGGCTGAGCCCGGCCCAGTTCCCCAGGAGCAGGGCTGTGCCGGTCCCGCTGCAGTCCCCATCCCTCCCCAGGGGTGCAGGGCTGATGCTGCCAGAGCCCCCAGGCTCCTGCTGCTGCAGGACACCCAGCCCGGGGCAGGCAGAGCACTGAGCTGCTTCCCACGGCCGGGGCGGAATCCAGCAGCCTCCAGGGAAAGCAGGAATGCTCGAGCACACCAGCTCTACGAGATGTCAGAGTACCAAGAGGCTTTTGATATATATTTAATTGCTGAACTCAAAGAAAGCCCAAAAGCAACCCGAGGTGAAGAACGGAGATGAGAGATTCAGCTCGGAGAACTCCGAGAAATGCCAAGGATTGCACATCCTCCCCCACCTGAGTCCTTCAGACAGCACTTCAAACGTGGACCTGAAATCTTGAAGTGGAAGGAGCTCTGACAGAGCTGGGCAAGGTGTGCAGCCTGGGAAGCTCAGAGCCTTCACAGCTGGGGAAGAGGCGGGATCAGCAGGGATGTTTTCAAAGCACACCAGGATGAAAAGATAAAATAAAATAAAAATAAAAAAAGAGAAGCAGAGCAGAGCCACAGGGAGGTAACGCTTGTCCCAGGTCTGGTTGTGGGAACTCAGGCTGGACATCAGGAGGAATTTCTTCCCTGGAAGACTGGCCCAGCAGCGGCACAGGCTGCCCAGGGAGGTGGTGCAGGCACCAGCCCTGGAAGCTTCAAACAATGAGCAGACACTCTCTGATCTGGTTTAGAGGACATGCAGGTTTCAGTCAAAGGCTGGACTCGATGTTCTTGGAGGTGTTTTCCAACCCTAATTATTCTATGATACTCCCTCCCCTCCTCACTGCTCTGCAGCACATACACCCAGAAAGAAAAGCTCATCTGAAATGTTGGGCTCTTACTCCAGACAAATTTTACAGTAAAAGTTGACCTGCATCAATTCTTGTAGTCTCTTTTTAATTTTTCTCTAATGAAGCTTTTCCTCTGAAACTCGGACAATAAAATAATTCTGCTGTCGAGCAACGCTCCTCATTTACAGTTCTCAAAGCGCTGAAGGAATTAATCAGAGTATTTTCCAACATCAAAAAAGTGTTTTGAACCAACTCCCACAAACCCCAAACAAGCAGGGTCAAACAGGAACAGCAATCCAGGCAGGAGAGCCAACGAAGCAGGAAAAATGAACAGCTTTGAGGGGACCATTCCCTCCCTCTGGCCTCTGCCCAGGCAGGTGCCAAGGTCTGATCCTGGTCAAGGCCAGGCTGGATGGGGGCTTGGAACAAGCTGGAACCGTGGGAGGTGTGCCCTGAGGCCAGGAGCAAAGGGAAGGAGCTTCCCTGGTGCTGTGGAGACGGGAAAAATTCCAGGTGAAAGAAACAAGATGCATATACTAAAATACATTTCTCAGAAAGCCCAGGATCCCTAGCTGAGAATATCAACAGCAGAAACCATCCTTCTGAGAACACCACAATGCTGGGGTGGAGAGGGAAGCTGGGATCACAGAAATCCCGACAGATCTGTCCCCACTCTGCTCCTCCCTCCCTCCCAGAGCTGGGGAACAAACCAACAGGAGATGCCACCTTTGTTCAAGGGAGAAGCAGCTTTATGGTGCCTTCAGGAAATACATATTAAAATTTAATTCTCATAAATATCTTTTACAGCTTGCAGCACTAATTACATTGAATTCATTTAGTTCTCAGACCGTTAAATAAAGTTTTTCATTGATTTACAGATTATAGGTTGATATATCACAGCAAAGCTCCTTCCTGGTTTATTATGCCTCTAGAAGCCTTTTTTAAAATATTATTCAGTCCAAAATCAATAGTTACACTTGCAAAGGGAAAAAATAGCACTGTGGAAAGGTTCCCAAAGGGAAGCTTTAACCCCGGGGTGAATCTTACCCAGAACACCAAGAAAACATCCCAGTCATGAAAAATGGGACATATGAATATGGAAATACCTGACCAAAACACCTCCAGTTTGCTCCCTCTCCTCGTTTCATTCCCCACAATAACTTTTTTCCCATAAAGAAGGTGATAAATCGCTCCAAGGCTTTTGCATTTCCAAACCAGAACACACCCCAGGTTTTTGGTTGTTGGATTTGTCCCCATTTTGATGGGGTTTTAAACAGTTCTCAACTAAGAGTGGATTAGTTTGGAGAAGCGTGACATTTCCCAGAGAAAGAGGGAAATCTCTCCAACATGATAATTATGTGGGAAAGAATGCCTCTCCCAAATCAGGCCTCAACAAGAGCAGCTCTGTGCGACAGCTCGGAGCAGTGCAGGAGCTGGTGAGTCATCAGTCGGCTTGGAGATGTTCAAGAATGACTAATTTGAATTTTAAAAGTGAAAATAAAAGGTTACATGCTTGGGGATGCAGGCCACAGGCAGCTCCGAGGAGATCTGGCAGATGAGAGGGAAGGAAGGAATCAGTTCCTGCTGGAGATTGCGGGGAGGGCATTTTTCCTTGCTAGGGAAGGTCCCTGGGCTGTGCACCCCTGAGCTCCAGCCCCGTCCATGGATGCTCTAGTCCTGCTGCAATCCCACAGCAATCAACAACCACGGATGAGAAAACCACAGCGTTTTGCTTTGATGCTTTTATGGATTCATCCCTGAAGAGTGGCAGTGGCTGCAGACGGAGGGACAGGACAGGGGAATGGATTCCCAGGGCTAGAGGGGGTACTGGGATGGAGTTACTCCCTGTGAGGCATCTCCTCCACGCCTTCCTCCGCTGTGCATCTTCAGCTTCCAAATAATAACACAAATATTCTTCACAGCTTTAAAAATGTGATTAAGAAAAGGTAACTCAGAAACACTGAAGTTTCAGAGCGGATAACTTTCCTGCCATGAAAGTATTTAAATTGCATTTTGCTGCCTATGATGGATCTGTCACCCCAGGAACAGCAGAGCTCCTGAGCTGGGCTCTGGGAATATTAAAGAAGCTCTGCCACAGGTTCATATATTTCAATCTCCTGTGTCTCGCTGGGCAGGCATTGCCAGGGCTGGCAGCTAAGTGGGTAAAAAATTAGCTATTTATTTATTCCCTCCCCCTGCACGCTCCCAGTAGGAGTATCACAGTCACAGGGACTGGGACTGAATATAATAACAGCTCCTCTGATTGTGTTAACTGACTTTTCCTGGGAGAAAAGCGGGAGGTTCTGAACTCACACTTTTATTTGCTAACCCCTGCTCGTGTCGTCACCTCCTCCTGGTGCCCCCGGATTCCAGCACCCCACGAGGGCTGTGGGATGCACCTGCCATGGCTGGAGAGAGCTGGTGCCCTGCTGAGCCCTGTTCAAGGAATCCCAGACTGGTTTGGGATGGCAGGGACATGAAAGATCACCCAGTGCCACCCCTGCCATGGCAGGGACACCTTCCACTATCCCAGGCTGCTCCAAGCCCCGTCCAGCCTGGCCTTGGGCACTGCCAGGGATCCAGGGGCAGCCACAGCTGCTCTGGGCACCCTGTGCCAGGGCCTGCCCCCCCTCACAGGAAGGATTCCTTCCCAATATCCCATCCAGCCCTGCCCTCTGGCAGGGGGAAGCCATTCCCTGTGTCCTGTTCCTCCAGCCCTTGTCCCCTCTCAAGTCCCTCTCCAGCTCTCGCGTTGACCAGCCCAGAGCAGGGCAGATGCTGCTCTTCCTTCCTTTCTTCTTGCACCAGCACAAAGGTTGGACTTGATCTTGGAGGTCTTTTCCAACCTTAATGATTCTGTGATTCCACAAAAACCAGGTCAGTGTGTTCTCATTAATGAGCTCATTTGGGCTCACTGACCCCTTGCTGCACTTTGCGGCTTGAACATAAAATGTTACTATAAATAAGAATGTAACTGATTTTCCCTACCCAGGGACGACCATTCCCACCTCGCAGGATTATTATTCACTGCAGCTCAGCCCAGCCTGAAGAGGAAATGTTATTACAACTCGCATGATAATGAAGGTTTTTCTTTACCTGAACCCACTTCAGAAAGATCAGTATCAAAAATGGCACTTTTCATCTCAGCAGTGTTTTGCTAGAAAATGTGTACTCCAAACCCCTATAAAAACAGCTCACTTGAAATTAAATCAGTTGCTTCCTACTGTACTCCATGCCCAAGGCATTAATTTGCTTTAAAGATGACAGCACACGATGGCCCTGCCCCGGTCCTGCGGCCACAGCAGCTCACCAGGGCTGCACTCACAGCATTCCTCGGAAAAATTCCCATTCCTTTAAAATTCCTGGGTGCATCCTGATACTGATCCCACATGGAGAGCTGGGACTCCAGGGTCTGGTCAGGTGAAGCTCCAGCTCCTCCACTCCAGGCTGGAGACGGAGGGGGCACAGCCCACATGGAGACCCAGCACCTTGTCACCGTCACCACAGGGCTCCTGTGCAGCCCCTGGCTCACAGCTCCCCTCAGGCAGCGATGATCAGTCCCCAGAGAGGGCCCTCCTCAGCTGAGAGGCTTCCCAAGCTCTACAAACAACCACATTTAAGTCGTTTCTATTTGTTTTTGTGGACGATTTAACCCTCCCGAAGCAGCGGTTCCCTGGAGGGAAGAAGAGGAGCTGCCCCCACTGCATTGCAGAGCGCTGGATCCTGGCTCTGGCTGTGCTCTCTACCACTGATAAACACATTTTAGGAGACAAATCAAGCCTGGTTCCTCACCCACATGCACTGCTGGTGGAAGGGATCACAGGGATCAGCAGCGTTGGGAAAGTCCTCCAAGGTCATCAAGCGCCACCTCGGACGGGCCACTAAAGCCCATCCCAAAGCTCCCAGTGCCTGTTGTGTGAACACTCCCGGGGGTGACCTGAGATGAAAGGCAGTGCAGGAATGTGTGGGTTTAGAAATCATCTTCAGCCTTCTGAAATATGCAACATGAATATGTGATGCATGAAGAACAGCAGATAGATCCGAGATCAGCTCACTGCCCACCTCTATCACCAAAAATATCAGCGTGGATGCAAACCTCGCGTGTAACCACACACAGCTACAGTGCACAACAGGAATGATCAGGGCTGGTAGCTCAGCAGCATCCTCGAGGGAAGGGGTTTATAACTTCACCATCTAGCAGAGGCTTTGAAACTTCCTCCTGAATCATCTCCCTCTGAAGTTTCCTCTCCCTGTCACTGTGGTGAACATTTCAAAGCAGACGTTACGCTTTCATTTCAATTATTCTCTTTTTCTCCCCTCTGTTTTTCAGGGAATGTCAGTTTTCTCCTCAGAATGGTTTATTTTATGGTTTCAGATAAGCTTTTAGGGATATTATAGGGCTGCTAGTCTGGAGCAGGCTCATCACACCCTCCCCAGTGTTTGATGCTGCCCTACTTTGAGGCTGTCTTACACAGACTATATTAAGCACACACATGCAAAAATGTTCTCTGTAATGTCTGGGTGCCTTGGAACGAAACAAGTGGTGAAACAATTCCAAACAGGGCACACGTTTCAGACTGACAAAATTATCCCCATCAGCTGGGGCAAGAAACCTCAAATTATCTCATTGATTAAAATCACATCCTTCCTCCTGCTGATCAAACGGATAATGCGCCTTATTTATTTGAAAACAACCAACTCTGCTAAGTAGTACCTGCTGAAATTGAGCTCTCAAGATGAAATTAATGCCATTTGCTGTTTGAAACAGGAGAAGGTGCATGTGAAATACTTGTCTGGGGATGCAGAAGGAACATTTAACTCGGAATTCATAAATCCTTCCCTGACACCAGCAAGCTCACCAGAAAGCTCTTGGTAAATTCCTTTAAATTTAAATCTTAAGTGTTTTAAAAATACAAAGCAAAACTTCAGTGGTCTTCAGGTACCAAAGATGCACCTCAATCTCTAAATACCACAGAGAGGCTGTGGCTGCCCCTGGATCGCTGGCAGTGCCCAAGGCCAGGCTGGATGGAGCTTGGGAGCACCCTGGGACAGTGGAAGGTGTCCCCGCCCATGGCAGGGGTGGCACTGGTGATCTTTGAGGTCCCTCCCAACCCAAACCATCCTGGGATTCCAGGATTCCAGGACTCTTCCCTTGACAGAGCAGCCCAGAGGATGGAAACCAACTTCACCCTCAGAAGAAGCAAGAGTTCCCCAGCCTTCGCTGCACAGGGTTTGAGCCTCCCTCTCCAGCTCAAGAGTAACAACAGATTTTGCCATTCTAAAAGTCCAGAACACTGAAAGTTTCTGGCAGCAGCAACTCAGTCTTTCAGCTTAATGGATGAAATGGGGAAAAAAAGCAAAACCAAGGACTGGTAGCTATAAAATTCTGTAGAGCAAATGTCAAAGAGTAATTAAAAAGAAGGGAGGATTTCTGTGGACCTGAATGAATAATGAGGAAGGGAGCTACTGTTGAAGTGACACTGCTTAATAATCTCATTGTAAAAACAGAGAAAAGTTGCGTTCAGGGCAATTATTTTTTAATTATTTTGAATTGGTAGTTGGAAAATGAAAGGAAAATGGGTGCTTGTGCTGTTAAATGCCGCTACTGTACAAGGCTCCTGAACAAAAAGGCTTCTCAATTAAAATACTTGCAATACAGTGCCATTACTTATCAGCTGAAAAGCATTTTATGCTGCTGTTCTCCTTGGGAACAGCATTGTTCCTGAACTGGGAAATTAAGATCCATGAACTGCTGGGCTCTCTCCTCCTGCAGGACCAGGTCCCAGGGCTCCCCTGGGCTTTGTGTAATGCTCCAAACAGAGCTGGGTTTTTCATCTGGACCATCACAAGCATCCCCTGCCCCACCACCAGTATGAGCTGGAAAGAATGAACGGGTGGTGGGAAACGGAAGAACTGTGTTATTTTTATAACACAGAGCAGGAATCAAGCACAACAGTGGGCCTCAGCACACAGCCAGAGAGGCTTTTCCTCCACAAGTCTGAAATCAAATCCTACTTTAAGTGAGAGCGGCCCTTCCTGACAGCCCCTGGGAGAGGTGGCGAGGCCGCGCCCTGGGGACAGGAAGGTGGCAGCGTGTGCTGGCACTGCCACCTCTCAGGGGAAAGCAAATGGCTTTTCACACCTGGGACAGCTGCCAGGAGAGGCAGGAGCGAGACTGGGGCTGGGATGGGCTCTGTGGGGTTAAATTTGTCTGGTGCAGACACCCGCCCTGAGGGACCCTTCCTGGAGCTGGGGACACGGGAGGTGAGGCCTGTGCCATGCAGGGATCTGCAGCCATCCTCCCGCCAAAGGGGGGAACGTCATCCTCCCAGCGCCAGGAAAAGCACACGCGTGCTGAGAAGCCCTTGCTCTCTCCTGCTGCTTGGCTCCAGAGCACCGGGAAGGGGCTGGGCCGTGACCCCAGCCCACCCACACCCCCCAGCAGTGGGAGCCTGGGCCTCAAGGCACCCAGGATAAGAGATAAGCAGAGTCTGCCTGATGGTGACGCTGGGATTTTGCACAGTAAGAGGCACCTTCGCACACACCTCACAATCCATTCCGTTCATGCAGGCCGTGCCCAGATTAAGCACTGGGGTCAAGCAGCTCTGAGTGCGCTTTCCTTGATCCGGCACCTCAGAGCACAGCCCATCCAAACACACTTGATTTTATTACTGTCACAGGGCAAAAGGTGGATGCAACTCCAGGAGTGGGCAGGAAAACATCTCAGAGCCAGTGACGACAGCACGGAGATGCTCCCTCCCAGCCCCGCTCCCAAATTTGCTCTTTTCTCAGCAAATTGAACATCTGAAACCCAAAGCTGAGCCTCTCCTCCTTGTCAGATGTACTTCTACCCCCTGCACTAACTTACAGATGTTAGACAATTCCGAGATAGGAGTGTTAATTATTAATAGGAATTACCTGAATTGATTTGCAATTACAGAATATTATTTTCTATTACATTGCAATAAGACTCCAGGAATTCCATTAAATCCAAAATGAGGATCATCAATTCCCATTAAGACACATGCAAACTGAACACGTTATATCTCTGTTGAAGCCAATGATTTCCATTAATTCCCACTCAGAATGGGCTGGAGTGACTCGATGGCCTGTCCACATTCTCGGCTCTACTGTGGCAGGGCCAGACTCCAGCTGCCATCACCTGCTCCACCTAAAAACCCTCTTTGACCAGCACAATTCCCTGCAGAGCAGCTCCCATGACCTCTGTCCCCACATGGGACCCCCTCTCCTGAAACCTGTCCCATAAAATTTGACACATCGGATTCCTTCCTCCTGATTAACAAAAAAGAGAGGGAAAAATGTCTCTCCAGTGCCTTTCCAAATGCTTTTCTCATCAGAGACACTCCAACAGGTGCTCAGCACAACTCAGTCATTCCCTCTGTGGATATTTCTGCTTTAAGACTATACCAGAGCATGTTACTAAATACTAAAATAGCGATTTATTGCTAAACTTTCTGCAGGAAAGTAAACATTGGATGTAAACAGGTTTTTTTAATCATCTTGAAGTGGGAAAAGACACAAACAGGGCCTTTTTCTACTGAGCAGGCCACATAAATCACACACAGGTGGTAGAGCAGAAATATCCAGATGGTTATTCTTTTTTGGTAATATTCTTTTTTTCCCTAGTGCTTGTGATTCTCATTTTTAAGCATTATTTTAATTTTTGAAGGCTCTTTCAGCATAAATTGGATGGAATATACAGGCCAGAATCCCAAAGACAAAGTTAATAGATTAAAGCCCAAATAAAGTGAAAGTCCTCCCCCAAAATGCAGTGGCAGAAATCTCCAATCTGGCTACAGCAGGCAGCTTTTCAATAAATAAACATTATTATTGCTGATAAAAATGTGATGGTATCTCCAGCTCAGCCAGTCCCTGTGACATCAGAGACTCTGAGAGCATCAACAAAAGTCACAGCTCCTCTCAGGGTGAGTCCCCATCCTCAGAGAGGATCCCAGAGGATCCAGGGGAGAGGGAACTCCTCCCTCCAGGTGCCGCATCCACGGGTGGGACAGCCCCAGAACCGCCCTGCCCCAGAACCCTTTCACTGCTCACCCTCAGCTTCTCCTCCCTCCATCAGCCTTTGATCAATTTTTTCCCTCTCCCTGTGTAGGAGGAAGAGTTTTATAATATCCTGGAGCAGATGGGTGGGATCTGCATGTCCTGTTCCAGCTCCCTGGGATGCATCTGTGCAGGGAAAAGGGGCGGAAACAGGACAAGGATTTGTGCTGACCTGGGATTATTCCCTCCTCCTCACTACTGCCTCTCTCTCCTTTGTCTCTCAGGTCAGAGCCATTCCCTGTAAACACCTGTAAATCCGTGATTTTTACATTTTTTTGTGACTTTGGATAGCTACCAATCATTTGGGATAACGGCTTGATGAACTCTAAGATCGCAATGTGCATCTCCTTCAATCTGACCAAGCCTGGCCCAGTCCAGGAAAACTGGAGGGGACACTCAAAACTGGGGCAGTGGAGGAAAAGGGAAAGCGAAAGGAGCCACGAACAGCTCACACCTACACTGAGAAGCACCCTGAAGGCAAAAAGCCAAAGGAAGGATGATAAACAAATAAATAAATGAATGTTGTTGAATTGCTCTGAGCAGGGGACACAGTCAGGTGTGCTGGAGCAGCTGTTTCTGAATGTGGGACTCCTGTTCTCTTAAGCCTGGCAGGTTGCTCGTGGAAATGAAGATTGAATCCACTCGGAGAGGTCAGGGCTGAACACACCAAGCCCAGACCCTCCCCAAGGAGAAGCGACTGACACTAAACTGAATTAAATTCCAATGATAGCGGGAAGCAATAAAGCAGCAGCAACCCAGGGACAAGGGTTCAGTGGCAGGTGCAGAACCTGGGAGGGCACAAGGAAGGCCCACGAGGAGGCACAGCAGAATTAAGTGCAAAACCCCGAAAATTTAAAGAGATGTAGTCGAGAAACAGAAACCCCCTGAACCTATTCTGTGTGTTACCCTAAAAACCTACAGATTTGGAATTCCTGGGAGAGCAGGCACTACACACGAGATGGGAGATTCATTTACAGATTTGAGATCTCTATTCTACAGAAATCCAACATCTTTTCCCACAATGCACTGAACCCAGTAACTTTTAAAATCCCTTAGAAAGGCATCGCTTTCCACTACAGAAAGTTTCAGTCAAGTCAAGCCTTAGTGATCATCTAACCTTGAGAAATTGCATCTTTTTTTAGGATGGACTGTAATAACTTCTGAGTGACATATCTGATCCACTCAGAAATGTCTGGGAATTAAGCAAGCATCAGTAGGCAGAGTCCAATTGATTTTGGAGAAAGCCAGGAAAGAGCAGAGTAAATGAGGCACATATTACTCTCTTTATCTGGTTAGCAGATTAATTTCCTCCAGCATCTCTGTAATCATTTATAAATAGCTGATGGCAGCTTTAGAAAATAAAAAGAAAAGAAAAACCAGTTCAAATTGACATCTCAAAGCCTCACTGCCCATGGAGAGAAACTTAATGGGATCACAGCACGGGCTGTGGGGAGCCAGGCTGGGGCTGCTCTCATGGAATCATTTCAGTGGGAAAAGATCTCCAAGATCATCCAGTCCAACCTTGGGGGTTGATCCCCTGATTCCTTTGGGGGAACTGGGCTAGCTGTGGGCCCAGGGCTGTTGCACCAGAGCAGCAGCACAGAGAGCCCAGGCCCACCCTGGGATCCTTAAACTGCTCTTTGGGAGAGCTGTGGGTACAGTCCACAAGAAACAGGAGGTGCCTACTTCTGTTTTCTCATCTAATCAGCATTGCCCAGTGGAATTTCAGAGCTTGCCTTCCCCTGCTCTGACAGAGACCTTTTCTGGGCAGTTTTACTTCTCAGCAAAAAGAAATCACTCTGAAATCCTCTCTGGCTGCCTGACGTGAATTAACCCTCAAGACAAAGCATCTGTTTATGCAACATTAAAGTTACACTGCACATAAAATGCTTCTTGCAGGGAGTGATTAAGCACCAGGACCCTTCCCCTCCACACTGTTGAGGAACATCCAGCATTCAGTGCTGGTATCATTCATGTTGACTCCACGATGTTTTCCTGCCACAGGAGTGTGTTATCCCAAAGGGGCACCAACTTGCATGGAAATTCTCTATTTTACAGCAGAGATCCAGCGCCACACCAGTAAAATGAGTTCGACTTTTTGAGATTCTTGGTCGCAACTGCACCTTCCCAGAGCTCCCTTCCCACCTAACGCTGATCGTTAACACGTTATTTACCCGTTATTTACCATTTGCCCTCACGAATCCACGTTCTCTGAGCAACCCGGAGCTCATCTCACTGGCTTTACGGGCAGAAGTCTCTCTCCCAGAACCCAGATGTCTCTTAAATACTAAGAATGATCTACTAATGGCTTTATGGGGTTAATTAACTGTTTCTTTTTGGAGATAACAGAATTTGCAATGAGGAACATTATCTTTAGTGCTACCTCTGCAAACGGAGAATACAGGATAATTGGTACTGCCTTGTATTGCCCATTATGCACAAAATTAAGGCAGGGAATTTACACACAGTGATTACCATTGGTGTTTTATTACCTTCCATTCTTATAATGGATTGCAATTCACACAATGGATGTACAAGAAAACTGCTTTCAGTCTTTTCCTAAACTGAGGATTCTGCTACAGTGCCCCATCCTTATCCCTCGAGGGTTTCTCTGCTGATAAGGAGCCCACATCTCTCCCAAACCTGGTGAAAGCATTAACTGCACTCTGCATCATCCTAAAGCCTCAAGGAACATTCAACAGGATATAAAGTGATGCTCTATGAGTTTTGGAGAGTCCAAAGGTTAGGAAATGCCTTACACTTCATTGAAGCTAAAACCCTTGGAAGAGACTGTAATGCTGCAGGCCGGAGATGCTGACAAGCAAATCATGTCTCGAAAACCAAACAACCGACAGGAAACCAACAGTGAACTGGTTTTGTTGCTAAGTGCAGTAGGAAGTGCACGAGCACCTGGGTTTTACTGGAGGGAGTAATTTTTGCTGTGGGTGCAGCTTCTGGCGTCCCTCTGAGGACCCTGAGCCTGCTGTTGTGGAATCCCAGACTGGTTTGGGTTGGAAGGGACCCTAAAGCTCATCTCATTCCGCCCCTGCCGTGGGCAGGGACACCTTCCACTGCCCCAGGCTGCTCCAAGCCCCGTCCAGCCTGGCCTCGGGCACTGCCAGGGATCCAGGGGCAGCCACAGCTTCTGCAGAAATCTGAGGTTCCTTACAAAACCCCCAAGCTGAGCAATTGCTCAGCACGTCCTGAAAATCCGAACTAGCACTAGAAAGAAAAAACCCACCACGGCACTACCGAGAGGAAAGGCAGCGTGCAGTTCCAGGAAGGACTGCTGCAGGTCTGTGACAGAAGGAGTCACACAGGCAGAGCCCTCCGTGCTCTCCCAGGGATCCACCACGGTGACACCCACGGTGACACCACGGTGACAGCCCCGCCCCGCTGGAATTGTCCCTGTGCAGAGCCCTCCCTGCCCCTGCTCAGCCTTCCCCTGTCACAAACCCAGGGCTGTCTGGGATGCTCCGTGTTCGCAGCCATGTCCCCGCCCCAGGGCTGGCTCTGGTGTCCCCTGGGCTGTGCCCAGGCACGGCTGTGACCCAGGGCTCGGCCGGGCACTGCAGGGATGCGGCTTTGTCCCCTGAGGACTCGGCTCCCCTCCTGCCAAATGGCATCACCTGGCACCAAACCAGATCCAAAGGAGGCAGCGTAAAGATGCTGCTTGCTCCAGGAATACATCTGCATTTATGGACTTCTCTTCCATAAAAAGCAATAACATGAAGCTTGAATGGGATGTTTGTTCCTGCAGAAAGATGAGTGCTCACACTTGGTCTAACTCAGCAGTTTTCCATCAATATCCATCCCTGCAGGGAGCCCTGCCACAGCCCTGGAATCTGCAGCCCTAACTCCTGGAGCAGCAACAGGTCCTGGCCAGTTAGCAGTGCCTCCGAGTTTGCCCTGGCAGCGTGAGTGCCCCACAGGACCAGTTCAGACACTGGCCTGGCCCAAGGGTCTGCCGGTACATGGTCATTTGGGTAACAAGCGACACAAAGAGCAGAGCCCAGCCCACAGCACCCGTGCAGGCCTGTCCTGGACGGGCATGCACCCCGCTCCTGCTCTGCTTTAGCCAAAGGAATTCCTTCCCCCACCTCCAAATCCCTCTGTGGGTGCCAGCTCTGATCATCCCAGAGCTGCCAAACCGCGCTGTAGTTTGGAAAAGCTTTTGTTTATAACCCAAGTGGCTGCAGCTTCTCACACCCCAGGGGTGACCCAGGTGCCTTCTCTCCTCCTCGCTCCTTTCAGTTAGGTGTGAACACGCTTAGAGCCTGTGCCAGGGCCTCCCCCACCCTCTCAGGGAAGAAATCCTTCCCTCTACCCAACCTAAATTTTCCCTGTATTTGTTCCTCTGAGTTTAAACCCCAAGCAGATGTCACCACCTCCTCCTCCCTTTCTCCTCACAAAGACAAAGCGTGTGTGAGACACAGCAAATTCTGTTCAGGATATTGCCCCATCCTGGAAAATTATGACAAACAATTTCTAAGCAAAACCGAGTCAGGTATGTGCCATTTCTCGTGCTCCTCCCCTCGCTGAAAGCTTTCTGCATTCTCCTCATCTTTGTCCCTCGATGACAAAGATGGCAATGAAGCTACAAAAAAAGCTGAGTGCATTGTAACTAAAGCTAAAGGGTCCCAAATTAAATATGAGCAGTGTACAATTTAATCTGTTTTCCTTTCTCCTACAACTCATAAAAAACCTTAAATTGTGCTTCTGCAGTTTAAGACATCAGCAAATTCTCTAATTGCTTTCCAGAACCATTGTTATTTTGTGAGGAGACTCTCCATCCTCCATGTTCTACAGCTGGAGAATTAAATTACCCTTTACAGGCAACGTGCACAGGAACCACAGCCACATTTCTGAAGAGACATTGGGATACTGGGAAGGAATTCCTCCCTGTGAGGGTGGGCAGGCCCTGGCACAGGGTGCCCAGAGCAGCTGTGGCTGCCCCTGGATCCCTGGCAGTGCCCAAGGCCAGGCTGGACGGGGCTTGGAGCAGCCTGGGACAGTGGAAGGTGTCCCTGCCATGGCAGGGGTGGCACTGGATGGGCTTTAAGGTCCCTCCCAACCCAAACTGTTCCAGGACTGGAGGTCTCTGGATATCCCTGGATATCCAAGTGTCTGTGGGTGCTTTCCCCAATCCCATTCCAGCAGCAGATCCCTCCCAGCAGGGAACCCCCCTTGATCCATGGCAAAGGCTTTCAGGCCCCCCTCGGCCTTGGCCCAGACAAACCCAGGCAGAACAAGGCTGCTGGGAAGCTGCTGAGACTGTTGGGACTATTCCCTTCCCAGCAAATCCACGTCATCTGCACACAAACTCATCCAATGTTTTGCGTTTTCAAACCAACAATTCATGGCCATTTTCTCTTCTCTCTCACTGCAATTGGTCACTTTTACAGGACTGCTCTGTGCCTTCTGTCCCAGCGAGGCTGTTCATGCTCAGCCTCCATCCAGCCACCGTTCACTCCCCTCACCATCTTTTTTTCCACCTCTGGTTGTTTCTCACCCACTTTGGGGACAGGCAGCACATCAGGTCTGTGGAACCCCCTGGAGCAATCTGGTTTTGCTCCCCTCTGCTTTTTGATCACTGTTTATTTCCCTTCTTAGACACCAGCTAATTTCCCCTAACTCCTTTATGTTTTTAATCATAAATCAAAGCCTGCCTTGACAATCCCTCACCCTTGGAAGATGTTCTCCCTTTGCCATGGTGCATAATTAACTCATGGTGACAGCTCCCTCTTCCACAAACTTCTGCCTCCTCTTTGAGTCTGCCTAACAAAACACAACAGTTAAAGCTGGCCTTAATTAATGCATTGATCTTATTAACTTGCGCCAAGGTATTGTACCATTCTCAGTGTCAGTATTTCCACACCCTTCCCATGAATATAACAGCTGTCAATCCATTTATATCAGCATTATTTTAAAGGGAAGTTTAGGGAAATAGGCACAAAGTGCGTCACGGCAAATCTTGGTAGAAAATTCCTTGATCAGATCCTTATAAATCCTCATCTGTGCTGCCATAGATTCATTTGGGGTTTGTGCTAATTCACTGCAGAGTCCTGTAATCCCTTGTCATAAATATGAAGGATTTCACCCAGCCTATTAACCTGCAGAATTACAGATTGCCAGGGAGTAAATCATCCCCCTTTTCCAGTCACACCAACAAAAGGTTGAGAAAAATTACTCATTCATTTTTATAATCCTTTAATTCTTGTAGATGTTCCTCTGGAAATTGATTTAAATTGATGAGTCATAGGGCACGATTGGTGTAAATTTGTCAAGCTGAAGACATTGCCTTCGATGAAGCGATCTCAGCACCCAGCCCTGTGCCTACCACAGCTCATCCCTTTGCCAGGTCTGACACACTGAAAACTTGGGATCCGGCTCCTGAGGCTGACAGCAAATGGGATTTAATTAGGTGAAGCCTGACCTGTCCTGACACTTATTTTTCTATTGCTCAGATGGATGAGGAGGGCAAGACAGAGGCAGAAATTCCCCTTCTGCAGGTGTCAGTGGCTCCAAGCTGGCCTCAGTGACACTCGGTGCCTGGCACACATTCCAGGGACAACGTGCAGCCACGAGACCCCACAAAATTCCCCTGTGGGGAAGCCCCAGGACCCCAGGTCACCACGCACAGCATCCAGCTCCTGGCTGACCCCACAAGTGAGCACCTGAAAGGACTCAGCATTAGCCACAGAAGGAAAGCACTTCCCAACTCTTCATTTTCTCTACTCTGTCGAAATAATCCCAAGAGATTTTATCCCACTGTGGGTGACTGCTGGTCAGCTGCTTCCCAAGAGGTATTTGCCTGATATAATTCACACAAGGATAAACAAAACCAACCGCCTGACTTGATCATAATTACTCTTTTCCTTGTTTTTTGACTAGAGAGGATCTAAAATCCAGAAAAGATGATAAGCTACCAGCTAAGCCTGAAGAATCTCTCTCACAGAACCAGAAGACTGTTACAAATAATTTAGTTGTCAGTACCACATGAAGGTACCACCCTCTGCTGCTGGGAACGGACTTGGAGCCCATGCAGCAGTGCCAACACGCAAATACCCACACTCAGCTATAAAAATGGCTTAAAAAGGCCTCACATCTCATCTGGACACGTTTTACACTCAGCTTGGTTCCATCCATTTAACACAAGCAGAGCACACGAATTCCACGTGCCGGCCGGGATGTCCCTGTGCCCCCGGGGACAGTGGCCAGCAGGAAAAGGAGATAAACGCAGCCCCCACAAGCTGCGAGACAATCAGGTCATTTCTAACAGAGACAGGCTGGCACTGCCATGCAGGGGGATTTGTAATTCACATTAACATTACCAGGTTTTATTCCAGATGCTGCCGGAATATCCAACCCCTGGCATTCAGCGTTCGCGCTCCACAGCTGCCCATGCCCAAGGGTCACGGTGCGTCACCCGTCCTCAGCAGGGACTGCACGTCTGCATCTGCTCCAGAGCCAACTCGGAGCCCTTCTCCACCACCCTCCCAGGCAGCTGCTCCTCCCAAAGCCCAGAACACTCCCCTGCCCTCCCACAGTGTCTGCTGGGACACCGAGCCACCCTCCCAACCCCTCCCGGGACACCGAGCCACCCTCCCACAGCACCTCCAGGCACTGACCACGATTTTCTGGTTAAAACCCCAGGAGCCTTTAAGTCCAGAAATTACCTCGGGGCTCTTTCCCTGAGTGTGCAAACCACTTCTCCCAAGCTGTGAACTTCCCAACACAGCCCCAGCTCCCATGAGCGGGATATACAGCCTGTAATTACCCCCAGCAACAACTGCCTTCTGCAAGGGAATCTCTTCTAGCTTTAGTTTTTCCCTGTGCTGAAAACCAATTCATTATCAGGTGGACAGGAGCAGTGAAATTCCAATTAAATATGCAATAAATTTCATTTTATTCTTTCAGCACAGCTTTAGCACAAGGAGCTGCCACAAGGCCTGAGAGCCAGAGCAAGATGAGCTTCAAGGTGGGAGGTCTCCACCAGGCCTGGAAATGACATCAGTAAATCAAATACATGTGAGCAGATCAGGTCTGCTCTGCTCTCACTGAAGCCAATAAACAGGTGAAATCCCACAGTCTTCAAGGGGGCACCTTAAAGTCCTGGGGACTGAGCCAGGCCAGTTCTGCTCCAGCCCTGTCTGCTCCTGGTCAGCCAGAGGGAACACGGGTTTTGCCATCCCAAAACACAGTCACAGGGTCATTTCATCTGGAAAAGCCCTCCAAGGCCATCGAGTCCAAACTGTGCCCGATCCCACCTTGTCCCCAGCCCAGAGCACTGAGTGCCACGTCCAGGCCTTCCTTGGTCACTCCAGAGATGGGGACTCCAAACCTCCCTGGGCAGTTCCAAAGCCTGACCAGCCTCCAGCAGTGAGCTCCTTACAGTCTGGGGCAGTGCATGGCTCATGGTGATGAGGAGTTCACTGTGAGACAAAAATATAGGACAGCAACCCAGCTGGAACATGAGAGGGCCTGATGTGCAAGCCACCGACAGCCTCAGCAGGAGGAGGTTGTCATGAGCATCCCAGAAGATATTATTCCCTCTTCCTCCCCTTGACGCAGTTTGGAGTAATTCCTGCAGTTTCACAGGAGGCTTTTGCCCGCAGCTGGTGTCCCACAGCCCTGCCTCGTGCCCCTGGCCTCGCCCCATGGCTGCTGCCCACGTCCCCAGCAGAGCCCGGGGACGCTTTCGGCTGCAGCCACTGGTGGCAGCCCAGGCTTTCAGAGGAACCAACACAGCTGGGCACGAGGGAGCAGCAGCAGCAGCGTCGGAACAGGAGCCAGGAGGGGCTGAGGGAGCCCCCAGGGCAGTTTTGCAGCCCTTCCCCACACTGCCATGGGCGAAACCTGCCAGGAACGTGTGTGTTTGTCAGCAATCCCACCCAAAATGCAGCCTGCTCCAGGCCACCTGTGCTCCCACAAACACCTGGCTGCACACGCTGAAATCTTGGAAGAAACAAAGCAGACATTCCCAAGCCCAGGTCCCACAAAGAGCCAAGGCTCCCACCCAGGAGTTCAGAGGAGGATTATTTCAGGCAACCCAAAGCCCTGTGCATATTAATTCACTGTGGAAACCAAGGGCCCTGAGAATAAGCAGAGCTGACACATGGACTTGTGACACGGCGGAGCTCAGGACGCGTTACACAACAGCTCCTGTCAGCTCCGCTGGGCCGTCACTGCCCTGTCCTGCACAGCTCCCACACAAGCTCTGCCTCCACGGCACTCTGACAGCCAGGGGAGCAGCAAGCCAAGCAAACACCAGCCTTTCCTGCTCCTTAGGAAACCAGCCAGCCCTCCCAAATCTCCTAATTGACAAGAACTAAATTAGTAACGTGGCCTAATATTTGCACAGCTCCTGGCCAGCTTCTGGGGGAAACAGCCAGAGCACGCTCCCCAACACTCATTTCCCAGTCTCTGATTTCATGGGGAAAGAAGAGATTATGGAGTATCCAATGCTGCAGTCAGTTAGAGTGTAAGTCACTCTGGAAAGAGACAAGTCACTTTTCCGTAACATTATGCTAAATCAATAAAAGTTCGTCTCAAAAATTATCTTTCCAAAGCGGATAGTCTGAATGATGTCTGCTCTGAAACCTGATGAATGCAATACACGAGTACTTTGTGCATCTGATACCGTGACTCTTAGATGTAACTCCAGCACAATATGGAAATTATAAACTTCCTGACTGAAATTAAAATTGCTTGCCTTAAATCCTGCTCACAAAATCCTGAGAGCATTGCAGTGAAATTGCTCCACGTGTTAAAATTGTTCCCAGGATCCAAACCCAGCTGGCAGGACCCAACCACCAGTCCCTGGCTGCCCACCCTGAGCAGAGACAGTAATTCCTCTTTGGAAGAATCAGATTTATCCAGCGAGGCTGGCTGGAGACACAGCAAGCAGGCAAAAGGCAGAAAGAGGAGGGACAAGAAGAGACTCCAGTGCTGCACAGAGCTCCTGAATTTGGTTTATCATCAGCAACAACTGAACCTTTCCTCAGAGCTGCCCCCACAGCAGAGGACCCCCAGCCAGTCTCCTGTCACAAGGGAATTGCTTTTCCAGGCAGCACAGCCCCATTTAGCACTCAGCCTGCAGGAAGAATAATGCAAACAGACTTCATCGCTACAACTGACTGACTGGGAGGACATAATTCTCAATAAATCTAATATTTCCAAGTGCTCTTCCTGCCAAAGCAGCACTTTGGATTTGTGTCGGTTACAGAAGCGAGCAATAATGCATTTTAGATCTAATAGTCTCTTCAGCAGAGGCACCTCGGAGTGCTTTGCCAACACTAAAGAACTACAGTGCAGGAAAGGAGACACTCATGGACAGATTGCTTCCCCCAAACTGGAACAGAGCAGCTCCCCTCAGAGTGAGAGAACAACTTCCAACACCCACCTTCCACGCACACATCAAACACCACAGGATTCAGAGGGAAACTTGTGCAGAGAGCTTGAACTCCTCGAGCTGAGACTCCAGCAAACACATCTGCTCCTTAGACAGCAGCCAAGGAGCCTTGAATGACTCCTGGGATCCTATGAGAGATTACAGCAAAAGCCTGGGCTTAAAAGCCTCTCTGGCTGTGTTGGTTTGCCATGGAAATGTGCAGCCACCAGCACTACAGCTGTGAACATTTCCCTGCTCCATCCAAAGCAGTCGGGCTAAACTGGGATGACAAAACCAACAAAAGCTGCCTCGCTTCAGAGCCGCCCTCTCCCTCCCCAGGGAGGGAGGATGGCAGTGGATGTGCAGAAGCTGAAGAGAGCAGCAGCAGCTGGGGACGGGCACAGGCAGACACCTCTCCCATATAAAATACAGCACTGTCTGGGCTGTACTGGTTTCAAGTGCACAGAGCGGCTCCTCTCAAGCCACGGCAGCGCCGCAGGGCGAGGCAGCCGCTGAGCTGCCAGGCTGGCAAAACACAGCAGCCCTGGGGTCTGACAGTGACTGGGATGAGAATCCCATCCCCAGGGAGGGAGGGTGGGAAGGGGCGGCTCAGCCTCCCACCTGCTGGCTGGCTGAGCAGCTCCCTGGCCCTCCAGATCCCAAAGAATGATAGATGGGATGAATCTATGGCTGTTGCCTCAAGCGCTCGACAGCGGGGAGAGTTATGTGACACTTTATCATCAGTATGGATTCCACAGAGCAAGAAACTCGGGATGGCCAAAAAATAATCTCCCATTCATCAGCCAGTGCTTCAGGAGCCACAGCAGCCGGGAAGAGCACAATGATTTTTGATGTTCATTGACTCTCATGCAGCTCCTCAGTTCAAAGGAAGAATGGCTTCTTATTCTTTTTGATTTCTGGATCACAAACACCGCCTGCAAGAGCTGCGGTTTTGCTTTGTCCCCTGCTCCACCTGACTTCCCCCTCTTAAGTATAACGGATTTTTTTTTTCCTCCATCTATAAAAATAATATTGGCAGCAACACTTGACCAGAGCTCTTGGCTGCTTTTCCTCACAGAAACTGCTGTGACTCGAGGGTGCTTGTGCTCCTGCCAGAGCTGAGTCCCAGCAGCTCTTGGGCTGCAGGACCAACACCTCAAACATCGATGTCAAGCACTGTCACACCTTTATTTTTGGTACATCAAAGATTGTATTTCTATTGCTGTCTCCAAAACTTTCAGGGGCTTTATATCCAACATACCAATGATAACCTACATGGATGATCACTGTTCTCTTAAGGAAAGACATTCCAAGATTTATCTATAAAAGATGCAAAAATAAGTGTGCTCACACTGCAGGAGTTCTGATAACTGAATTTATTTCTTTTTCTCTACACTTAACCTTGGGAATGTACTACTGCAACTAATGACTGCAGAAGAGAAGGAAACAGTTTAAATCTGAATGATTATGCTCCCTCTATTGCCTGGAGAAATGGATTTAAGAAGTTTACAGGATTGTTCGTTTTGGCTCCAGGCCGGAGGAGTGCTGGGAGCCACGCTGTCCCCTCCTCGCTGTGTTGGGGATGCCACCACAGCTGTTGTGGCTGCTTTAAACGGCAGGGAAAGCCTTCCTGGAGCACTGGCTTCGTGGGACAAGACAAACACCTCTCTAACATTTCAAGTTCAACTGATGGGTGTGGGGGGCACTAAAACGTCACAATTAAAGGCTGTATCCTGCTTTTTCTGTCATTCCACAGAAATACAAAATACAGGGGAAACTGTGCCTGGTGCCAGAGGAGCTTGGTAAACACAGGCCTGAAAGAGTGGTGGTGCTTTGATCACTGCTTCCCTTATCAGCCTGTGTCTGGTATTACAGCCTAAGCTCCTTACGGGGAGCTTTTCACTGCCCTGCATTCTGCAAGAGCTGCCTCAGGTCTTAGAGAAAGGTTTAATCTTCAGACCACTGAGAAAGGCAATGCCACTCTCCCTCTGCCTCGCTTTAGAAGGTGGAATCCTGGAGAATAAAATAACTGCACTTGGCTGAGCTGCACAGGCTCGTGGGGCAAACAGCCTCCCTTGGGAGTGCTGCAAGGCATTTACACCCACTGCACTGCCCTAACAGCAGCAGCACCCGTTATTAATTAACCCAGCCGCAGTAATCGGTCCCTGAACTGTGCCCACTCTCCCCCTCCGAAGTTCGGCAGTGGTGGCAGAGCCTTTCCCACTCTCCAGGGCGGTGGCACGGCTGACAGGGCTCAGACCCAGCCAGGGCCGTGCTGCACATCCCAAACGGTGCCTGAGTCGCTCCCAGCCTGCCAGAGCCCGCTGTATTTATATAAAATAACTCCAGTGCTGAGATAAGAGCTGAGGGGAGGCTCGTTTGAGAGCTGTGCAGCCAAGACAGCGAAGTTTGCAGCCAGTTCCACTAATTAGATAATACATTACAATGAGGGCACTATTTCACTCCTGACACTTTATTTTCCCTCTCCACAGCCACATTTCCCTCAGTACCCAGCATCACTCACCGCGGTGAAGGGCAATTTGATGCCAAGGAAATCAGGAGTGAGAGAGAGGCACATAAAGCACGAAGAGGCGCATTAGGAGCAGGGAGAGCCTATTTCTTAATATTTCCTTCCTTCTTATCTTGCCAATGACATTAGATTGGGCAGGCAGAGGGCTCCATAAAACATATAATAAACAATTAGGAGCACCGCAGCCTCTCTTAGCCATTTGTCTGCAGTTCTGTGCTAGATGGCTCCAGCAATGTGTGGAACGTGTCTGTGGAACTGTCCCAGGCTGCTCCAAGACTCATCCAACCTGGCCTTGGGCACTGCCAGGGATCCAGGGGCAGCCACAGCTGCTCTGGGCACCCTGTGCCAGGGCCTGCCCACCCTCACTCAGAAATTTCTTCCCAATATCTAAATTAAATCTGACTTAGAAAACCTATGTTAGGAGCTGAACAGTGACCTCCATCCATTTATTTATTCAACTGGATTCTTCAGGGTCCACGTACACGGGACTCACTCAAATGAACAACTACGTTAGGAAAATAAATCCGGCCATAAACTGCCCACACACGGTAAAGAACCTCTTCAAATTACATGGGAAGAGCCTTAATTACAACAGTACTAGAAAAATTCTTTTAAAGACAAAATTATATCTAAAATTAGTATTTTCCTTCACTGCCAGTGTCCCACACTGGTGTTTCTGAACAGGTAAGAGAAGCACCTCAACACAAGGGATGGACACCACAGTGAGGTGTAGCTGAGCAGCCCAGGTGACGTTCACATCCTCAGCACATCCTGACCCAGGCAATCTCCATCCCTGTTGAAAACTTAACAGCATCACGAAGGCAGAGCCATGTGACACAGCACCAAGCTCTGGAGAAAGGATGCTGACACGAGCTTGAAGCGAGGGCAAAACAATTGCACCCGCAGAATTTAATTACACTGAGAGAGTTCAGTGTATTCCCAAGGCTGGGAAGAGGCTGGGAGTTTGATTAAGTTTGTGTTGTGTGTAGGAATGGTGAGTGCTGGGTCAGCCTTCCGTCATTATCTTAAAGGGGATGGCACCCAGAGGGAGCTGCTGCCTCTGGAACCGGCACAGGGCTCTGACAAACCGCTCGAAACAGAGCTCAGGAGGAGGAGACACATCCCCAACTGCCTCAGCTCCAAACTGCCACAGCAGGGGGATGGCAGGGAACCAAACATCCCTGCAAAGCAAGATTTATGCCCACACACCACTGCAAATTCCATCCACCTTCCATTTGTTCCCCTGATAACTGCTCCAAGCCCCACACATGGGCTGCTCCCTTCATGTGAGCCAGGGGTGACTTTCTGGAGGGTATCTCAATGACTGAGTACACAAAAGCAGCTGAAATCCAATTATGATCCACTTGGATCCCTGCCAAGCTGCAGATGAAGTTGCCAAATTACTTTCCATTAACTTTTATGTTTCCCACAGCCATCCAGCGTTCCCCCCAGTTCAGCCCTTTGCCAGTAAGCGTTTAATTGCCAAGCCGCCTTTCCCAGCCCTCTCAGGGTGGTCTGGTGGCCCTGCACCCCTTCTGTCCCCTGGGTGCTGGCACGCAGTGAGGCGCAGCAAAGAAACTGCCTAATGCAAAAGGCTTGATCCAAAAATCCACCTCAGTCTAAAAATAACCCTTCCCTCAGCTCTCACAGTCCCAAAGGGAGCAGCTTCATACCACAGTGTGCCCCAGAAGTGCTGGATGGGTGTAAATTCATGGGCAAAGCTATAGAGCCATTAAGGAAAACTTTTCCTCCAGACACCATCCTTGGAAGTTTTTGGGACTGAAATGGATAAATCCCTGAGCAATCTGGTCTGGCCTCTGGAACAGAGACCTCCAGACCTTCCCACCTCAGTTACTCAGTGATTAGAGCAAGTTCTACTCACAACGCTCCTCTTTTCTTGCATTCCCCCCCACACCCCATTTAGGAAGCATCGGTGCGTATCTTCTCTTATGTGCTGTCCGGCCTGGTGCACTTTTATTCACTGCAGTGGGATTCAGTATCAGTCTTGTCGAGAAAAAAAAAAAGTGATAGAGATGCAGGAGAGTGGTGAAGAATGTGAGAGGTTTCCAGCCCAGCCACTAAGGAAATTTAAGTGGTCTGATGTCAAATCATCACCATTTCCGTAAGCAGGAAGCTGTCAGCTGATGGATGAGGATGCACGAGCATCTCTATTCCGCAGGCAGGAGAGGGACTAAGGCTAAAATATCACTGTGCTTGGTGTGACAGTCTCACTTAAAGTCACCAGGTTTGGCAGTGTTTTCCTTCTGAGGCCTGTGCCACCGAAATTCAGTTATTCAGCCCGGGAAATTGCCTTTCAGTCGTTCTGCTGGGCTGATTAATCAGGCTTCTTTAGTGAAAACGTCTGAGAAACAAAGATCTAACATCTGATTTATTAACCCTGGGTAGAGCGACCCACCCCTGTCCTGGCACTTGTGCTTCAGTTAAGAGCTCTCCACGCGAGGAAGGGGAGGGCAGGGCCATGAACACTGAAATGAGGGAGATCCTGCTGCTGGGCACTGCAGAAACGTGGCAAGAAAAAGGTTTCACCGTGTAATTTCTGTCCCATTAAAATCAGCTTTTTCTCCCTGGGGGTCACTTCAGTCCCAGCATTAGTTACACGTTTCCAACACACAAAAAGGCTTATTGGAAACCCACACTTCCATTAGCAAATCCTCATTTACCTGGGAATTTTCCACCTGGTACTTTTCCTGCCGGCAGTGGCAGAGGCTCGCGGTGCGAGCGGGGTGCAGACGACACGTTTGCTCCGGTAATACCTGGAACCTATAAATACCACTTTGAAATAGCCTCTTTGATAACACCGGGCCAGATTTCAGAAGTTATTTACTCTGAACAGCAGCTGACTCCACAATCCTGCCCACTGCTCCAGGATTTCATCCACAGACAACGCCAGGGATGACGGGTGGCAGAGCCGGGCCTGGGGAGGTCAGTGGCACCTCACAACTGACCTGGCCCACCACGGTTTGTCACCAACACTTGTGCCCGTGGGCACACACAGCCCGGGGGTTTGAGCTCTGCCTCCCCACCAGGAGCTACCCGAGTGCCCCCATAGTAATTACACAAGAACTGTGCTATTCAGAAATGACCTCGGGAATCAAACCCAGAGGCTGCTCCAGCACAGGGGATGCAAAATCCCTTTCCCTGCTTCCTTATCAAGGAGGGCCAGGGCTGTGGAGGAGGCAGATGTGCTCCTGGCACCGAGCTCACCCTCACCTGAGCTCGAGACACCCTCCTGGTACACCGGGGCAAAGACATCTCTTATTCCAGCTTCACAGTATTACAGAATTATGGAACCTTTGAGGTTGGAAAAGCCCTTCAAGATCACCAAGTACAATTATTACTCCAGCACTGCCAAAGCCACCACTAACCCATGTCCCCAAGTGCCATATCCACAACACTTTTACATCCCTCCAGGCATGGGGACTCCACCACTGCCCCTGGGATCTGCTACTCAATACCCCAGACTCCACCCCAAACCACGCTAAGAACACAGAAGACACCCCCGATGTAGCACACAGCAGTCAAAAAGTGTCCATGGCAATTAAAACCCCACCGCATCACAGCAACCCAGATTCTGACACGCAGGAGCTCCGCAATTTGCAACATTCCCTTGGAGTTCATTTCCAGCACTGCCCAAAATAACAGCTCATTCCCTTTGTCGGTCGGGGAGGATGCTCCTGGCAGCAATTCCAGGTCAGGTACAGCAGGGCCCACCAAGGAAGGGAAGGACTAATCCTTGCTCCAAATCCATCCCCCTCCTGCTCAAACTCATCTCAGGACTCACCAGTTTAGGAACACAGCAACCCCTTCAGGGAGGTACCACAGACACACAAACCTCAGCAGGCCCCTGCTCTCAAATCCAAACTCCTCCAGGTGCACAACTCCCCGCAACCACGACACTGCTGTGGGTAATTACAGTGACAATTTCTCCTCTGCTTTGATGTTGCTTTTCTTGTAAAAAGAGCAGAGGGTGGAGTTGGGTTTCTGTTGTTTGTGCTTGAGAAAGACTCATTATAATGTGCTTTGGGAGGTAGATGGTTTAAGGGCCTTTTCAAGTTTTTTTTCCTTTTTTTCAGATTAATTTACTTGAAGGATCATCAGGGGACCAACCCACATGTGCATTTCACGCTGTATCATTTGGTTTTGAACCAAAAGCAAGATTTTAAACAAAACTGAGTGGGTTTTTTTATGCTGAGCCACATTAACAGATGCAGCAGGTACAGCTGGATCCCAAGTAAACCACAGACCTGCAAGGCAAAGCCTGCACCAATTACTCCTGGAATCATGGAATATCCTGAGTGGGAAGGGACCCACCAGGATCACCCAGCCCAGCCCCTGGCCCTGCACAGACACCCCAACAATCCCACCCTGGGCATCCCTGGCAGCGCTGTCCAAACGCTCCTGGAGCTCTGGCAGCCTCGGGGCCGTGCCCATTCCCTGGGGAGCCTGGGCAGTGCCCAGCACCCTCTGGGGGAAGAACCTTTCCCTGATGTCCAGCCTGACCCTGGCCCAGCTCTAGCCGTTCCCTGGCTCCTGTCTCTGTCCCAGGGAGCAGAGATCAGAGCTGCAGCCCCGATGAGTCTCCCCTCAGTCTCCTCTCTCCAGCCAGGTGCCCTCAGTTGCTCCTCATTTGGCCCCCCAGACCCTTCCCCATCTCCATGGCTTCCTTTGGCCACTCTCCAATGGCTCCAGGTCTTTTTTATATTGGGGTGCCCAAACTGCCCCCAAGACTGGGGGCGAGGCCACCCCGGTGCAGAGCAGAGGGGGACAATCCCCTCCCTGGATGCTGTTCTTACTCCCCCCAGGACAGGGATGTCCCCCTGGCTGTCAGGGCACTGCTGGCTCCTGTTCCACTTGCCAGCAACCAGGACCCCCAGGTCCTTTTCTCGAACACACAGAGGGATGAATAAATCCCTTTATCAGAGAGCCAGCCCGGCGTGGGGTGTTCTCTGAGACTCAGTGGCACGGAAAGCAGAGCTGAAGTGGAGCCACGTGCGTTTCCCTGAGCACAGGAGCGTGGGGTGGCTGCTGGCTGCTCGTGGTGCTGATAAGAGAGGATCCCTCATTTGCAAGCAGGGCTGTGGCAGGGCCAGGGGCTGCTGACAGACTGAGCACAGCTGCACAGAGATCACTGGGTGTGTTCCTGGGAGCTGGGGAGGCCTTTCAGGACGTTCTGGATAAATAAGCACTGCATTAAGGACAACACTGACCTATATTCCATCCTCATGGAGCTGCTCTGGCTGCTCCCGAGCCTTTCCAGCTGCCCAAGCAGAGGGAAAAGTGCCGTGCAGAGCCAGCCCTCCAAGGTGGAGAACACGAGGAGCTGCTGCAGGCTCGGGAGCTGATTTGCAAGAATTCACAGGAAGGTTTAACAGCTCTTTTATCTTTGGCTCCCTTCTGGTGTTATTTCAACGTTGATTTGCATAGTCAATATAAAACTCTTTACATCTAAACTGCCTGCAAGGATGACACCATCAATCCTCGGCTCTATTCACAAAATTTATTATTTGTTTCAATTTAAGAGAGATCATTGCCGGATTACACAGTTGCTGATGAGGATTTATATTTACATTTACAGCAAGCAAAATACATGTCCTCGTGGTTTTTTTTTTCTTAAGTCATCTCCAGCACTGTGAAAGAGGGAACCAAAATAAAATCAGTGTGTACACTCTCCTGAATGCCTGCAGATCCTGTTCTGCCTCATCTTTCCTTCAGACAATATTGCAAATTAGTCAGCATCTGTATCACAGCAGAGCATGAGCTCAATCATAAGGCAGAATTAAAGGGTATTACTGAGACAGCCTTAATCTTACATGGCTGTGAAATCAGATACTCAGATGTGATAGAAAGCTGGGATGCAAAAGGCCCCCAGCTGTGCCTCCGTGACATCGCATCAGACACCAGAAATCCACCCCACACATGAAACAAGTGCAGCAACACCCAGCGATGGATTCACCTCCACACAAATGTCAGGGCATGGAAAACACGACTGGAGAGATTAGGGGGGGAAGGAACTGAGTTTCTGGAGATATTACACTTGTCTGGCCTGACCTGTTGAGCAGCATCAAGCCTGTGATGCAGCAGATTTCACCAAATAAGTCTTTTAACACAAATCTCATGGGATTTGTAAAAAAAAAACCCCACAAAATAACAGGGATGCATCATCAAACCAGCTGAACTCTGGTTTCCCATGTAACTGAGGAGAGAAAATAACTGAGCTGTGATAATATTCTACATCATCCACAGAAGTTCATAAAAGTTACAGCTTCTCTGAAATAAAAGGAGTTTGAGTGTGAAACGACCTGAACAGAAGCTGAGTGGCGAGTTCTGCCTTGGAAAAATAAAGCAAAATTGTTTTCAGGGACAACAGCAGGAGAAATGCTCCATCCCCAGTGCCCTCCGTGGGCAGGTGGAGCTCCTTGGAGCGCTGGTGTGATCACACCAGGAATCTCCTGCCTGCCTGGACCTGCCAACACCTGCACTGCCCACCTTGCACAGCAGGAACAGGCAAAAACATCCATCCTAAAAACACCCCAGTGAGAACTGAGGTTATTTGAACTAATGTGCAAAGCAGAAAATGCTCAAACACGGCCAAGAGCCCTAAAGCTGCACAGCAAGCTGCTCCCAAACCTCCCAGCTCCAGCCTGGATCCACCTGAGCCTGACATGAGGCCAGTGGCGAGCAAGGGCTCAGTTCATTTTTCCGAATTATCACCTCCAGAAAATAACAGATCCTGGAACGACTGATCCATGACCTAACCAACCACTACACGATTAATAGAGATGAAAGCATCATCAAACCTGCTCAAAGCAGGATGAGCCCTGGCCTCTGACTAAAGGTCTTGGAGAAGTGAATCACACTCCAGTGTGTCCTCATTCACCTGGTTTGTCTTTTTTCCCCACTGTATTTTCTTTTCCAGTTACCTGCAATTATTAGAAGTGTCTTGTAATGGAACAGCACTGGCACAGGTTCCCAGAGAAGCTGTGGCTGCCCCATCCTTGGAAGTGTCCAAGGCCAGGCTGGACAGGGCTTGGAGCAACCTGGGACAGTGGAAGGTGTCCCTGCCATGGCAGGGGGTGGCACTGGATGGGCTTTAACTCCAACTCAAACCCTCCTGTGCCTCAGAATCCCAGAGAACAGGTGTTTATCACAAAAAAATGCAACTCTCCAGCTCCCACTGCCCCTGTGTTACTGGAACAGCCAGCCAGGGAATGAGCCCAAGCCCAGCAGACGAGTCTGACATTTCCTGGTTTCACCTGCATTTACATCAGACCTTCAGATATCAACTCACTGACTTCAGGCAAGGAGAACTCCAACCCTACAAGCATCTCCCCGTTGGTACCTGTTCCAGGATTGCTCAGATCCAGGCAGTGATACAGATCTGAACTGAGGAACATCTGACCTCTTACTCACTCCCAGACAGATTTGCCCAAGGCAGTTTTGGTGCAGTCACAGTAAGCTACTAATGCAAAGATAAAGACCATAATACTCAGGCAGAGGAAAATTCCAGCCACAGAGGTCCAGTCCCCTCCTTTTTGCAATTTGAAGTCTGAGTCTGCATCCTGCTCAGTGCCAAGTCTGTGCTACTGTCACTGGAGCCACCTGAACATCACAGCCACGTCTCTGAAAAGCACAGGCTGCTGCATTATTAATGCATGGACAATAAAAACAGTGTGTGCCTTCCTTTTATTTATTAATTTGCTGTTGTTCTGTAATCACTGACTAACATTTGTCTCGGGAGCGCCTTTCAGCTGAGGTACCCCAGGAGCTGCAGAGCCTCGTGGCAGGGTGTGAACAGCAGCACGTCCTTCTCACGGCCTGCTGCTGTCCCAGCCGTGTTTACAGGGACTGCAAGGGGCTCACAGTCCCCTCGCACTGGCACCAAGTGCTCAGGGATGAGTCACACGGAAGAACAGTGCCCAGTGGGGTCAGCCAGCCTGTGTGCAGCCCAGCCTGGTCAGCATGCACGGACACGCCTGGCTGAGCAGCTGCCAAGGGGGCAGATGTGGCTCCCCCAGCACTGCAGCTGTGTGTGATTGTTATCTGAGCACAAAGCGCCCCAAAAGGGCACAGACTGCGTGAGCAGGGCCTCGGCTGCCAGCCCAGGGCTGTGCCAGGAGCCCAGGGCACAGTCAGGGCATTCCAAATTCCCTGATACAGAGGGCAGGGATGGATGGGATATTGGGAAGGAATTGTTCCCTGTGAGGGTGGGGAGGCCCTGGCACAGGGTGCCCAGAGCAGCTGTGGCTGCCCCTGGATCCCTGGCAGTGCCCAAGGCCAGGCTGGATGGGGCTGGGAGCAGCCTGGGACAGTGGAAGGTGTCCCTGCCATGGCAGGGGTGGCACTGGATGGGCTTTAAGGTCCCTTCCAACCCAACCCATTCCATGATTCCATGACTGTGGCAATAAATTTCGACAAGATTATGAACCAGACCTCCCTCAGTCTCTACCACCCCAGCAGGATGTGCCTCGAGGTTCCAGCACAGCTGCTTCCCCCGGAGCTTCCCAAGCCTCCGGCGGCTGCCCTGGGCTCCCGTGGGTCACACACGTGGAGAAGGAGCAGCGCAGCAAAGCTGGGATGTGTGCCCCGCCCTGCTGCACGGAGAGCAGCATCCCTGCTTTGCATATCTGTGAAACCCGATTAAATACTGCTTAGTCATTTCCAGCAGCCATGGCAGAAGCGACCCAGAAATTAGCCGGGAAACACGACGTGTATTCATTGTTGCTTCTGCTGCCAGACATGGGTGAAACAGTCACCAGTGAAGAAAAAAAAGATTACTTTCTTCCTCCGTTGCTCTCCTTCACCTCCTAACATGAGTTTCTTTCACATTTTAAGACAGTAGAACTTGTTTTGCAGAATTAAACACACGCACATGGCAGCAACTCTTCTGCTGTGATCCTGGAGTCACCAAAACCATCCAGGACTTGCCCACATGGCAAAAATTCAAATCCGAATTCTGTCAATTAAGAAATGAAACCACCTCGATTCAGCCTTTTAAATCAACACTCACTCAGGATAAGGCTGGATCAGGCTTAATCCACTTCTCCAGAGTGAACTAAACTCAGACAAACCTCAGTCAGTTCTCCCACACAGAGCCAGTATGGTTTAATTATCTGACCCAGGATTAATTATGACCTGTAAACTGTGTTTTAGTCTGAGCCCATCCTCTGAACAGGCCACGGCCGTGCCCAAGAACATGAAACAGTGGAGGGTTATTTTATTTTAATGCAAACAGTCACAAATTCAGCCAAGACCCAAAAACACCCCTTGGAGCATCCAATTCAGTCCATTTTAACATTTCTTCACTCAGTTATATTTCCAGACAGAAAGACCCAGTAGGAGCATATTTAATCTGAGCAGCATCTTGTGATGATTTATGTTAATTGGTATTTAATGGGGTAATTTTAGCCTGGTGCCATTAGCTTTGAAACCTGAGAGATTAGAAAGATCTTACAGTGGAGCTTCTCCACGTACAGAGAAAATTGTGAAGGCAGAAATGCTGAAGTCTCTAGAAAACATTCAGCCAGATCTTCTGCGAAGAGGATGAACAGAGACCCTTAAGAGGCAACATCTTGGGAATTCGTCCTCCTTGCGCTGGACTGGTGGGGAGATGGGGTGGGGGGAAAGCGGCACAATGATGGGAAAGGGAGGGAGGGAGGAAGGGAGCATCTCAGAGCACAGAAATAGAAACCCAAGGGGTGTAGGGAGTGAGCTCATCACATCCCAGCATGGCAGCTGTCATAGGAGTCACAGAATCACAGAAACCTGAGAAATAAACCAATCTGGGAACACTGAAATTGCATTTTAAACTTTCTTCTCCCTCAGAGCAAGAGGAGTCAGTAAATCAGATGCTACAGGCCATTGCAGCTTGGGAGACCTTCCCACACAGCAGAACAACCCCTGGACAGGGATTCACTTAAAAAACCCCTGTTACCTTGATAATTATTCCACTTTCACACCATTTAAAACCTAGCTGAGATGGGTAACCACATCTTTCAGTGCCAACTCAAAGGCATGTTTTCCTGCTGTGCAGATGCTCCGGGGCTGGAGCAGCCATCTGAAGGGTTTGCTCCTTCCGTCAGGAAAGGGGAGGCCACTGAAATCTCTTCCTCCTTATTTTCCCTTTCCTTGTGTCAGGATCACCTCAATCTTTTGTATTTCATAACAACAAACCCTTCCCTCCTCTTTCCCTAACAAGGCTGGTTATTTAAAACACTTTAAAGTATATTCCTTTGATTTGTACATTAATATTCTCCAGGCAGGGGAAAAAAAGAGGACAAAAATAGGTCTTGCTGTAATGCGGGCTGATCGTGCTGTTTACTCCTCATTCTTTGCACCCCGGGTGCCCATGTAGGGCACACAGATCCCGTCCCTCCGGGTGCACCTGTCCCGGCCCCGGGGAGCTGGCAGGGCTGCCAGGGCTCTCCCCACAGGAGCGAGGCCGACACATGTCTCAAACTTGGCTTTCACAGCCAGCATCCCGCAATCTCCTCAGAGCTGCACACCTGAAGCCGCCAGAGCTCCCTGGATGCTCCCCATCCCAGCGCCCGGCCCCTCAGCCGCAGGCGGGGACAGGCGGCGGCAGCGGGGCACGGAGCAGGCCCCGGCCGCACCGCCTCCGCCTGGAACGCTGCCCTCGCTGGGTGCAGCGGAGCCGCAGCAATACTCCGGGAATTCACTGCTGAGGGCACTGGAGCTGAAGCGTTTCTTGGGGCAGCCCAGCCAAAAGCCCGGCTGGCAGAGGGGCTCGGCAGCCAGGGCACCCCGCGGGCCCCGGCACCCCGGGAGCCGCCGAGGCCCTGCCAGCCCATCCGGGCCGGGCCGGGCCGGCACAGCCCGCTCCTGCACACCTTGCCTTGAGAGGAACACAGGCTGCGGAACAGCAGCCCAACACCCCTGCTTCTGCAAACACGAGTTGGTTTCAACAAAATCCGGATCCAACGCACTCTGAGGGCGGAAGGGCCCAAAGGAGGTGCATCCCTGCCCTCGCCTGCTGCTGCTGGGCTGTGCTTGAACACGAACCCATCCATCGATCCCATTTCCCAGCCTGGACAAGCAGCAGCTGGAACAGCTGAGCTGAGGAGCCAGCCCGGCACCTTCCCCTGCAGAGGTGGGAGCAGCTCAGCACCAGCCCAGGGTCCTCACTGGGGGCATCAACCCAAATCCTCAGGAGGGCTGAAAGGGGAAAAAGGTCAAGAGCATCCCAGATGTTCCTCTCCAGGACCACCTCAGTTCATTTTTAATCCGCTTGCAAAGATTCGTGACCTGCCCAGCACCCCCCAAACAGCCCCTTCTCCACCTGCGAGGAGTCACCAGCTGGCCCTCAGCCCCGCTGACCTCTTCCCTCAGAACAAAAACTCACTGTGTCACAGCAATTCATTTCTATTTTTTCCTCAACCAGCACAGATTTATCTGAATTATCACATCATTCACAGAAAACAAAGATACTGTCATGAAATGCAGATTTGAAGGAGAAAGGCATTCTGTGGATGAGGGAGGAATCCACGACCTGACAGAACTCCCAACTCAACGCCCTCCTTGTAGGGAAACACTCAATGCATCATTTCTGATCAATTGTACTTTCAAGTCACTTTCTTATTTATGGGTGACTGAGAAAACACTTGAGCTGGCAATATAATTCACATTTGTTTGCACAGACAAAACCAAATTTAATAATGCAGCCCTTTTTTGAAATAAATAAAGTCATGCATTACAAAAAGTGCATTTAGAGTCACTCTCTGTAGAAAATTCACAGCATGAACTCCAAAGTGCTCCTTTCCCTCCTCTGAAGTGAAAACCTTTTCCAATGTGTATGTGATACACTTCATACTCCACTAATAAAATAAGCAGCACCTGGATTTCTGTTGCTTCTACAAATTTAGATTCATTAATGGCAAAAGTTCCACTCAGCTCCTGAGACCCAGAGCAAGGTCCTGGCAAAGCCTCATGTCAGTGAGCAGGAGATGACTAAAAATTCCTCCTGCCAATCCAAGGGGCTGTTTAACAGATTTGTGGGGTCTGAGGAGCCAGAGGCTGAAGATGGGAATTATTGGGGACAAAGTCAGGCTTCAGATACTTCACAGCAGGAGAGAAACATTCCTTGGGAACTTTGAACCATGTAAAAACACTGGAAATACCTTTGGAGAGGAAAGCTAAAGGGTTTTTTCTTGAGATAACGTGCCAAGATTCAATTCAAAGAACAAATTCCAAAAGCACAGACACTACAACAGCTGAAAATCCATCCCACACCAGTAACAGCCACCCCAAACCCAGTGGCCTCGTTCTTACCTGCACCAAGGTTCCTTCCCCCAAACCACTCTTCCCCTCTCCACCCTGCTCCTCCCTCATTTATCCCCTCCCTCATTAGCCCCCTAATTGACTCCAGCCCTGTCAGGATTCCCCACTCAGCTCCATTCCCCACCTGCTTTTCCTTGCTCCCTCCCTGCTCACGCTGGATGGTTACCTGGGGACATTACTATGTTCTCCTTCCTTCCTTCCTCGTCTTTTCTAAAGGGAGCGACATTAAATCCCTCCTGTGTTGGTATTTTGAACCTTTCAGTTTGAAGCCCAGTTTTGTCAGTAAACAGCAAGAGGTGCTCAAGAAGTCCCTTTACTCGTTATCCCAACACACGCACCTGGCAGCAGGACTCCCAGCACGCTGGGAAACAAGCAGGAGCTGCTCTCACAACCCACTGCTCCTCCAAGGAGAAAACTTCTGCTCCAGAAATGCTGGGAGGATGCCAAGGAAAACAGGGCGAGGATATCAAGCCTTGGTAACAAGGAAGGAGGAAAAGAAAGTGTCCCATGGGAGCACATCCAGCTGGGGAAGGATGTTGCATGGCTCTCCCAGGGATTCCCACTCTCGAAGTTCCCTCCCAGCTTGTCTGAGCCGTCGGAGGCGATTCCCTTAATCTGCTCTCCTCTCGGAGTTCCATCTGCAGGAGGCAGATAACGCATCTTGCCCGAATCCCTTTGTTTTTCTGCTTACACGGGAATTCTTCAGAGCAGGGACGGGCCCGTTGTGTCCCTAAGCAAAGCCTCAAACAATGGGGTTGGGTTGGGGCTTTCCAGTCAAACTACACCCCCCAAACCACCCCCCACAAACCCCAGTGCAGCTGGCACCAAAGCACAACGGTGCCTGTTCTCCTCAGAACAAACCCTCGGATGCTGCTGATTACCTTCCCTGCGCTCCTGCAAAATGCCTCAAGAATTAGTTTTGTGCTTCCTTATGAATGTCAATAAAACCCAAAACCTGATAATGTTTCAATCACATACAATCATTCATTTCTATATATTTATTTATTTTCTAATATATTTTATCTGTGCCCTGAATTTAATTTTGTCCCAAAATGCCCTTAGGGGATTTGCACAGTTATTTTAATAGTCCTAATTTTAAATTCATTTAAATGCATTTATGCACCTTTAGACTGAACTCATTTACACCACAGTAATGAATTGTAGGACAGCACTGTAGACACAGAAAGAAATTCTTTCCTTCTGTAGAGTTTATATTTCTAAATTCAATCGTGGGGTTCATTGGCATGCAAAGAGTCCAGGGACCTTTGTTAAACGACATTTAAGAATAAATGTTTGAGAAGATGCACATTGAGAAAGTCTCTCCTATTTGAATGTCAGGAAATTAGAAATATTCCAATGAATTCCATTTTTTCACATCTTTCATCCAAGCCTTTGTAAAAAAGGTCACTATCTTCACTTGTTATTTTAAAAAGCCCCCTGCAATTTGCCTTCCTGCCGCAATTAGAGGGGAAGTTCCCACAGCACCACACCACAACAGTCCAGGGGGACTTTTCTTCCTCCTGATTGTCAACAAATTTCAGCATTCGAAGGCAAAAATTATGAATTTCAGAGGCATAATGAGGCTGATGGTCACAGTCAACGTTATATAAAGTATTTACATTTCATGCTGTCTCTGAACTGGGAGCTCCCTGAAGTCTGGCAGCCTGAATATGCTGAGATGAATTATTATTTTATTGACATTTTCAAACTACTCCTCTCCTTTATTTTTTTCCTTTAGACGAAACTCTTTCAAACCCCTTTGCTGGATCTGACCCACATTTCAAAGAGGTTCCACTCCGCTGCTCTTGCTGCGGTGACTCCCAGCTGCAGGAGCTCGCTCAGAGCCAAGTTTTTCATCTCCTTATTGCTGATTCAGGTTTCATCCCAGCCCCAAGAATCCGGGAGCTGTTGGATCCCAGGGATCTTTGATGGCTCTGGTAACGCTGGCTTAATGCAGGATAACGATCAGCACCCTGTCCCCAGGGCAGGGCTGTCTCCAGCCCGGCAGCTCCAGGGGTGCAGAGCCTGGCCTGGGGGTGCTGCTCCCTGGGAACACGGCATGAGGTGAGGGTGCTCTGGCCCTGCTGCCTGGAGCAGCCAGGTGGAGCCAGAGGAAGGAGCCCACAGTAACCTGGGTCAGACCACAGCCCGCTCCTGCACAGCAGCACTGAGTGGGCTGTGCCGTGCCAGTGCCGTGGGCTCAGCCTGTCCTTGCTGAGGGCTGGGATACGGGGGATATGGGGACGTGCCCGGCCCGCTCCTGCTGGGAGCGCCTCAGTCCCACCCAAATGGGAGCGTCTGGTGCTTACTACAAACAAAATCCACCTCCAGCCCTGTTTGAAGCAGCCCGGAGAAGCTGGGGCTGCCCCTGGATCCCTGGCAGTGCCCAAGGCCAGGCTGGACGGGGCTTGGAGCAGCCTGGGACAGTGGAAGGTGTCCCTGCCATGGCAGGGGTGGCACTGGATGGGCTTTAAAGTCCCTTCCAACCCAAGCCATTCCATGGTTCTGAGGTCTCTTTCCCTGTCACTTCCAAAAGGCTCCAGCCCTGCTGGGCTCCTGTAGCACTCCTGCGAGGCCTCATGAAGGGTTTCTTGTGATTACCAAGAAATCAGGCCCTGAAAAATAACTCCCAGACATTCCATCTGCATTTAAAAGTCAAGTTCAATCTTCCCTTATTACAGCTGCAAAACCCCTCGCTATCTAATGCAGATAAAGTAACAAAGCTGCACTTCCAATGATTGGAGCTAAATGCAGTTAACCTTAAAAAGTCACTTTTACAAACAGAGCAGATTTATCTGGATTTAAATTTTAGTTCTTGTGCAAAGGCTTAAGAACAGGTTCCTCCCCATTATTCAATTTAACAATAATAATAAAAACCTCCATGACAACTATAACAAAAAGACTCTGATAAAGCCTGAAACCTTTTTGATAATGAAACATACAATTTTCCTGGTTGAAGCACAATTCCCCAGGGAACATTTTAAAAAAGATATAGAACTGTCGTCTCCCAATTGTTAATGTAAAGAACCATGTGTGAGAACAGCACATGGGAAAAAAAACAACTTTGAGAAAAGCTGAAGAAAAAAATCATAGGTGGGAGAGACAACTGAACTGCAGCGTATCATTAGGGCAGTTACAGAGGCAATAACATGGGAAAACTGGGAAGGGCTCCCAGGCTGGGCTCAGGTTGGGTTTCATCCCAAGAGGAGGAGATCCGGTGCCACCTGGGCCATTCTGGGGTGCAGATCCCTCTCCAGACCTGGCACTGCTGCTGTGCTCCTGCTGCATCCCAGAGCCTCCTGGCACCTCCCTGCTTTTTAAACAGGTCCATAATCACCTGTCCCTAACGTCCCTTTAACGACGTTCACCGAGAGCAGATAAACTGACACACGAGAACCAGCAGCGCACATTAACTGAGCCTGGTCCTCCCCTCGCTCAGCTCCGCCTTCACCTCCCGAGCTTTCTCATCAATACCTTATCACCACAACACTGGCGAGGAATCCATGCACCGAGAGGATGGCAAACTCTGTGAAGAGGATCAAATGCTTGGGATGCCAAAATAACCAGCCAAGGCCCTCGATTAGGGAATGAACACAAGAGAGGGTTGGGAAGTGCCAGGCCACCCACGGGATGGGTGCACAGGCCCCAGCTGAGATCAGGGATGGTCTCCAGCACAGGGAATTATCCTTCCACACTTTACTTCATACAGCACACAAGTATTGCTTTTTACCACTTAAGCTTTTATTCATCAGCTTTTTAAAGTCTCAATGAGTATCTTTACATCAGAGAGCGGGAAACCTTTTAACGTGTCTCACTTCACTTCTCAAAGCGCCCATAATGAATGCAAATTTTAAAATTGCCTCTAAAATATATGGTTCACAAGCTTAGGTTCTTTCCTGGACTGGAGAAAGGCATGGGAAATGTCCTGAGCATCTCAGAGCACATTTTACTGCTGTAGTCATTGTATTTGTGTGACTTTTAATATCCCAGCTCCTGTAGCCAGGAGTTACCGTGAGAACCTCCACTCTCATCAAAATAACTGTTCAGCCACGGGTTTGTGTTTTGGGATTTGAGGCAGGTCTATGTCTGCAAGGTTTTAAGAAATTTTTATTTTTAAGTATTTTTTCTATCAGGGTAGGGGGCTTTTCGACAAAAAATGCCAGTTCATGAAGTCCAAAGAATGTGATCACATCTTAAATCAAGCACATGGTCCCACCTCCCTTTTCCTGGATCTCTCTATTTGTGGCTTTTGGCTGCTGTCTCACAGGACCTCAGAGGTGCTGCTGGTCACAGTCACCAGCCAGGCTGTGATCTCTAATCCCCAGAATCATATTCTTGTCAACAAGGTGTGAATTTAAAATCCCATTTGGAGAGACAGAATGATAAAGTGCCAAGTGGGGGGAAAAATCAACTCATTAACCTGAGAAATTCAATCTAACACAAAGAGAAAACAGTAATACTGGGAATGTATTTGTCTGCTCTCGGGATCCATCCCAGCAACGCCCAAAATCCCACCGGGCTGGGTTTTGGCTCAGCAGTTCAAGCTGACATCAGTGAGCTGGGCCTAAGAGGCTCCAGCACAAGGCTTTGTGAAGCTGCATGAGCAGGGCTTTCCTGCTGCCACGGCGGGATCAGGTTTGTCAGGCAGACATTAAAGATCTCATTGATCCCCTTTGCACTGCCAGGGAAAGGCTCTAATCCTCGGGCAGGTGTGGGATTCTCACAGCTCTGCTCAGCCTCCTTCGGCTCCTGCCCAGGGCCAGGCCCAGCACTGATCCCGTTCTGCCAGAGCACAAACCAGATTTCACCCCAAGTATTCCCAGATCCCGTTCCCTGGATGCTGTTGGCGACACCAGCACGTCCACCTGACCAAACCCAACAACACTTGATTGCCAAAATACCGGGCACGTTCTCCCCATCCCTGGGACTCCCCAGCCAGGGGATGAGATTGGAAACTCAGCAATGCTGGCAGCCAGAGATCAACCCCTGTGAAAACTGGACAGGGTTCTCTTCTGCGTGAGGAGACACTTTATTAACGCTGCCAGAAGTCTAACAGGATTTCTCGTTCCAAAGCTCTGGATGAAAATGTGGGGCTGGTTATTTCCAGGTAGATTTTGTGTTCGTCTCTGAAAGAACACGAGCCAAACCCCAGGGTAATGGCCCTGCCATTGTGCTGACAAATCCACGCCAGGCCAAACCCAGCTCTTTATGCACTGTCACTACAATAATTTGTATATTTTTACTGTTACATTGGCAGGTAGAAGCCCTGGTTGAGGTCAAACCCTTCCTGGACATCTTTCCCAACACAAATCCTTAGCATAGTCCTCGTGGTGAAGGATTTATACATAACACACTAATTCTGCTGAGTTACACACCCATTTCTATGACAGGCTGTATTTTATAGATCAAAAAACCCCAATGTCTTCCAAATATATCTCGTATATCTGTGACGCCCGAAATGAGGATGAGCAGCATGGCTTTAAAATAAAATGGGAAGGGCTTTGTGGGTTTGGCATCTTCCAAAGGATTCAGGTTCAATAGCACAGACACCACTTTGCCAACTGTTAAGGAAAACAGATTCCAGTTGTACCACATTTTGCTTGATTTATGTGAGCACTGGGAGAAAGATGAGGGGGAAAAAATAACCTGGAAAGCAAAAAAAAAAAAAAAAGTTACCTTGTTTTGCTGTTCTGCCCATGAACCTGCCAGGTTTGAGAGGCTGCAGGAGCTCCCCCACGGCCGAGCACAGGCACAGCCAGACCCTGCTCCTGTGGATCTGCCACACGTCCCTGGGCTGGCACCCACGGAGGATCCCTGGGCACTGGGAGGTCACTGGGCTGTCCCTGGGTACCAGCAGGGTCCGTGGGGCTGCTGGGATTCGTTTGGGAAGCTCACAGGACTGAGAGCAAGGAGTAGGATAAAAATCAGATAAAAATCATATGTCTGCTTCTGTGGGCTTACACCACGCACTCACTTGCTGCAGGCAGGAGTCAGGTCAGGTATTGCTTTTGGAAATCAGGGATTATCTAATCCAGGCCTGACAGATTTCCTAGGGTATGAGATTTTGCAATATAAGGCAGGTCCCAGAGCAGCCCTGGGTTTGCGGTTGCTTCCCCAGCACCCCCAGGAGAAGCAGCACCCTGCTGGGCACCAGCAGCCCCTCATGGCACCCAGACAAGTCTGGGGAAGTTCTCTGTCCAAATTAAGAATAAAAATAACTTTGCTAAGGGAGCCAGGAGAGAGCAGTCCCTGTGCTCCCACCTGCAGCTCACAGGCCTCCATCCCCAGCGCAGCCTGAGCCCATTAGGGCCAATTCCGTCTCTGCGAGTGCTGCCTCTCCCTGCCAGGCCATTTGCTCCTTGCTTTTTATTTTTAAAATTGCTGTAGCTCCTGAAAGTGTTTTGTTCTGTGCAGTGACAGGCTGCCACTTACCCAAACCTGCCCCTTCCCCGTGCTCAGCATCCCAGGGAATTCACCCAGCACTTGGGCACTTCCCTTCCAGGCTCCCTGCAAGGCAGGAGGGAGCTCCGCAGCGCAGCCACTGGGTGCTGCGTCACGGGATCCTGGAATGCCTTGGGTTGGGAAGGAATTAGAGCTCATCCAGCGCCACCCCTGCCATGGGCAGGGACACCTTCCACCATCCCAGGCTGCTCCAAGCCCTGTCCAGCCTGGCCTTGGGCACTGCCAGGGATCCAGGGGCAGCCAGAGCTTTCCTGGGGAGAGGGAGAAGCGCACACAGCACACATGTTCATTGCTAAAAAATTCATCGTGAGAAAGCAACAAAAGGCAGAACAAAGCCATATTTATCAGTAAAACATTGCCTCCAGTCTGCCCCATCATTTGCTGCACAGAGGTGCCACAAATCAGCGAGTCTGCCCCGAGGAACTGCTGGTATTTGTCATAAACTGCTACAACTTCTTCCTGCTTTAGAAACATCTCAGCTCCTCCTGCAGCCTGTCCTTCCTGACACACAAAGTGCCCTGTTCGGGGTCAGAGGAGCCCCCAAAGGCTGCACTTGATCCTGGAGGCCTTTTCTAACCCCAGTGATTCCATGATTCCAAGGAACGGCCGCACTCCAGTTCTGCACGTGGTGTTGAGCAGAGTTTGGAGCCAGGCTCAGCTCCTGGGTTCTGATAGCCAGGAAAGAGCCATTACACATTTAAATCTGAACGTCAGGGCTCCAGCAGAGGTGCACACCCAGGAACACCCCTGGGCTGTGTTTCCATGCCCACATTTGTCAGAGCAGAGCCACGGGAGGCACAGCTGAGGAGGCACCACCAGCGTTTCACTGCCAGATGGAGCAGCACAAGCTTGGCTGGGCTCAAGCAGGACATTTTACAGACGAGTTCTCAGCCCCATTCCTCGGTGCTTTTGTGCTCAGAGTTATTTCATTCTCTTCTGAAATGCAAGGAGATTCTTCCTGAGAAAATAAGCACAGGGGTGGGAGGCTTTTTTTAACAACAATTCAATTCCCCAGCAAAATACATTTTTCACAGGTGGGAAAAATTGTATTTGGGATTTATTTCATTTCTTCATGGATTTAATGCTCTTCACAGTTTACCATGTCACTAAAGTATTCCTGAAGAAGGAAAGTGGCTTTTCCAGGGACTCCAGTACAGAGGTGTTCTGCTCCTGTCTCACACTGAGCTGTTGGGGATCCTGGTGTGTTACAGGACTTGTGCAGCTGCCCTGGGCCTCCTCCATAGGGCTGGAAAAACCCAGGCCACTCCTCATTTCCACATTTCTAGTTTAGCCAAATGAGAGCAAAGGAGCTGTCACTCCCTCAGGGCTGTGCCACCCTGGGCACTGCAGGCAGATGGAAAATTCATCTTTTTGTGTCAGCTTCCAAAATCCTGTAAAGTCCAAAATCCCTTCACTGGGACACCAACGTTCTGCTGCAGGAGATTTTGTCAAGCACTGGAACAGGCAGTGAGCTCCCAGTTCACAGAATCCCAGGATCCCTGAGGTTGGAAAAGCCCTCCCAGCCCATCGAGTCCAAGCTGTGCCCCATCCCACACTGTCCCCAGCCCACAGCCCTGAGTGCCACGTCCAGGCCTTCCTTGGGCACCTCCAGGGATGGGGACTCCAAACCTCCCTGGGCAGCCCCTGCCAATTCTCCATTCCAGTTGTCCGAGGCTTGCTGTGGAATCAAAACATCTCTTCCTCGTTTGAATATCCTCCACTGTAGCTGTAGTAGGCACACCTCAAAAAGATAATTTCCTTTGCATCACCATCCATAGAACAGGGTGGGTTGGAAGGGACCGTAAGGATCATCCAGTTACTCGGAGATTCTCTGCACTGCTGTCAGATAGAAAAACTACAAACCCACAAAAAGTCATTTAATTAATTTTTATTGTCAATATAATTTCTCTGCATTCAAGCCCTGCCACAAAATTACCTGCTTTAAAAATCACTAACCCATCTCTATTAGTGCTGGATTTTATTCCTGCAAAAATAACAACTTCCTGCCAAATCTGAGCTGACAGTTTGTCTTTATTTTTGTAGTTATTCCTGCCATTTTTTATTAAATGGGATTTGGCCTTGATCCTATCCATTAGAACTTGGTTGTGATGGGATCAACATGGGGAACAACTCTGGGCACTCAGTCCCGTCTCTGCTGGGGGAGGTGCTGTCTGGGCTCTTAGGAGCTGTCAATAAATCCCAGTGGTGAATTCCAGCCATCCATTAGATCTACCTGGATCTTGTTATTTCAGCACCAAGCTGTGGGTATCAAGAGGTGTTTCTAAACCAGCAAGTGCTGTCCCAGGGCACCAGGCCACACCCACGGGGAAAAGCGGCTCTGCTGACACCTGCGGTCAGTCAAGCCAAGCTTTCCTTGCCAATGAACTGAGGTTAACTAACCTGGGTTTCTCTCAAGATGGCCAAAATAAATGTGCATTTAAAAAGTTCCGGTGGACCACAACACGTATTTATAAATTTATTTTGGAAGAAGATTGGTGTCATGTTGATGGCCCCATAAACAGGGAGTGCCATGGGGTGCAGAGAGGGGTCCCAGAGCCCCCCAGTGCTGCACCCCCCACCTGCATCTCACCTGAGATCTCACACCAGGGACCCCAGGGGTGGTTGTGACTGCAAACAGAACCTGCTGCACTTCTGAGGCTCAAATCCTGCATTCGCAGAGAGGAAGAATTCCTGCTGTCCCACTCCTCCTTCCCCGAGCCTCCTGAGGACAGTCCTGCAGAGGGGCAGATTCCTCCTGTGTCACCAGTGCCGTACAAGGCACTGGCACTCAGCCTGTTCTGGGTGCAGAAATACCACATGCGTGGAATTATGAGGCTGAGTTTAATGACACGAAACAAATCTCCCTTCTGCTGAATGCATAATTACCGGTATTAAAATATTTATGAAATAAGAAATTTATTAGGAGATCTGTGGTGTATGGGCTTGCTTTGCTCTCCACAAATCCTAAAATGGCAGGAGAGAAAACAAACGTGCAAGGAACCAAAGCTGGGCACTTCCACCTGAGACAACGCAGGGACACAGATCCCTCTGTCCTTGTCATCGAAGACACTGAATAGAGAGAATTGGAATTTTATTGTTTTCTTAATTTGGAAAATCTTTGGTTCTTTAAAGGAGGGCTATTGTGGAAACAAACTTCTTGTGGGATTTTTGTTGGATTGGTTTTGAACACAAGTAGTTCAGACTGGAAATGCACCACTGGGATGAGATAGAGTTTAAAATAATATCTGGTATCCAGAGCACTGGAAATGTGGGCTGACACCTTGAGCCTGGCTCAGGCAGAGCTGGAGTTCCACAAGTCCCGCATCAGTGCACCTTCAGCTCCAAACCTCTGCTTTTTGGATCTGTCTTTGAGTGTCAAGGGCAGAGTAAAAGTCTTGTTATAGGAACATCTCTATTGCATTTGGTGTTGCACTCAAGCCTCAAAGCCTGCTGTGAAAACAGAGCCAGAACAAACCAGGAAAACTTCCAGCAAAGAGGATAAAAGCTGAGTATTAAGAGGGAAAAAAGGTCTTTTCTGAAGGCTGCAGAACATTCCTCAGAAAAGTTTACAGGAGGGCTTAGGCATCTGCTAGGACCAGCCTGGCTCCACAGGTGCCGTCCAATGGGAAGGAATTGTTCCCTGGGAGGGTGGGGGGACCCGGGGATGGTACCAGGACTAAAGGTGCCTGAAACTGTCCCAGGGAATGAGCCAGCTCCCTGTCCAGCTTGCTGCCTTCCCACCAACCCCAGCCGCTGCTGCAGCCTCCAAAGGAACCGCTGGAGAACTGTGCTGAGACGGGTGTGTGTTTCCATCCTGTACCACCTTTACATTCCCTGCCCTGTTTGCAGGTGGACACTCATGCAGGGAAAGCTGGGACTGGGCCCTTTGTGCCGGACAGGAATAACTGGCTGCTGTAAAGCCACCTGCAAGGATCAACAGTCACTGTCCCAGCAGCACTGCTGGAACTGGAGCTGGGGTTAGGGACAGAAGGACGGCTGGTGCCGCTGGCCCTGGAAGCCGCTATTGCCACCTTATCACCACCTGTCCCACACTCCCAGGGCCAGGGGGTGTTAAAGGTCCTTGAGGGCTGCAGCACCCCTGGACTCTCCGGCCAGACCCCACGGCTCGGGAGCGGTGCTGGGCTGTTGGTGCATCCCTCTGGCAGCCACGGGAACGGGACAGCCCTGACAGAGGGAGCTGGGAGCCGGGTTCGTGTCGGCCCACCTGAGGGGAACCTGGATCCGAGCAGTTTCTCAGGACAACTCCAGCCCAAGGTTTTGGCTTTGTCAGCAGTTGTTTCACCTGAGCGAAAAGCTACAAGAGCTGTAAGAGTGCGAGAGCAGGATCTGAGGGAGAGCTGCGGCAGCGGGGGGGCTCCGGGATCACACCGGGATCACACCGAGCCAGCTCCCGATTATCCGGCCTGTGAACTGGCAGCAGCACAGAGCTCCAGCAGGGCACTGCCCCCGGGCTGCAGCAGCGTGCCAGCTGCCTGGGCTGTGCCCTCCCTGGGACTCCTGTCACCCCTGCCCTGGCTGCACAGTGACCAGTGCCATGGCTGCACAGTGACCACTGCCCTGGCTGCACAGTGACCACTGCTATGGCTGCACAGTGACCACTGCCCTGGCTGCACAGTGACCACTGCTATGGCTGCACAGTGACCACTGCC